>CM053772.1:186556682-186589127 GCA_028658325.1 Potorous gilbertii | reverse complement strand
CGGAAAATGCGGTTTCGGAGCCAAGAAGGGGCAACTGGCATGGAAGGTGCCTATTCCTGTGGGGCCAATTTTCGGGTTTACACTTCAGACAAAGGGATCTAAGCCTTGAAGAGGCGGCGCTTTGACAAAGCGATAAGTGCTTTGCAAGTGCAAAGTCCGCATAGGAGGGGAGAGTAGCTGGAGATGCTCTTGCCCAAGGAGGCTGCCCGAGCTTCTGCGTTGCCCAGAAGTTCCCGCAGTCTCCCCGTGCCTCCAGCAAAGGACCAGGGCTCCCTCTCGCAGCAAAGACCCCACGGTAGCCACGAGAAAAGATCCTCTTTCCCCAAACGTCCCGGGGCGTGAGGGGGTGGGGTTGGGAAGCAGGCCGGGACTCCTCAACTAAATTTCTGTCCCGCTTTCCGAGGCCCAGTGGCTCTTCTGGAAAGTTTCCCGCAACTGTTAGTGACTATGCCTGCAGTCCAGAACCTGAGTGTCGAGCTGTACCCATCTCTCGCACACCACCCCCCACCCTCCGACCCTCCCTGACTTTGGTCTTCGGCGTCTCTTAAGTACCTGACTGCAGCAGTGGATTGGGAGTCAGATAAGCATCCCAGATCCGCTACTTCCTTCCTAGCTGTGCGTCCCAGGGCAAATGACTTCCCTGTTCTGGGCCTCAGTTTCCTTATTTATAAAATACAGGGCTTGGTTGGAGTAGATTGGAGAGAGAGTGGCATCACTATGAGTTTTGCATTTGTAATCTGGAAGACCTGGGTTAGAATTACTGTTCTGACATTAGCTAGTAGTGTGACCGTAGCCTAGCCAGGTAATCTCTCTGAGCCTTTCTGTTGGTAAAATGAGTGGCACTTACCTCCTCATATGACTGTTATGAGACTCAAATGAGAATCTATATATATATATATATATATATGTATATATATATACATATATATATATATATATATATATATATATATATATATATATATATATAGTACTTTGAAGCGCTAAATAAAGGCAGGTATTATTGCGAGTTGACGAGCCCCAAGGCCCCTTTCAGCTCTGGACTTCTTTGCCAGGCTGCGCGTCCCCCTGCCATCTCTTAATCCTTTCCGGCCGCCAGGTTTTGACCAGATGAAACCTTAGCTTCCCGATTCTGCGACAGCAAAAGGCAAGAGTGGTTTTGACTTGGTTTTTCCTCGCCTTCTTCAGAGGCCCCCATTCGCTGGCCTGACCCCCGGGTTTTTCCTCCAGACTGGCTCCCGCGTGCCCGGGACTCCTTACCTGAAACCAGCAGGCTTTTCCCAATGAGCCACAAGAGGACCAAAAGCATCCGGGCGCTTTCCATTCTTTAGCTCTGGCAGGACGCAGGCTCCAGCATCCAGATGCTCCAGCTCCGGCTCCTGTCCTGGGGGCTTTCTTTCCCGATTACTGGCGCGATGGGAGTCACTCCCCCGCCTCCAGTACCAGGAGCTGCCAGTCAGGGCGAGAGGGAGGGCGAAGGCGCCGGGTGCAGATGCCTCCGGCTTCAGTGCCCGGGCTGGTGCCCCTCACTGGCGCCAGAGGAAAGCACTGCTCACTTAGCAGAGTGAAGACTCCTCGGCCGCCCAGAGAACTTGATCTGGCTCAGGGAAGGACTCTGAGCTCCCGAAGGAGTACGAGTGATGGAAGAAGTAGAGAGAGGGAATGGACCGGCCTGACCCAGCTTTGCGTTCCTAGGGGCCTGCCCGGGAATCTGTGCTGGGTCAGCCGCTCCACCAACTCCTCTTGTGAACACTCGGGGCGGAGCTGTCCTTTACAGTTGGCCAGACCCGCCCCGTCCCGCCCATACCCACGCCTTGCTCCTCTACCTAGCCCAGGCTAAGATTTCACTGGACCTAGTGGAGACGGGTCCCAGATAACTCTGTGCTTTCGGATAGGCCCAATGCAGAGTACATTTCCAGTCTCTGATCCCTGCCTTGGCCTCCAAAAGGTGTCCCCGTTGCACTAACCAACCGATGAAGCAGGGGCATAGGGGAAAGTGCCCTGATTTAAGTTGGAGAGTCTGGCTATTTACCTATGTGACTCCTAGAAAAGCCCTTCTCCTCTTGGTTTCAAAGCTAAAATGAGGATGTTGGACTAGCTAATTAAAATTCCCTCAGATTTTAAATGTTTTCATTATTTTTTCTTAATGTATAAGACATTGAATCTGGAGTCCTTTGGGATTCCTTTGGCTGCCTCTCCCTCTTGGAGACACTGAGGTGATAGGCACAGGGTAAGATGGTCTGAGTGGTTTCCGTAAGTTGTGAATTAACACCCAGAATTCCTTGGCACTCTTCCCTATGTGAGTCCTAACTACTGCTCCTATGAGGTTAGGGAAGCCAAGAGAAATCTGGAGAAGGATAGTCTCTGCCTAGACTGGGAGGGTAAATTCATTCCAAGAGAGACATTTAAACACAGTAAAGGAGGACTTCCAAACTCATACAGGAACAGGAGGCATCCTTGCAAAGGAGCATCTCTGTAACTGGGGCTAGAGAGGGGAGGATGCCCACCTAGCCCAACCATAACTAAGATTGTGGCTGCTAAACACAAATCAAGTTCCCATTATATGAGAGCCCTCATCCTACAGTAATGAGCAGGGGGATCCTGCCTTGGATGAAGACACCTGAGTCCTTAGAAACACCCATTTCTAGGAGGCCACCCCCTCGGCCAGGTATAGTTAGAAAACTGAAGTATAGAACCAACTGTGCCCAAAACGTTTTCCTGGCATCTCCAGTGTTTGCGAGGTTCAGGGTTCTGGGCTTCTCTGAATCCATCTCACCTACTTGCTCTCCACTTTGCGGCTGAACCCAGATTTGATTCAGTCTGTGAGCCTTCGATCTTTCCTACCTTTCTGGGGCAGAAGGATGATTTAGGTGGGAGGGGCAGAAAAGGATCTTTGAACACATTTCTTTTTGTTCCAGTTCCCTTCTTACTGTCCTTGATTTTTCTCCAGTTTCCTTCATAGCTCAGGAATCACATTGAGCTTATGCTGAGCTCAGTTACAGAATCTGGCAAATTCCCATGTTCTTTGCCTCCTTGGAAGATGTAGGCGTTTTCTTTTTTCATCAGCGAGAGTGCCTACAAGATACTGGGGAAGCATACAGAAACTTCCTCATACTATAAGGAAAACAATACAAATCCTATCACTTTAAAGAATTGCAATTAACCTCATGATTTAGATCCTATCCCTCCCCCGCAAGATTCTTCATCCCATCTTTGCCTGAATTAACCAGACAGTGGCATTGTAAGAAATGAGGTAAAGAAAGGGGGACAAGGTCTTCTTACCTGATTATTTCCTGATATTTATTCAACCCTCCATTTGGCTGGCCAGATGCCTGAGGCACCTCTTTTTAAAAATGAATGAATCATTTTTATTTTTTAAAAAGTTTTCCTTAAAGATAAAACTATTACCTTGCTCCATCCCCAACACACACACACACACACACACACACACACACACACACACACACACACACATGTACCTACCCTAAATAAAATTTACAAAATTAAAACTGATAGCTGGTGAGTCAGATGAAGGAAGAACTGGGTGGAATTTGTGTCTGGAAGAAATGGGTAGGACATGGCCCTGGGAGATGCTTTCCCTATCTCCTAAATAATTCTCACCTCCGGGTCCCAGTTATTCTCTCCCTCTCCACCACAAGCCAGTCAAAGACTGATAGAATTTGTAAACTTAAAGAAACCTTTGGAGTAGTTTAGATCAGTGGTGACGTTTGAAAATGAATAGTACATACATATGAGAAGTAAGTTCTGATGGTCTATATGCTCTTATAGGGACACACAGACTTCTTGCAATAATTCCTTGGTCGGGGTTCACTACCTGGGGAACACTAGTCTAGGCTAACCATTCCTTTTCCACTTTAGGGATGAATAAACAGGCTGAGAGAGTTTGGCTAAATAACTTGCCCAAGGTCACACAGCAAATTATGACAAAACTAAGTAGACATAGGTCTACTAATTTCCAGGCCAGGACCCCAGAAGTTCACACCATGCTGTTGCTCTCCACCATTTTTGTCCTGTCAAAGAAGTCAACTCTTTTGCATATAAACCAGAAACTTCAGTCTCGTGAAAATAGCTATTTTGAAAAAAAGATGGAAGAATAACTCCAATGATAGCAAGGCCAGAAATGCCAGGGATCAAACCGAAGTTGTTCAGCCACACCCAGTGTCCCATATCACTTTAAAATGCCCAGTTTTCACCACTTTGAAAAAGTCTGAAAAAAAATGTTATCTTGCCAAACTGTGATTTTTCTACTTTTCTGTCCTTATTTAATGCACTGCTGTAATAGAGTGTAATAACAATGGCACAAATACTTCAAATGGTTAACACACTGACCTCAAGTGACATTTGTTGAAAAATATGTATTGATCATGATGGAGATGGTTCATTTCTACAATGCTTCACTTCCTTCATGCTACTGCACATGCAGTCTCACCTTTTGTTATGTGAAAGAGGGCTTACTGGAGCAGAAAGGCATTGGATCCAAATGGAGGAGAAGTGATTAAAATGTAAGTTTTGTATAAATTACATATAACATGTTATATATGTTTCATAAATTTCATATAAACTATAAACAAATTTTGAGAATGGAAGGAGATGTTTTCCACAATTCTGGTTAGGGGGAAAATTCTTAACCAGAAAATAGACATGATCTTAAAAGATTAACAGACCATTTTGATTATATAAAATTGAGAACCTTTTACATAATAAATCAATGTAGCTAGAATAAGCAGAGATGCTGCTGACTAGGTGAAATCCTTGTAGAAATTCTTAAAGTTCTGATATATGATACATAGAGAACCAATGGAAATATATTCTAAAAAGAGGCATTTCCTAATAGGTGAGTAGACAAAGGATATGAACAGGCAACTTTCTTTTTTAAAAGTAAATTATTATTACAAGGATTTATTATCTCCCCTTCCAATAAAAGCAAAAAATTATTATAACAAATAGGCAGAGTTCAGCAAAATACATTCTCACATTGGTCACACCCAAAAACATACGTTTTTGTAGAATTTTAAAATTCTACATTTTAAGTGTATGACCTCGCTCTCAAAAGGTAGGTAGCTTATTTCGGTTTTCATCCTCTGGACTTCATCAGAGTTCTCAAATCTTTAGGAATTATTTTTTTAAAACATTTCTGTCATTGTATGAGTTGTTCTCTTGGCTCTGCTTACTTCATTCTGCTTCAGTTCATAGAGGTCTTTGAAGATGCTTCTGAAATTGCCCATTTTGTCATTTCTTATGGCACAAAGATAGTCTATTACATTCGCATACCATAACTTGTTTACCAGGTGGACATCCCTTTAGTTTCCAGTTCTTTGCTACAACATTAAAAGGTGCTACAACATTTTTATATACATTGGTCATTTTCTTCTTCCTTTGATCTTAGGTACAGTGAACAAGCAATTTTGAAAAGAAGAAA
Organism: Potorous gilbertii; assembly: GCA_028658325.1. Lineage (NCBI taxonomy): Eukaryota > Metazoa > Chordata > Mammalia > Diprotodontia > Potoroidae > Potorous > Potorous gilbertii. Next base: position 186,583,687 of record CM053772.1, on the reverse strand, counting down.
TGCAAGCTATCAGTACAAAGAAAGATGTTCCAAATCACTAGTAAGAAGGGAAATTCAAATGGAAGCAATGCTAGGGGTCAAGCTACACCTATCAGTTTAGCAAAGATAACAGATGAAAGTAGTAAATGTTGGAATTGTCAACTGGTCTAACATTGTGAAAAACAACTTGGAACTATGCTAGAAAAGTTATTAAACTGTATGTACCTTTTGACACAGTGAGACCACTACTGACTACTCCTTTATCAAGGAGGTAAAGGTTCAATAGTTATTTTTTATAGTAGCACTTTTTGTGGTTCCAAAAAAACAATGGAAATAAAATGGATGCCCATTATGAGGAGAATGGGTGAACAAATTGTGACATGTAAATGTAATGTCACCAAGAAATAATGAACATAAAGAATTTAGATTAACTTGGGAAATCTTCCATTAACTAATATAGAGTAAAATAGGCAGCATCAAGAGAACAACTCAGATAATAACCTTAACATTGAAGAATTGAATGTTTGGAAACAACATTGACTAAGCACTCAGTATAGACAAGGCACTGGTCTAAGCATAGGGAATACTAACAGAAAAGCAAGTCAGTTTCTGCTTTCAAGAAACTCGCTCCTGTTCTAATGGGGAAGACAACACATAGAAGAGATTTCAACTACAAATCAGATGGAAAGAGCCTAGCTAAATGATTCAATGGATAGAGTGCCAGACCCAGAGTCAGAAAGACCTGAGTTCAAATCCAACCTCAGACACTTACTAAATATATGACCCTGGGCAAGTCACTTAACCCTGTTTGCCTCCATTTTCTCTTCTGTAAAATGAGCTGGAGAAGGAAATGGCAAACCAATATAGTGTCTTTGCCAAGAAAATCCCAAATAGTCATGAAGAATCGGACACCTCTGAAACAAGCAAACAAAGACATAGTCCTTAGAGTACATTGGACCCTGATTACTCTCCCTCATATTCAGTTCTGTTTTCATCATCATTATTTTGGATTCGACCAACAAGTATTTATTAAATGCCTAGTTTATAGCATATAACTTACAGTTTAGTATATAGTTTATAATTTATATACTTGGGATACAAAGACAAAAATGTAACAATCCCTGGCCTCCAGGAACTTAAATTCTACTGTGGAAAGTGATATATGCGCAACCAGAAATTAAATATTCAAATTTGCTTACTTAAAAATCAGATGCCATCCAAGCTCTCTAGGATCACTGACATGAAGCATTATTCTAATATGATTTCTGTTAGTCTGTTTTAACACTCCCCATCTTTTAGTTATTTTTTAAAAATTAAAAATTTATCACAGGATTTTCAGTAACCCCATCAAAAGTTTTCTTTCCACCACCCATTCCCAAAGGATCTTCTTTTCTCTTGATCAGTCAAATTATTTTAACCTACTTTTTTCTCCAGTGATTTGCTGATTTTTGACTGTTACAATTTTTCTTATTACATATTTTCATCTTGCAGGTTGGTGTTTATTTCCTGTGCTTTATTTGGATGCTTTGTTTATTTTCTGTTCTAGAGGAATATGACTGTTTTTGCCAGATGTTTGGTTCCACATCCCAGCTATATTTACAGCTAAACTGTTACTTAGGAACACACAAGTTTACTCTCCATCTCTCACATTTTTCACATCATGCTCTCTTTCTTTATCCCAATGTATTTTCCTTTACTGATAGCTAGTATTTTATGGTTAAATTAGTACTGCTTCTTCATTTGAAAAATGCATATTACTAAAAAAAGATTTCAGTATTTTCCTCACTGTCCTATTATGATTACAAATTCTGATAAATCTAACAATTACAAAATAGATTTTCCACCTTTTATGCATTGGATGGAGCTGATAAAGAAAAACTGTCTAAAATACAGACGAGTACTACCTTCCTCTTGATAAAGGTGATGGAGTACAGGTGCAGAGTGTTGCATGGTCTGCTCAAAATAGTTGCTTTATCAGTTGGTTTTGATTAACTGTTACAAAGAGACTTCTCTGGTGGGCATTACTGGGAAGTTACTGCTAGTAAAAAATAAATACAACATTAAAAATTCAAAGAAGATTTTATATATATATATATATACATATATGGACATTGACACTACTTGTAACAATTTCATACAGAAATTTAACTGCGGTATATCAATTATCATAATGAGGAGACTAAAAGAAACTGAAAACTGCCTCAGCCAGGAAACACTTGATCTCCTTGCCAAGCAGAAATATATGGCAGCCAAGATCAACGTTAGTTTAGAATATAGGATTGTTTGTAAAATTTTATGGGAAAGGATGATGGAAAATTGTGAGAAGCATCACCTCATAAAAGAGAAAGAGGGGGGAAAGAAACTTTAAAGATAGCTTGGCTAAAGACCCAACTAAACAAAATCATCCCAAGAGCATTTAAGCATCACACTTAAAAAACAACAAATGGACACAATATGGGAAAGGTCTATAAAGATTCTGTTGAACTATTTCCACCATCAAGAACAATGAAGCAACCGCATTTCAGTCCTAGCATTATGACCCTACTTTGACAGGAAAAAAATGGAAATGGCATAGAAGTAAACAAGAGTGAGAAAAATGATAAACACTACCCTCAGAAGAGATCCAAGAAATAATTTTGAGGACATTGATGGATCAATTTTTAAGATAGGTGAAAGGCAGGAAAATTCTAAAGAAGAAGAAAAACTTGGACCTTGGTATTGTCCATGGAATGATGACCAAGACGGCATCAATATTTACCTATTTGCTTACTTTCCCATATATGCAAAATTTTTGAGAATGGTCTATTATTATAATACGGGTATTAGAAGGAAATAGATAGGCTTCTATCAGTGACAATCAACAAGGATTCATTAAGTGCTTACTATGCATCAGTCACCACATATTTACAATTGTAAAATCAGTTTGGAGTTAAACACAAGAGACACAGTGTTTACTGTCTATTGACTATATAAAAAACACTTGCTTTCCCTGTAGAAGATAAGATCTTCTAAATGCTCCTATTTGTGGAAGATATTATGATAATTATAGCAAACCCTATAATATTGTAGAACTTTCAAAACAAGATACTAGATTAATATAAAAGAGTCTGGTCTAAACACACACAGGGAAAACAAAATGGATGAAGAATTTCTATAGACCAAACTATGATATACAATTGGATGGACAAACAATAGAGCTTATCCATACATCATATCTAGGACAGACACTGCAACTGGACAATGTGATAAGCCTAAAAAGTGAATAAGAGGAGGAAAGAAAAGTTGTTTTATTTAGAGAATTGTACAGTTATTTTTAATGGTCTCAAGCTTTTCTTTGAAACTAAGATCCACATTTTCTGATTTTTCTAGCTAGAAATACATATTTTTATTATTAATGTGCCAACAAGAAAATTCCCACATCTTCAGATCAAAAGATACTTGTGTGCATGTGCATGCGTGCATATGCATGCATGTGTGCATAATTAATATTAGTTTGCTGATATAGGCTTACAGAACTCTTAAAATATCCAGATTCATTTTGATTATGAGATGATTCAAATACCCTTTTAGGTACAATGAAGAGACATCACAAAATCTTTTGTAACAGAGTAACCAAAAAATAACTTTTTTATCCTAAAAGGCAGTATCTTTTTCATCTTAGTCCATTCTTTCAGGACTTGCACTACTGCAAGGACTTCAAGGAGGTGAGCGGCTTCTCTTTGGAGATGGTGATCTGAACTTTGATTGGCTGCTTCTAGGTCTTGCTGGAGATCTGGATTTGGATCTTGAATGGAATGATCTCGATCTTTTTAAAGAACCTGATTAACACTGGATTGAAGCAGATCTAGATCTACACAGAGAGACAGATCTTGGTCTTGGAGAAGATGCAGATCTTGACCTCCTTCCACTGCTCCTGCTTCATGACCAAGACTATCTCCTTCCTCGAGATCTTGAGTGAAATCTAGATCATGACTTGTTTCTTTTTCGCCAGCTGTAGAAGTGACAATCTTAATCATAAAGATCTTTCTCACCACACTCAAAACCCCTGTCATCTGGATCAATGGGCAGGATGCAGGTGGTCTGTCATACCAAAATCTTCCAGGCAGGCCTGTTGACAATTGGACTTTTACATGGGAACCAGAAATCACCCTTCCATCTAGTGCTTGGACTGCATCTTCTGTATCTCTTGTATCTTTAAACTCCACAAAGGCAAATCCTGCAGGATTTCCAGCAATCCCTAAGGTTCTTAAGGGACCAGAATAACTAAAGGCTCTTTCTAATTCTCCTTTGCCAGCACCAGTTTCCAGGCTGCCGATAAATACTTTGGTCTCTCCTCCATACTCCCCATAGCGTGGCATGGTGCCTGACTTTTGTGATCATTCCACTTTCTAATAACCTAGTCTGACTGAGGTGCTGCTTGCCTCTACTGGGTGATTCCAGCAACTACCTGGAGTCCTCTTCCTTCTTCATGGGGCACAATATAGAGGAAATATTATTTCTATGAAATTGGTGCCTGAAGAACTCTTAAACTTGGGAATTTTCAATGTCAGGATCACCCAGGAGATAATTTCCAAGGCTGAGAAATTCCATTCTGGGGAATTCCAATCTCTTGACTTATTCTTCCAGGCATATCCTGGTCAGCATATCACACTCCTGATGTTGGGATATCTTCCTGTCAGAAACTGGACCAAGGGAAACATGAAGAGGCGGGGCTCTGGGTGACTGAGGTTGCCCTGAATTCACTCCCAAGGCCCATATTTTCAACACCAGTAATGATGTAGGGATATTTTATGACCATGAGTCATGGAACACTATATTCTCTGAAGACCTGAGGTGAAAGATTATCCAAAAGGCAATGAAAAGGTTATATTGAACTTGAGCAGAACACAACACATTGCATGGAAATTACATAGGAAAAGTGGTGCAAAAGATGTATTCAGTGAAATAAAAGCAAGCCAGTAAAAACAAAGAACAATTCATCTATGGAGTGTCACAGGAATGCAAGAAAAATTGTTTCATGGACCCTCTTGTGAATATAGGAAGAACAGAGATGAGTTGCATAAGATGGGTAGGTATAGATGGGTTGACCTACATTGCTGGAGGGAATACCCTCACTGATGAGATCAAAGACTCCATTAAAGTCCTACAATATTCATTTTGGGCAAAGGAAAGCTACTACATATACTACTTCAAATACTTTATGAAAGGAAAAATGCAGCATCAAAAAAAATGCTTAAATTGTGAAGCAAATCTGAATAATCCAAAAAATGATCTAGGCAGTTTCAATGAAGGGTACAGATATAGAATGAAGTAAAGAAATATATGTTACAAGAAAGTTATTATTCATACTTAAGAGAAAATTTTGCCTGCCTTCATCTAAGTACCTCCAAAGAAAGTTGTTTTACAAACTTATAAATATCTCTGAAAAGCAGTGTGGCATAGTGAACTCAGGAAAACCTGAGTTCAAGTCCTGTCTATGACATGTGCTAGCCACATGATGCTGAACAAGTCGTTCATGTGACTTCTCAGGGCTCTTTGAAAATCTTTAAGACTACAAGTTGCAGTGAAGATGCCAGTATGAGTTTATATAGTAAGTTTTCTCATTGGAAAGTTCTTTATCCCATTAAAACCACAGATCCAATCCCAATGCTATAACTATCTCTAAGGTTGCTTTGAGCTCTATAATTACATTATTGATATACAATTGGTGTGCATATTGAAATAAATTCTTTTTACTTTTATTAACCCAGTATGGCTAATTGACTGGTTAATGTATGTATATATAAATACATATATACACACACATATGTATATATATATACACACATACTACACCAAAACACACATACATCCATATATATACATACACATATGTGTATAGATAGATAAATAGAGATATATAAAATCTCATTTGATCTATAAACAACCCTGTGAGATAGATGCTATTATCACTCCCATTTTACAGATAAGGAAACTGAGACTGAGAGAAGTGATGTAATTTGCCCAGGGTTATATAACTAGTAAGTGTTAGTTGAAGGATTCAGACTTGAGGCTTCCTGACTCTGAGTCCAACAATCTATTTGCTACACCACTATGGGATGAAGAAAAGTCCCCAGCTATTTAAATGGAAAGAAAAATAGAATTAATGTCACCATCTTCTTTCCTGTTGATATCATCTTCCAGTCGTATTGAAAATCTGGGACCAATGTATTTTCCTAGAAGCTCACTTGCTCTGTGGTAGCTGACCAAAAAGGAGAAGAATATATCTGAATCTGGGAGGGGTTCAGATTCCTTTAGGGTGAACTCAAGGAAAGCTCCAAGAGTCCCCCAATCAAACTGGATCTCTGGGCTTAATTGTGCAATGAATGATTCTCCTTCCCCTTTCTTACCCTCCCAACCTCAGCAGGACCTGAAACTCATAATTCCCTGGAATCCTTAAGAGCAGAATGACCTAAGACTTTCTAAGCCTCCTGGGGCCATTCTCTATGGAAGCAGACATTGTGGATTTAGACAGAACCAGATTAGACTGAGGCATGCAAGGAGCCAAATCATAATATTCTGCTCTTCTTCCACCCTCGCCCCCACCCCCTTCATCTATGACTGTATCACCACTGCTCTTGGATGCCAGGCAAGAGCCAGACCAAAATTTGCATAGTAAGGCATTTTTTTTTCTCATCACCTTGATGACACTGCTCTGTATCATTTTTACCATTTATTTTCTGGGAAAATGAAAACTCTTAATAATTAGTGGTTTCTACTTCTGTTGCTTTTGTTTCTTTTGTGGTTGCTATTTTTTATGAAATTATGCTTCTCTATGATGTCAGAATTATCTGTCCAAAAGGTAACATAGATGAGAGAAATGTACAGGATCTATGGTTGTCAAATATTCAAAGGATCTGTGATTTTGTGAGGAATAACCCAGAGCATAGTACAGCAAGTAAAGACAAAATAAACACAAATGAATATTTAATAAATACAAATTAATACACAATAAATGCAAAGAATTATATAGTAAATCCAAAGGGATTTCTGGGTCGAGTCTAACACTAACAGATGGAAAGATCAGGAATAACCTTTTATGGTATATGACACTTGGTGTGAGATTTGAAGGGAGACAAGGGTTCCAAAGGTAGAGGTGAGGAGGGAGAGTATTCCAGAAACCGGATAAAGTCTATATGAATTTATGACATACAGGGGAAGGTGAGTAGACTTAGAGAAGAGCACATTAAAGAATGAAAGGAAATTATGTGTCATTGGCCTGGAAAGAGAATTAGAAGACCAATTATAAAGGGTCTTAATGTCCAAATAGCAGAGATTACATCTTATCCTAGAGATAATAGGGAACCCCTGAACTTTCTTAAGCAGAAGAAGAAAATGGTCAGATCCGGGCTTTGGGAATATCAACCTAGCAACTGTGTAGAGGACGAAGAGGAAAGGGAGTGGTTCAATTCCAAGAGACTAAATAGAAAACTGTTAAAATAGTCTGGTTAAGATGTGATGTGACTTTGGGGAAGAGCTTTGGGATATTCAGGATGAATAAGGTTATTTCTCAAATTATTTTCTTGTGCTCTTACAGATATTATTGTTTTATAACAAAGGCATATACAGTAGTTCTTTATCTATAAAAGTGTGTGTGTATGTGTGCGTGCGTGTGTGTGTGTGTGTGTGTGTGTGTGTGTGTGTGTGTGTGTGTGTTTATTGTTCAGGCATGGATTTTTTTTTTTGTCATTCTTTGGGTGGAAGGGAGGAGTGGTCCAGACCTCTGATTTTATCATTGAAAGGAATTCCCAGTTTGGAAATTCCCTCAACAACTCACTTAAAATTTACCATTTTTGATAATCGCCTTTGGCACTAAAGGGTTAAGTATCCATAGTCAAATAGGCACTATGGGTCAGAGAAAGGAAACCCTTCCCAACCCTTCTTGACTCTAGCCCTTTTCCTCTGTTAATTGTTTCTTATTTATCCTGTACATAGCTTGCTCTGTATGTATTTGTTTATACATTGTCTCCCCCATAGATTCTAAACTCCTTGCAGTCAAGGACTGACAATTAATTACCTCTTTTGGAATCCCCAGCACTTAGCACAGTGTGTGGCACATTAGAGATGCTTAATAAATGTTTACTGATAGAGCTATTGAACCTAGATTTTCCTGACTCTAAGGCAAATTCCCTATCCCATCTTCTCCACTACCTGTACAAACAAAGCTTTAAAAAGTTTTTAAAATTCTAACTAACACATTCATATAAAACAGATTTTTGTCCAAAAAGGAATTACAAATTAGAATTCACTAGTTGCTTGCAACGAAATGATTTACACATTTATTCAATTATTTCCATCTTTTCTGTGGTATTCGTGCTCCTAACAGTTCGACCATCATGTTTCCGGCTACTTTTGCTTCCTTGATATTTGAGAGCTGCACAGTGATAGCAGAAAACTTCTATTTTCTTTGTCTATCAGCTGTTTTCCAGAATTTCCAAAACATCAATGAATAACCCTTCCCCTTGAAGTATAAATAAAAGTATTTCTTGGATCAAGCAAGCATGTCTAAACGTTTACTTCTAGAATACTATTGCCTTCATGTGCAATAAACGTAAACAAAACGACTCAGCAAGATGTGCCTGGCTTTAGGAAACAACAAATGAAATCAAGAATAAAATGTCCGGTCAGAGCTGACATTCATCCAGAAGCTGGTCAGGCTGGCACAGGCCACAAATGAGGCCATTTCATGAGTCCGATCTCCTAATGTAAACAGAAGTGCCAGCTGCAGAGAAAGCACACTCAATAACTAAACGTGATGATGAAGAAAAAAAACAAGAAAATAGTGTTTTTTCCCTTATGTGACTTTCATTCACAGTTGTATTCTGATGTTTAAACAAGAAAACACACATCACATATTTTTTTCTCTTTGTACAATTTATTTTTTAAAGGCCCTAGTTTACCCAACTGCCAAGAAAATACTTTTGAATAAATCTTTGGGTCTTGGCAGTTTTTTCCTGCTCCTATTCTGTATATTATTCAACCCTACCCTTCTTCCCAAATAATATTTATCATGTCTCCTCTTTGTCTCTATTCTCACATTAACATTCTCAGCCAAGGTGTTGGTCTTCTTTTGGATGGCTTCTCAGAATTTTCAGTTCCACAGTTTAGTGGCCAAACTGTTTTTTTTTTCCCGCTGTCAACTAGACCATCTAGCTAGGTTGACATATTATTTATTCCAGTCCTTAAAATGAGAGCCAAACTCTTCCATGGCCTGCTACTCTTAATCACAGGAAAAGAGCATGAGGTCATCTTTTGTGCCAGGCTTGCGATCTCTCCAGGCCAAAATTATCTGTGATGGCATCACCAAGGAGATTTTGTGGAAAAGTATGGCAGATGCCCTCCATGACTTTGTGGTCAAAAGTTAGTCATCTACGCTGTCTGGAAAATCACAGTAGCTTTTAAAGTGATCTCTTCCACTCCAGTCTACCATATCCTACACACTGTTACCAGAGGATCTTCCTTAAAAAAACAATTCTGTTCATGTCATCCTCCAGCTCAGAATTCTTCACTGACTCCTTATGGCCAACAGAAGAAGCATGGCATTCAAGATCCTCCATGGTATGTCCCCAGTCAACATGAAGTGGTAGAAAGAACATTGAATTTGAAGTTAGAAGACATGGGTTTGAGACTCAGCTCTGCCCCTCACAAGCTGTGTGATGCTGGGGATTTCACTCTCTGCGACTCAATTTCCTTGTCTGCAAAATGAGGGAGTTGGACTAACTGCTGTGTAAGGTCCATTCATGATATTTTTCTGGTCTTATTTCATATGATTTCCCTTCCAGAAAAGTCAGACTTTCACCATTACCCAAACCCACTCTCCACTTTCCCACATGCATTTTCCCACTTTATGACTTTGCTTCCATTGTACACCTTTTCCACTCCATCTCTACCAGTCAAAATGAGAAAAAGTATCAGATTCAGAGTCAGAGAATCTGGGTTAAAATCCTGACTTAGCTACTTTCTTTCTGTGTGACATTGGGCAAGTTACTGAACCCCTTTGGACAGGAGATGAACTTTGGATTCCTTAGAATCTATGATGCCATTATAACACTCCTCAGTATAACACAACGTAATCTCGGGGCTGGGCATAGGTTTGCCAGTGACTGATGCTTCAGGATCTATTATCAAGTGTGCTGGTAAACATTTAACAACTAGCCCTAAAAAAAAAAAGTACCCACAACACACTTTTAAGTTTAATTTACATTTTTAACATTTTCTCCTTTTCACTTTCTTAAGTCTAACCAATCAATAAAACAATAAATCAACCTTGATTTATCAAAATTGCCAATTTCTGAGGTGTGTGTGCTCACACTGAAATTTTAACAATTGACTCATAAATTGGTTCAAACTGACACCAGCATGACCAGCACAACAAAGTTATTGAACTACTTCCTCCATGAAGCCTTCATTGATTCCCAAGGCAACGTTGTCTCATCCTCATCCTCTGGGTTTTCATTCAACACTTGGTTTTTACTTCTCCTATCACACTTATCACAATCTACATTGTGTTGTGTTTATGTAAGGTATATGTCTTATCTCCTCTACTTGAGAGGTCTTGTTCATTTTTCTAACTCCCCCAATACTGGGTAGAGAGTTTTGCATATGGCAGAAAACTTAAAAATGTTCTTAGCTTGGTCTAACATTATCTAATTAACTAATATTGTAATATTTTCTTAATATATGTAGAGTTTTATGATTTGTTAAGTTATTTTTCAGTAATGTCTTACTCTTCATCGTCCTTTTTGGGGTTTTCTTGGTGAAAATAGTGGAATGGTTTGCCATTGCCTTCTCCAGTTCATTTTACAGATAAAGAAACTGAGGCAAATAGGATTAAGTGACTTGCTCAGGGTCACACTGTAAGTGTCTGTGGCTGGATTGAACCCAGAAAGATGAATCCTTTCTGGTTCCAAGTCTAGAGCTCTATCCACCGTATCACCCAGCTACCCCTTTTAAGATTTGTAGAATGCTTTACAAATAATACTCTTTAGATCTTCATAACAATGTCAAGTAGATACTTAACTAAATTGAAAGGAAAAGCAGTGTGATATGGTGGATAGAAGACTGGGCTTGGAGTCAGGAAGGCCTCGGTTCACATTTCTACCTCTGTCACAATCATCATGACCCTGGACAAGTCGTTTAGACTCTCTGAGCATCAATTTCCTCTTCTGTAAAATAGACATAACTTCTCAATGGATAAGGATCAAATGAGAAAACAATTGTAAGGCAATAAGACCCTGGGTAAGTCAATTAACCCCATGTTTCCTCATCTGTAAAGTGAGTTGGAGAAGGAAAGGGTGAACCACTCCAGTGTCTTTCCCAAGAAAACCCCAAATAGGGTCATGAAGAGTTGGATCCAACTGAAATTGATTTAATATCTCTCATACACCTACCCTTACTCCTCTGACACTTCCACAACACTGGTGCAGGCCTTATCACGTCACTCTTGCAATAGCCTACTGGTTGGTGTCTCTCTCCACTCCTAGCCTCCACTCAGCTTCCAAAGGGATCTTCTTAGAGCACATGTCTGACTATGTCAACAAACTTCAACGACTCCCTCTCATCTCCAGGATCAAATATAAAAACCTCTATTTGATATTCAAAGCCCTTCACAATATGGCCCCTTCCTATCTTTCCTGTCTTCTTACACCTTACAGCATCCTTGCACCTCCCACATACTCTGGGATGAATTCCTCCTTGATGTTCCACAAACAAGACCTCCTGCTTCCAAGCATTTGTTCTGGTAATCTCTCATGCTTGGAAGGCTCTCCCTCCCCATCTTCACCTCCTGGGTTCCCCAAATTCCTTCAAGTCCCAGCTATAGGAAATCTTTCTCCTTTTCTCCTTTGATTATTTTCCACTTATCCTATATACAGCTTGTTTTGGTATGTTGTCTTCCCCACAAGACTATGATATCCTTGAAAGCAGGGACTATCTTTTATCTGAATCACCTGCATTTAGGCACCTGATTAATGTTTATTGATTGACTGACTCATATGACCTTGGGTAAATCATTTAATTTCTGTGATCTTTAGTGTCCTTAAATCTAAAATAAAATGAGCAGAGATGATGATCTCCAAGATGCCTTTTCATTCAAAATCCTCTACGATGCTATGAGTGGAATAACAAACATCTCTTTAAGAATACAGTCATAGATCTGAAAAAATTCTCCAAACATCAAGTAGTCCAGTCTCTAGAGGCCTTCAGACAGCAACTGTCTAACCATCTAAGACAGCTCATAGTCTGTTTCCATCTTGAAGAGATGGAGCATTCTTGAATCTACATGAACCATCATGGGCAACCCAATATTCCTCAGGTTGTGAATGGAAAGAAGGACTTTTCAGAGAGTATCTGTACCTTGAAATATGTACCATGCAATGTACCAAGCAACCTGCTATACTTGCTTGAGCCCCATGATTGTGAATCCAAGTAACCAGTGTCAGAGACAACTTTATTCAGTCTTATTAATTAAAAATCAATGGATTATCAGTATATAATCAATCATTCCAGCCCATATGACTAAAAACTTACAAGGTAGCTGGATAGCACAGGAGATAAAGCACAGGACCTGATGTGAAGAAGTCCTGAGTTCAAATCTAGCATCAGACACTTACTAGCTGTGTGATCCTGAGTAAGTCACTTCATTTCTGTTTCTTCATCTGTAAATGTAAATACTAGCACTTACTTCCTAAAGTGCTGTGAAGTTATATAATAAGGAAATATTTGTAAAGTGTGTTGCAAACCTTAAAATGCTATATAAGTGCTAGCTATTATTATTAGGCAATTTTATGTAACCTGTTCATTTACAAGGTATAGGACTAGACTCCTTTTAAAGGAGTATAAAGAAACACAACCTGCTTTTCAAAAACTCTTACACTAAAACAGAAAATATATCCCAAACAATTTCAAGTGTCATTAAAATGTTCTAAAGTTTAAGAAATTTTCTATAAAATAAGCTGCCTAAGGACAGGTAACAATTTGGTTTAAAAAAAATCTGTCAGTTTTAAATATAAAAAAGAAGTGCAAAGAGATGAAAGAAAATGGAATAATGTAGCTATCTAAACTGTGGAGAGAAGATGATTTTTTTTCCTATTTCACAAATGGGACAAGATAGATGTACTTGACATTCAAATTAAAAATAATGCACAACAAAAACGATGTAATTAAAAGGAAAATAAATGAGTGGAAAAATATTTATGGTAGTACAGCAAATAAAAATTTTACATCTAAAATATATTAGGAACTATTAAAAATCTACATAGTCAATTTTCGTAAAGAGTAAGTGAACCTCAGGGTTCTGTCCTGGTTCCCCTCTCTTCTCCCTCTCTACTATTTCACTTGGCTACCTCATCAACTCCCATGGATTTAATTACCATCTTTATGCTGATATCTTTCCCATCCCTACAACTCTATTGACCTCCCATCTCACCTCTCCAATTGCCTTTTAGACATTTCAAACTGAATGTTTAGTAGATATTTTAAAATCAATATGTTCAAAGCAAAACTTGTTGTCTTTCTCTCTAAACCTTCCCTTCCTCCTACATTTCTATTACTGTTGAGGGCAATATCATCCTCCCAGTCCTTCAAGCCCCCAACCTCGGAGCCATCTTGGATTCTCTTACTTTGTATATCCAAGCCATCACCAATGTCTGTCAATTCATCTTTGCCCCATCTTTCAAATACTACTCCTCTCCTCTGACACTGCTACCACTCTACAGACCCTCATCACCTCATGCCTTGGTTACTGGGTCTGCCTGCCTCAAATCTCTTCCCACTTCAACTCAACTGATGTCATGATGCCGTGAAAGTGAATTTTCTAAAATGCAAGTCCAATCATACACAAGACAATCCTCAACCCCCAGCCCCAATTCCCCCTCCCCACTCAATAAGCTCCAGTCACTTCCTATTGACTCCAGAAGCAGATACAAAATGCTTTGTTTGCCAATCAAAGTCCTTCATAACCTAGCCCCCTCCTCTCTTTCCTGTCTTCTTATACCTTACTTCCCAATGGATATTCTTCAATGCAGTGACACTGGCCTCCTGAGTGTTCCAGAAACAAGACACTCCATCTCATGGCTCCAGGCATTTTTCTGACTTTCCCCCATGCCTGGAATGCTCTCCCCCTTCCACTCCAACTACTGACTGACCTTCCTGGCTTCCTTTAAGTTCCAACTGAAATCTAATCTCCTACAATTTCCCAACCCCTCTTTATTCCAGGGCCTTCTCTCTATTAATTATTTTTTATTTATCCTGTATATAGCTTGCTGTGTATATATTTGTTTGCTTATTGTTCCCCACCCCCAGCCCATCAAATTGTAAGCTTCTTGAGGGCAGGGACTGTTTTTTGCCTCTTTTCGTTTCCCCAGTGTTTAGCATATGGTCTGGTACACAGGAGGTGCTTAATAAATGTTTATTGAATTGAAATTGAATTTAACATAAACAATCACTTTTTAAAAGCATCATCTCTGGTCATCAAGTTGGCAAAAAGAAATGAAAAGAAATGAAATTCAGTACTGACAAAGTTATGGGAAAATAGACTCACTTAGTCATTGTGGGTGAAATTATAAACTTCTAGCAGTACCCAATAAAAGCTACAAAAATAATCAGACCCTTTGACACAAGAATTTTATTATTGGGAATATACAATGAAAGTGTTGTCAAAAACAATATCAAAAAGCTATCTCTTAAATAGTTTCACAATGGCATTCTTTGTATTTTTAAAAACTTGGAAGCAGCCTAAATAGGCATAGGGGAATGATTAAATTAATAGTGGCTCATTAGTGAAATGGAATACTGTAATGGCATTTAGTATGACAGATATTAATATTATAATAATGTTATAAAGAAATATAGAAGGACTTATGAAACAATAAAAAGAGAAAAAACAGGGTCAAAAGAACAGATCATACATATTAGAGGAATATATAGGAAAAGTTAATGAGAGGCAGTGGACAAACAAGAATCCTGATTGAGATTTAAAGATAATATTTGAAAAATTGTGATATTTATCAACTTACATATAGTTATTAAGCAGTTGCATTGATATTCAATGGTAAATTAATAATGTATCTTTTACTATAAATAAGTAAACAGAGAGATGGACATAGAGGTAGGTGCCACAGTAGATAGAGTGCTGGACCTGGAGTCAGGATGTCTCATCTTCCTGAGTTTTTGTGTTCATCCTTTGTTGCTGAAGAAGGCCATTCCATCAGAGAAATGATGATATGACTTGCACTTGACTTTGTTTTGAGTGAGGGAGGGCTGTGCTAAGTCACCAGCCACCTGAGTTTTCAAATCTAGCCTCAGACACTTACTGTGTGACCTTGGGCAAGTTACATAACCATATTGTCTCAGTTTCCTCATCTATAAAATAAGCTGGAGACAGCTCTTTTGTGGTGGCTAAGAACTGGAAATTGAAGGGATACAAATCAGTTGGGGAATGCTTAAATAAGCTGTGGTTTATGTATTTAATGGAATATCATTGTGCTATTAGAAATGACAAGTGGGATGATTTCAGAAAATCTGGAAAGACTTACATGAACTGAAGCATAGTAAACAGAACCAGGAGAATGTTTTACACAGTAACAGCAACTTTGTTCAATGAAGGGCTGTGAATGACTTCATTATTCTCAGCAATACAGTGATCCAAAATAATTTCAAAGGACTAATGATGAAGCATACTATCCACCACCAGAGAAAGAACTGATATTTTTTTATATAGACTGAAGCATGCTATTTTTCACTTTCTTTTTTTCTTTTCTTTTATTTGAATCTTCTTATACAAAATGACTAATATGGAAATTTTTTGTATAATTGCACACACACACACACACACACACACATATATATGTATGTGTGTGTATATATAAAACCTGTATCTGATAATTTGCTGTGTCAGGGAGGGCAGAGGAGAAGAAGTAGGGATAGAATTTGGAACACAAAACTTAAAATAAAAATGTTTAAACTATTTTTTTAATGAAATAAAACAAACCAGAGAAGAAAATGGCAAATCACTCCAATATCTTTGGTAGGAAAACCCCAGATGGGACCACAAAGAGTGAAACTTGACTGAAAAACAACAACAAAAATAAGGAGTATCCTGGAGATAGAAATACAGGCATAAACAGATGATAGACACAGATGTATAGATATATAAAGGAATAGGCATACAAAGAAGATGACAGACAGATAATAGGATAGATTGACAGATGATTGAGAAGTAGACAAATTGATAAATTCATCAGGCATTTTTAGAAGCTTTTCATTGAAATAAAAGATTCTAGAGAGTAAATAGCCTGTTGACAGTTTGTTGTGCTTGTCCTTCATTTTTGAAGAGGACCATGACATCAGAGAGATGATGCCATGGCTTGCAATTGACTTTGATTTGAGTGAAGGAGGGCTGTGCAAGGTCACTTTCTCCTCCAGAGCCATCTGGGTCCAATGGCCAGATCTTCATCAGGATCACTAGAGATGACCCAAGATGCAGTGGGAGACCCTGGCACTTTTAGGCTAAGATCTTTTCAGTTTCTCACTTTGAGTGAGGTAACACCTGGAATGGCCCCTTTAATATAAAAGTAAAAATAAAATAAAACTGAGAGGGGGAGACCCTCAGGTTTGCTGATAAAAAGAAAAACACTATTGACATTCACTCTGAGCCAGGGGGGCCAAAATGTAGCCCTGAAGTGGTGCTTGGGCAGAGACATATTGTGGTCCAATATATAAGCTCCAGAGCAAAATGCATTTAAGGTTTGGTGAGAGAGAGAGAGACAGAGAGACAGAGACAGAGACAGAGAGACAAAGAGACAGAGAGAGAGAGAGAAAAGAAAGAAAGAAAGAGAAAGAAAGGAAGGAAAGAAGGAAGAAAGGAAGGAAGGAAGAAAGAAAGGAGGAAGGAAGGAAAGAAAGGAGGAAGGAAAGAAAGGAGGAAATGAGGAAAGAAGGAAAGAAAGGAGGAAAGAAGGAAAGAAAGAAAGAAGGAAGGAAGGAAAGAAAGAAAAAGAAAAAAAAGAAAGAAAATAACTTGGGGTTTAGTGACTAGATTCTAGTCTTGAAAGACAGGAAGGAAGGAATCTAGTCAGTAAACCCCAAGTTTCTTTCTTCTTTTTTTCTGTTAACAGTTTATCTTGGTCTGAAGAAACATCTTTCCTCCATGTCATCCACTGTTTAACCAGTCAATAATTACTCTCCATTTAGTGAGGCAATGGAACCATCATTTTCATACTGGACTCTTGAGTGATGAACACAATTGCTTTTTTGGGAGGGGAAGGGGAGGTTAGAGGAGAAGATGGAAAACAGAATGGAATTTCAGAAAGTTTATCTAATCCAAGGAACAGTACTAGACCCAACAGGGAAGCTGTTAAATCAGGATCTCTTCTATAATCAGTAAAATCTACTCAGTAGCTTCTATGGTAAGTACAATGCTCCTGCAGCCAGTACAACCGACAGTAAAAAAAAAAAAGAGAGAGAGAGCTCATGTGCAGATTTAATGCATGTCGGAAAGATGCCTCAAAAGATGACAGAATGTGTGCACCCTCAAGCCCACTAAAAAGAACACGGGACTGGACACAGACCTGGGCACAAGTCTTACCTCTCTTATTTATTTGATGAGTGTAGTCAATAAGTTAATAAATATTTGTTTAACACGTCAGGCACAGTGCTCAGTACTGAGGAGGGCAAGAGAGAGCCCCTGCCCTCAAGGACCTCACAGTCTACAGGAGGAGATAATTTATAAGCAAATACATACAAACAAGCTATATACTGGATAAGTATGAAATAATTAACAAATAAAAGGCACTAAAATTAACAAGGGTTGGAAAAGTAGTCCTGTAAAAGATGAGATTTTAGTCAAGACTTAAAGGAAGCCAGGCAAGTTAGTTGGCAGAATTGAGAAGGGAGAACGTTCCAGGCATGGGGGCCAGCCAGGGAAAATGCCTGGAGTGAGAGATGAAGAGTCCTGCTTATGGAACAACCAGAAGGCCAATGTCACTGGACAAAAAATACTTGGTGGGGAAAAAAATGTAAGAAGACTGGAGATGTAGGAGGTGACTAGGTTAGGAAAAGCGTAAATAAGATAACATATTTAAAGGGCTTTATAAACTATGAAATACTATATAAGTATTTATTATTTATTTCTGAGCTACATGGAAAGAGAATATAGAATACTACCCTGAGTTCCACAGCCAAAGAAGATCACTTTTTAATATGCAATTGTGTAACAAGGTCCATCGACTTAGTTTGTCAAGACATATATATTATATGTACATAAAATGTGCTGGACACAGAGTTGAATAAGATCAAAGGACCATAGAACTGGAAGGGACCTTCAAGATTATCTAGCCAAAGCCCCCCTTGTATTTTTATTTAAAAAAATTACAATTAAGGGCAAAAACAATTTTTTTTAATTTTTATTTTATTTATTTATAAATGTTCTACAATCACTTCCTTAAAATTAAGATTTTATACCCCTACACCTTCCCCCCCTACCCCCCCTCCCTCCCCATGATAGCATACAATTCTGTATAGGTTCGACAAAACAATTTTTAACGTTTGTTTTTTAAAAACTTATTGAGTTTCAAATTCTCTCCCTCCCTTCTTTTTGAGAAGGCAAGCAACTTGACATAAATTATACATGCATAACCATGCAAAACATATTTCCATATTAGTCATGTTGTGAGAGAAAACACAGACCAAAAAACTTCCCACAAAAAATAAAGTGAAAAATAATATGCTTCAAGCTGCATTGAGACTCCATCACTTTGTTCTCTGGAGGTGGATAGCATTTTTCATCATGAGTCCTTCAGAACTGTCTTAAATCTTTGCATTGAGGAGAATAGCTAAGTCATTCACAGCTGATCATTGTACAATACTGCTATTACTACATACAATATTCTCCTGGTTCTGCTCATTTTGCTTTCCATCAGTTCATTTAAGTCTTTCCAGGTTTTTCTGATAGCATTCTGTTTGTTATTTCTTATAGTATAATTTGTATTGCGCTATAATCACCATCATATACCACAATTTGTTCAGCCATTCCCCAGTTGATCCCTCAACTTCCATTTCTTTGCCAACCCAAAAAAGACCTACTATGCATATTTTTGCACATGTTGGTTATTTTTATTTTTATTTGATCTTTTTGGGATACAGACCTAGTAGTGTATTGCTGGGTCAAAGGGTATGCACAGCTTTATAGCCCTTTGAATATAGTTCCAAAATGTTCTCCAGAATGGTTGGATTAGTTCACAATTATATCAGCAATGCATTAGTGTCCAAATTTTTCCACCCCTCACATTTTTTATTTTTCTTTTTGTCATGTTAGCCAATTAATAGGCGTGAGGCGATATCTCAGAACTGTTTTCATGTGCTTATCCCTAATACACAGTGATTTGGAGCATTTTCATAAGACTATACATAGCTTTGATTTCTTCTTCTGGAAATTGCTTACTTGTATCCTTTTACCATTTATCAATTGGAGAATAACTCATATTTTTATAAATCTACTCTGTTCTCTCTGTATTTGAGAAATGGGGCCTTAGAGGGAGAAATTTGCTGTAAAAATTTTTTTCCAGTTTTCTGCTTTCCTTCTAATCTTGCTTTCATTGGCTTTGTTACTGCAAACCCTGTTTAATTTAATGCAATCAAAATTATCCATTATATATCCTGTAATTGCCTCTATCTCTTTTTTGTTCACAAATTCTTCACTTACTTATAGATTTGACAGGCAAAATTCCCCATGCTTACTATGGAATTATTTTTTCATCTAAATCATTAAATTATTTTGACCTTATTTTGGTATATGGCGTGAATGTTGTTCTATACCTACTTTCTGCCACACTACTTTCTGCTTTTCCCAGCAATATTTGTCAAATGCTGAATTCTTGTCCCAAAAGTCAGGACGTTTATTGAACACTAGATTACTACAGTCATCTACTACTGTGTATCATGTACCTAATCTATTCCACTGATCCACCTCTCTATTTCTTAGCCAGTACCAGACTGGTGATGATTACTACATGGTTGCCTGTAGGCTGTTGTTAAGTACAAGTAGTGACCTACCTCACCTCTCCGTGTCTCTGCTGATTCTCTGTAATTATCACCTGGACATCATGCAGCTTTAGACTAGTTGTTTACCTTTTCTGAGCCTCAGTTCCCTCCTCTCAAGAATAGGTTCTCCATTAAATTCCATTTTGATAACTCACTATGGCATGAGGACAATGCCGGGATCTCCAAATCTAATCCATATGATAAACTGTGGCAAATCTTAGGCTCACAATATCCGTGGTTCTCAAATTTGAAAGGACTTCGGAGTACTCCAGTCTAACCTGTGCCTGAACATCTTGTACATGAATGAACCTGACCACTGACTGTATGGTCATCATTTAAGGATAGCCCTAGCCCAATGCATAGAAGCATATCATCAGAATGGCAGCCACCAAGAAAAGCAATTTCTTTTAGTCACAATTATGCCATCTCTGATAAAATATAAAATAGCTGTAATCTGTATCCATTGGGAGAGTCCACACACCCATGAAGGTGCAAATCTTTGGGGGCAGCAAAGAAGAAAATGGGGGAATGGTGGTATTTGTATTAACATCACAGAATTCTTATATGCAAGTAGTTTTGTAAACTTGAAGACCCAATATGAGTTAGAGTTACTATTATAAAGCACAGAGGTCCTGAGGTATGAGATGAAAGCCAAACAAGGTGGTTTTTTTAATTCATTTGTCCATCACTACTAAAACTCATTTTGACATTTTTTCAAAACCTTTCAAACAGAGAAAATCTTGTCCTTTCAGATATTCAAGGGAATCTTGAACAAGCCAATATGCTTGACTAGAGCAAAGCATGCCGTGGGTGCACACACACACGCGCACACACACACACACACACACACACACACACACACACACAGCTGTACTTTTGCTTCTAACTTGGCCAACTGGTTTCATTTGACATCCTGTATCCTCCTGCAGGTGGAATCTATTCTGCATAAATTCTTTCCTCTTCCCAGACTTGGGGCAATAGAATACCCTGCCACCTTGCCCTCTGCAACATCTCTTATAGGGTGCCAACCATAACCACCTGAACAGTGAGAGGAAGTAAAACAGGAGTTCAAGGCCAGCATCTGACCAAATGCCATGCTTTGGTGCAAAAATACTTGGAATCAAAACATGATTGCAAAACAAAACAAAACTAAAAACAAACAAAAAAGGGGATTGTGGTGAGTGATTTCAGGGATCCTCTGAGGAGACACTTTGCTTCCCTGACCTCAGAGCATCATGGGACAAATCACCACTTCTCACTGACTCAATTTCTTCATCTGCAAAATGGGGAGAACAACCTTCACATCAATCACCTCACAGGACTGTTGTGAAGAAATTGCTTTTTAAATCTTAAAAACAAATGAAGACCCACCTTCTTTCCCTCACACCTCCATTGAGAAAACAAAGCAAAATCCCTACGACAAATACATATAATCAATGTTTTTTGGATCTTAGTGCAACACTGTATAAACATCTGCTACCTGCCATAGGTGCTGAGGAGAATGCTTGATACAAAAGCAAACGCTGTGCAAGTTCAGAAGTGGGAACAAGGGCCAGTGTGATTAGAGAAGGCTTCATGGAGGAGGCAGGTCTTGAAATTGCCCTTGAAAGGCAGAACAAATAATCTGCTTTCTTGTGCAAGAAAAGAGGCAAACAGTATGATACAGAGGAAAGACCACTCTGCACTCTGCAATTTTATCTCTGTGATCTTGGACAATTACTTAGTCTTTTGTTCCTCAGTTTCCCCATTTCTAAAATGAGAGGGTTGGACTCAATGGCCTCTTAGATCATAGGATAAGAGATTTAGAACTAGAAGGAATTTTATAGGTCATTGAATCCAGTCCCCTCATTTTACATATGGGGAAACTGAGGCTCAGAAAGATCAGTCAGAAATCAAGGATCTAATGGATGGCTCAGACCCAAGCTTGGATTAGTCTCTTAGCTCCCAGGTCAGTGCTCTATCCACAATACCACCCAATTCTATGAACTCCTTAACCATCCCTTCTAAACTGCGTTAGCTAACATTGCTACAATACTTTAAGTTTCCAAAGAACTTGAAATATATTATCTTGTTTGACCCTTATTACTCCCCAGTTGGTGGGTAGTATTAAATAGTGACTTGCCCAGAGTCACACAGCTAGTAAGACTAGTAAGTGTCTGAGGTCAGATTTGAATTCAGATCTTACTGACTCAAGGTCCAATGTTCTATCCACTGTACCACCTACCTGTCCCAATCTATATCTATAAATACATATAAATAGTTATCTATGGAGCTACATCTGGAGACAGCTATAGATAGATATGTAGATACATATGTGTGTATATATAGATATACAGAGTTATAGATATATAGATATGGATGATATAGACCTCATCTTACCCTATAACTCCAACCTGTTTCATCACACACTTTATCAGAGCAACAAGTAAATAAAAAAGTTGAATGATTTTGCACCTCATCTCCTCTGCTCTCACTCTGATATAAAGGCAGGAACTACAAAGCAGAATGAGGAAGAATAAAGGATCCAAGTAATGCATAAACTAGACACCAAGGAATGAAAACAAGACACTGGTTTTGCCATCATGGTACTAGTTCAGAGAGCACAACTCCAATAGGCTGGTCACATTGTTTGAATATAAAATGTATGCTTGCTGAAAAAACTATTTTATGGAAAACTCACACGGGGCAAGTGCTCACATCGTGGTCAGAAGAAGCAATCCAAGGACACTCTGAAGGTCTCTCTCAAGAACTTTGGAATGGATTGTGTGACATGGATGGGAGATACTGGCACAGGACTGCTCAGCATGGAGTACCCACCTTAGAGAAGGTGCTGTGCTCTATGAGCAAAGCAGAATTGAAACAGCTCAAAGGAAACGCAGGATGCACCAACTTAGATAAATTCCACCCCAAATGTTCACATGGGCTATTTGTGCCCAACCTGTGGTAGAACATTCTGAGCTTGTATTGGTCTGATCAGCCACGGTTGGACACATTGAAACTTCACACTAGCATAGTAATGTCATTTTGGTCATCTTTGAGAATGAAGGATAACAGCCAACCAACTGGTAATCATATCCTTTGAAAATGATCCTTTCCACAATTTGGAATTATGCTAAGAAAGTGACTAAAAATGTCCATATTATTGGACCCTGATATGCCACTAGTGAGCATGTTTACCTCAAAGAAGTTAAAGATAAAAAGACTCAATATTCACCACGATATTTATGGCAGTATTTTTTTGTGGTAACAAAAGAACAGGAAGCAAAGTAGATATCCGTTGATAGGGGAATGTGTAGCAAATGATGGTACGTGAATGGAATGAAATATTACCATAGTGTCAGAAATAATGACATGATGAATACAGAGAATCATGAAAAGACCTCCAGAAACTTATTATGCAAAGTGAAGTAAGCAGAACCAGGGAAACAACATACACAATGACTACAACAATATAAACAGAAAGAACAAAAGTAAAACAAAATAGCATGATATATAAATACGATAACTTCTAGAAAAGTGAAGAAAATGCACCTGCCTCCCTTCTTTGCAGAGGTAGGGGATCATAAGTGAGCAATGCTATGTATATTGGCATACTCAGTTGTAGTGCTAGATTATTTTGATAAAGATTTTTTCCCTATTTCATATATATTTCATATATGTATGTATGAAAATATATACATATGTATAATTTTTTTCTTTTCTATTCTCTGCAATAAATCATATAGTCTATTGGGCAGGGGAAAGATAAATATATTTGGAAATGAAGGAGATATAATATCTACAAATCAAATTTAAACAATTTTAAAAACAAAAAGAAAATTATTTTATTCAGATAAAACCTGCAAGGATATTTTGTTTTGGTGCCATTTTTTATTTTTAATTTTTACAGAGCAGAAGAGGTCTAAATACTAAGCATGTGCTGGACCGATATGTCCCACACCGTCTACTGTAAAATGGGAATGTATACTGATATGATATTCACTGGCTATCAAGAATGAATAAGAGTAGAAGGCTCCAGCCTGGAAAATTCAATTTCTTTTCACCTACCCCTATTTGAGGCCACCTCAGTCCAGCCGGATGGCCACATAGGCTTTGTGTTCAGGACCCAGAGATAAGGGGCAGGAGGTTACCACTTGCTGCTGATTCACAAATGAGGGGAAAGTCAGTTGATTTCGCCCTTACCCTTCCTCTTGGCTGCATGGAAAGTCAGGAAGAGTGCTCTTCGTTCACCACTTTCTCTGTCCTCCGCAGAGCCCACATGTTTCCTGACCCCTGACTTTTTTTTCCTGCTGGAAGGGCAGTCACCTGTGCATCAGCTTAATTCACATAATGACATCCTGTCTCTTCTTCTGGCCAGGAGCCTTTATCACCATAGCTGTACATCAGTGGGTCTGTGGTATCCATACCATGGGCATGTGATTTGCTTGACAGTTTGCCCATTGTGAAAAGTCATGTCATTTCTACTATTTACCAGGAGTGGAAATTTTTAATCTGCCGAGAAAGAAAAGATAATACACAACTAACTGCCTAACTTAAACATAGCTATAAAAAGGCCATGAGGAGAGTGAGTATGATATGGTAGAAAGGGCATTAGTTCTGGAATCAAAGCATCTGAGTTTAAATGGCAGCTCCATTACTTGTTAGCCATGTGATCTCAGCCAAATTCCTTACCTGCTCCAGGCTTTAATGTTCTCATATGTTTGGTTGGGATCAGATGGACTCTAAGGTCCCTTTCGGGGCTAGATTCCAGCATCTTATGAATAAGTCAATCTAGTGGAAAAAGCACTGACTGGGGGGAAGAGTCAGAAAACCTGGGTTCAAAGCCCAGCTCTTCCACATACCATCTGTTTGAGGTAGATATGTTCCTGAATTTCTTTGGGTCACAATTTTCTCATCTTAAAGTAAGGGGATTGGGATATATGATTTTGAAAGACTTTTCCAGTTCAAAACACCATGAGCAGACAGAACTATATTCATGGGGCCAGTGGTTTCAGAAATGGAACAGACAAGTATAGTTAGTATACAGGAGGGAAAAATCACCAAGTAACTCTTTATTTACTGGAAAGGGTAGAAAATTTAAGAAAAGTTATATGAAACCAAACAAATGGTTCATCTGGGCAAATGTTTATGCTATCATAGGGTCTAAGAATTGGAATGAACTTTATGGTCCTGTAGTCCAATATCTTTCCTACTTCAGGAATCCTTTCTATGTAGTATACTACCTAGACATCGGAGGAGATGGCTAGAAATGGAGACCTCAGCATTTTGTTGAGACTGCACTCCACTGATGTTTAAAAAGATCTTCCTTGAACTGAGTTGAAATCTGCCTCTTTGGATCTTCCACCCTAGTTCTTTTCTCTGAAGCAACAAAGCAGAACAGAATTGGAGTCAGATTATCTTAGATCTGAAAAGGACTTTATATATCTTGTCCTCCATTCTCACCATTTTACAGATGAGAAAACTTAGACCCAGGGAAGGCAAGTGACTTTACTCAATCTAAAACTCTTCTGTTTTCTCCAAAATATAGTCCTTCTTCTGATAGAAAATCTGTTCATAGCACCTCTTTCCTCTTCTTCATCTCCTATGTGAATAATCCTGCTAATAGTGTATATCTCCCACATCTGCATATCTTCAACAAACCACTTTGTGTCCTCCCATAAATTCACCTCAGATGGTCTGCCTAACATGCTGTGAGAGTCTTCAAGTTTTCTTGACATCCCAACAATACCAGTGGAGCATTTGGGTTGTCTCTCATCACAATGGGAATGGTCTATCTTTTCTTTTTCAGTTATTCTCATTTCTTTAACAGCGTGCTTTACACTGCTTCTCCTGCATTGTTTACAAAGTTTTCCAAACTAAACACATCCACTAGGCCCCCTCTCCATTGCTCTGTGGATGTTCCTCAATTTTAATTTTGGAGAGTTTGTAGGCAGCTACAAACTGGATAGAGCACCTCAGGAAGACCTGAGTTCAAATTCAGTCTCAGACACTAGCTGTGAGATCTTGGGCAAATCATTTAACCCAGTTTGCCTCAGTTTCCTCATATGTAAAATGAGCTGGTGAAGGAAATGGCAAAACACTCCAGAATCTTTGCCAAGAAAACCCCAAATGGGATCACGAAGAGTTGGGCACAACAGAACAGCAGAGACAAAGTATTGCACGAATACACACATCCTCACCAGAAGAATATTGACATTCTTTCTTGGATCTTATTATAGCTCAGAAAGAGTGTGGGGACACATAGACAGCCTCGAAGTAAGGAAGACCTCATCTCAAGTTCCATCTCTGACACACACGACTCTGGTATCCTAGGCAACTCATTGACCCTCAAAGGGTCCCCAAGCAACTCTCTAAGACTTTTAAATGCTGAGAAGGTGCTGATTCATATTGACAGAGGAAATTCCTCACCAGGAGTTTCCTGCTCTGATGAAATCACAGGTCCAGCCAAAAGGGAAAAATCCTAGCCCATGGAAAAAATATGTAACATATAGCGTTTCCTGTAATGTAATTCTAGCAGATAATGAACAAACTCTGCATTGGATTCATATTCACAATACATGGGGTGTTTCTCAGAGTAACTTGATTTTTTTTTAATATAAATTTATTTATTTAACTTTTTACATTCATTTTCACAAAATTTTGGGTTCCAAAATTTTCTCCCCACTTTTCCCCTCCCCCCACCCCAGTACACTGAGCATTCTTCTTTCCCCTATCACCAATCTGCCCTCTCTTCTATCATCCCTCCCTTCTTTTGTTCCCATCTTCTCTTTTGTCCTGTAGGGCCAGATAACTTTCTATTCCCCATTACCTGTATTTCTTATTTCCTAGTAGCAAGAACAATACTCAACAGTTGTTCCTAAAACTTTGAGTTCCAACTTCTCCCCATCCCTCCCTCCCCACCCATTCCCTTTGGGAAGGCAGGCAATTCAATATAGGCCATATCTGTGTAG
>CM053772.1:186542327-186556182 GCA_028658325.1 Potorous gilbertii | reverse complement strand
AGACCTTCTGTAATGGAGCTCCTGCAGAGCTCCTGCCTGCTCCGGGAGCCTCTGGCTGCCTGCTGCCTCTGCTGTTGCCTTTGCCACTGCCTCCCAAGGGGGCCTGAGTCACGAAGACACCCCACTCCCCTCTCAGCCTGTCCAGACGTCTCTCTCACTGACCTGTGCGTCTGTGGGTGGAGGGACCTTTGTGGCCGCTGGAGATTCCATCCCTGAGGCCTGCTCGGATCTGCTGTATCTGTTCCTGTCAGTGCCATGCGGCTGGGGCAAGGCAGGGCTGGGCTCCACTCCAGTCCGGTGGGTGACGGACCTTTGCAGTCGGTTTTTCAGGGCTCTCTGGAATGGAAATCTCCTTCACCCCATTGCTGCGCGGTTCCACTCTTCCAGATTTTGTTGCGAGTTCTTTTTATAGATAATTATGGGCTGTGGGTTTGGAGCTAGCATATGTGAGTCTTTCTACTCCACCATCTTGGCTCCGTCCAAGTAACTTGACTCTTTAAACCCTTATCTTTACATCTTTCCTCACTGAGCTTATATTCTGGGCTAATCCTTCTCTGGAAACTAATGGATGGCTAAAATACCAGGAGTCCCTTTGGAGGATCTTGATCTTGCTGCTTGCCAGATCCCAGGGGACAACAGGATTTTTAGTTCATAGAGAAACAAGTTTTTCCTTCATCTGTGGCTTGTCTCCAGTTGATTTTTACCATAATGTTTACAATCCAAACCAAAGATGTCACTCTCACCATCACATTATCTCCCCAGCAACTTCCTACCATCTTGACGAGCTTCCCGACTCTTTCCCCTAAAAAGATAAATTTTCGGCCCCTTCTCACTATACCACTACATCTCCCAAACAGGGCTCCAAAGTGCCTTAGACATTCAATTTCTCCTTGTAGTTTTTGAATCAATGAAGTTGTTTCTAAAATGTCAACTTTCAATCCTTTACTATGTCTTCACACCATTATCTCAAGGACCAATAACAACAATGCTAAATATGTAGATAGATAGATAGATAGAAAGTAGGGATTTATTTCCCTTGTGGAGATTCAGACTAGAATCTACACAAAATGTAACCACATCTCTGGAAAACTATTTACTTATTTGAATATAAAGGGATAGGGAAGAAGGGAGATGAATGTTATAGTTGCTTCTGCTTCTCTTTCCTTTGTCTACTTCTACACATCTCTAGATCTCAGTTCCTACATTCCACCTACATTTCCTCTTATCTTGGCTTCTCTCCTGAACTTTGGTGTTCTCAAATTAGTTCCATCTAATGCACTTTTAAGCTCAAATTTAATTTATTGAATCAAAGATAATACACAAAATGGAATTAATTTTTGAACATTATGAGTTGGGTACCATGAGCAAAATAATGACCATTTATTCATTGTGATAAGTGAGTAGTAAACTTTCAACAAAGAGATCAGTAAAGTGAGTAGTAGATTACTGACAAATAGTCCCTCTAGAACTATCAGAACAAGAAGGAGAAAATAGAGGAGGTAGATGAGTAGAACAGGAATACAGGGGTTCAAGAAATGAACATGGTAATTGGCCAAATGAAGGCGCAGGGGGTGGGAGTGGTTTGTGCCTATGAATGAGTATTTAAAACCTGAGTTTCTGAGATGCTGTAAGTAGCATCATGATCAGCAGAACTAGATTCCCGTGAAAGATAATTTCAAATTTTATGATTCTTCCTAAATCAGAACAGAGGAAACCATTTCAACAACTAAAATGGATAGAGCCACAAATCCCCAAGAAGAAATCTTCCCCTTTTTGACTCATCCAAAGAGGTACAGTCTAGAAGGAAATCTCTGTCCTAATGCTTTTATTCATTCACTTATTCAGCAACTTATTGTTGTGAGGACTTACTGTGTACAAAGTATTATGCTCTTAGAAAGAAGCTTACAAGATAAGTGAACTCTCAATAGGGAATATAGGACAATTACACAAATAAGATAAAATGCAATTGACAGCTATGGTTTAATAGGAAGGAAGGAAGGAAGGAGGGAAGAAAGAGGGAAGGAAAGAAGGAAGAAAGGAAGGAATGAGGGAGGAAAGGAGAGATAAAAGGAGGGAGGAGAGAGGGAGGGAAGAAGAAGGGAAGGATGGAATTTAAAAGCATTTATTAAGCTCTTAGAATGGGCAAATCACTATGCTAAAGCACTGAGGATAGAAATAGAAAAATCAAGATGGTCTCTGTCAAGGAATTTATACTCTAAAAATCACTGGATTTGGTGTCCAAAAAGATCTGCTTTTAAATCTTAGCTGCAACTTTTTAGGCATATGATCTTGGGCAAGTCAGAAAATTACTCCTTGCCTCAGTATCTTCCTCTGTAAATTTAGATGGTAATCAGATCAATCAATCAATAAACACTCATTCGCTGGACTAGGTACTGGGTATACAAAGAAAATAAGCAAAATAACCTTTAACATTAAGAAGTTCGACCTCTTGGCATCCATCTGCCTGGCAAGGTTAGAGTAGAAATGAAGTGAGACAATATATACAAAGCCTTTTGTCAACTCAAAGACACAGTACATGTGTTAAAACAACAATGAGAATAGCTAACATTTAAATAGTGCCTACTATGTGCCAGGCATCTTACAAATATCTCATTTGTTCCTTACAACAACCCTGTGAGGTGAGGCTGAATCTGAGCTCAGGTCTCCCTGACTCCAGGTCCAGTACCGTATCCATTGTATTACCTAGCTGGCTTCAGACAGCATATAATCAGTACCACATGTATAGCATAAATATAGTCCTTGCTATAGGAAGTCAGATAATGGAAAAAAATCAATTCTGGCTTAGAAGATAAGGAAGATTAGGGAAAGGAAAAAGAAATAAGTATTTATTAAGCTCCTACTATGAACCAAGAACTGTGCCAGATGCTTTATAAATATTACTGTATTTGATCTTATTTCATCAAACATTGCAGGGAGCTTCACAGGTGAAGTGATGTTTGCCAGAAGAAAGAGTTTAAACTTTATGTCCTCAGTAATACGGAACCATTGTTGAAGTAGGAAGAGATGTGCAAAGTACTCCAATTGGTGGATATATCCTTTGTTTCCAATTCTTTGCTACTGCAAGAAGTTCTGTGATAAATATTGGAGGATATATATAGGGTCTTCCTCTCCCCGTTTTTTCTTCTTTTTTCTTTTTGTCATTGACCTCTATGAAGTATATGTCTAGCAGTGGGATCTCTGGGTCCACGAAAATGGCTATTTTAGTTACTTATTTTGCATAATTTCAAATTGTTTTTCAGTTCACCCTTTTCCTTGATTAGAAAAAAAAAATAAACCTGTCTCCAATCACCTTTTCTTCTAATTTTTGGTGTAAAATACAGGTGATTCTTTAATTCATACAAAAGGGCCCAGACTTTCTATTCAACAACTTAATTCTTTCACCATTTATTTAGACATTCTCACATACAGATTATATTTGGTGAATTTTGCTTGGCGTATTTGATCACTGGCTTCAGTTAATCTGTACCAGCATCAAAAGTCCCCATTTCACATCCGGGACAGAAAAGAACAGAGGAGCAGTGATGTGGAGGAGGGCAGGTCACATCAACAAGTAGGAAATAGGGATGTGTATACCTAAGGGATAATTCCATCCCCAAGTTCCTTCTGACAGGCAGTAATGGTGGAGGCAATCAGTCATAAATTTTTGCCACTAAAGGTTAACAGGAGCTCCATTGATTAGAGTTGTGGGTTACAAATGATTGTACTTTTCCCCTTACCAATAGCAAATGTTAGGTATGAGCAGTTCACTTCTCTGTTGCTCCCTTCCACATACTCACAAAGACAAATAGGCAAACAGTATGGTATTTGAGGACATGAAGTTAGCTGATTCACCATGGGGACAGAACAGAAGTGGGTGAAATTAGATTAGAAATCTAGGACTGATCTCTCTACTAATTTGTTCTCCCTACTATGTCATATTTGGAGTGTTACCTTTAATTGATAGTTTTTAAATGTCATCTTTGAAGGTATAAGATGATAAAAATTTTAAGAGCCAGCATGAACACTGACTTTGGCGTCAAAAGACACAGATTCCACTTCTGACTCTACTATTTTTCACTTAGGTAAACAAACTCTTCACATCATTAAAAAGTCCCTAAGCTTTTTAAGTATCAGTTTCTTCATCTGTAAAATGAGTTGATTGGATTCAATGACCTGTGAGTTCTTTTACAATTCTACGTCTAAGATTTTATGATAAGTTATGTTTTATAAAGATAACTCTGGTGGTATTGTGTAGAATGGGTATGAATGAGAAAGAATAGACCAGAATACTAATTGGGAGGCTATTACAATAGTTCAGGTGTGAGGTAAGGGTTTGGGCAGGAAGAACGGACACATAAGAACTAACTGTATCATCATAAGAAGGGTTCTAGGGCCAGGCAAAAGGGTGTTTGGGTCCTTCATCCTCTCCTGCCTTAGCCTTCTCACCCCTCCTTTCCTACTAGGATAAGATCTATTGGTAATGCTGGGATTAGTGCTAGAGTACAAACAGTAGGAGAGACTTCTTGGGGAATAGTTATATTCTGGTTGCCTTCTTTTTTCTTTGTTGTTAGGAAAATCTAGACGTTGGCCCCAATAAAAGAACTCTGGAAAAAATCTGCAAAGACTTTCCATCACCTATTGGCAGCATGAAGTCTCAGGTAAACTCAGTCTTAAACTGAAGAAATGTTCTTCTAAGTAACTCCTCCCCAACCCCCACCTCAGCATTCTACCTTCTGGAGACGACATGGTAGAGTCTTTGGTGCCAAAGGCATTTAAAGGACTCCGATGTGTTTATTTTAAATTGGGTTTGGCACATATGCTTTCTATGATAAAATGGTTTATCTGAGCTTTGCTAAATCATTTCCTGTCATTCTGAGATCAAGCACCATCTAAACTGTAAACATTCCTTCTTCTGTCCTTCTGAGTGGCTTGTGGGGCATCCATTGGGATTTACCTTCAAATAGGAACTAGGAAGGGGCCTAATAAATATTTCACACATAAAAGGATTGTTATAACAAAGGGGTCCTAAATCCCCCAGGGTTATCTCCACAGCTTGCTTTTTTATTTTCTTCTGACCTTTTTCCCCTGAAATCTGAAGAGATTTCCTCAGAATGAAGTACATGTTTAAGTAAAGATGACCAAAAAGAAGAGAGAAAATGAGAGAGGGAGAGGGAAAATAGAAATCCCATAAATGAAGATAAAAATTATATAAAAAAGAGAAAGACTATATCGAGAAACTGATCTGTCTGTAAGTCAATTTCCATAGTCCTTGATTAAGGTAGTCCCCATGAGAGAAAGCAGTTGTGTTTCAATTCCACCTTAATTTAATTGCACTATCAACACTATCCTATCACAGACGCCATTATACACACCTTACTGTGATTTGGAAAATGGTGCCTGGTTTCTAAGATAAGTTTTATGGAGACAAGGAAAGAATAAGAAAAGTAAATGAAGGAGATAGGGAAAAATCTTTGCATTAATACTTTGATCTATAATAATCCATAATGAAAGAAGCCTCTGCACAATAGGGTTAGTCTGTAAGTGGATTGAAATCAGGAATCAATATTTTAAAGTTGACATGCCTACCATATGTCTGCATCAGAAGTCAGGAATAGGAGTTGCATTGGAGTTCTAGTCTTGACTATAATACCGTTGTGAAACCTGGGCCAGTCATCCAACAGTTTGTTTCCTCATTTGTCAAATAAGAAACTTGGATATGATTGGAGAAGAAAGGAAGGGAAAAAAGGAAGGAAGGAGGGAGGAAGGGAGGAAAGAAGAAATGGAAGGAAGAAAAGAAGAAAGGAAGGAAGGAAGAAAAGAAGGAAGGAAGAAAAGGGAGGTAGGGAGGGAAGGAAAAGGGAGGGAAGGAAAGAGGAGGAAGGAAGGAAGGAAAAAAGAAGGGAGGAAGAAAGGAGGAAAGAAAGAAAGAAGGAAGAAAAGAAAGGAAGAAGAAAAGAAGGGAGGAAGGGAAGAAAAAGGGAGAGAAGGAGGGAAGGAAGAAAGGAAAAAAGGAGGGAAGGGAGATGGAAGGAATTAAGGAAGGAAAGAAAGAAGGGAAGGAGGGAAGGAAGGAGAGAGTGAAAAGAAGACAGATCCCACCCTTAAAGAGCTTACATCTGGGAGAGGGGGCAGGATGGGAAACAACAAGTAAACAGACAGATCTTTGCATGCTAGATTATTTGAGGAGAAAGAGAAATACAAGACATAATTTGTCCTGGTAGAAAGAGAACTGAACCATGATTCAGAGATCTGAGTTCTTTTCCCAGAGTGCCACCACTTAGCTATGTAACCTGGGACAAATCATTAAATCTCTCCACACCTGAGTTTTCTCATTTGTACAATGAAGGGGTTGGATGATCTAGGTTTCTCTGATAGTAAGCAACTTCCTGTTTGAAAAGTCCATGTTTTTTAGGTAGCCACCTGCAAGGAATTCACAATCTGTTTGAAGACAGAAAGAAGAATGAGATTAACACAAAAAAAATAATGGGAGAGTTAACAGAAGACAGTATACAATTGCGTCTTCAGTACTGTATTCCTAACTGCAAACACAAGTGACAATCAGTCCCTTGAAATTCATTTCAGTGGAATTGAGTTTGTACACTTCCACTGACATGGTAGGTTCTAATGTCATAGATTTGTTCTCCCTCATTTAATTCTCTAAATTGCTCTTGTGGCCCAGGTACATTAAATGCAGCTTCAAGCAATTCCTAGCCCTTCCCAAATCTAGATTCTGTGATAGTTATGCTTAGGTGGATTTTTTTTCTCTTATGTCATTTTCACCTTTAATATTTAATTTTATTCAGCGTTTTTAAATTATTTTGCCAAAATCAGTGTCTCTCCTCATTAATACAGATTCTAATATCCCACAGTCCCACGGAGCAGCTGTTCTGTGACATTTTTCTTATACATTGATCTTGACTTCAGTTAGGAAGTAGGCTATACTTGAGCTCTCAGGCCCTTCTGCCCATTTGTTGTTTAGGGTTGGTGGTTGTGTTTTTTTTTTTTAATTATCATTCTAAATGTGTATGAACTGTGTTGAGAGAACAACACTTTTAATTTAGCACCTGTAGTTTCCCATGATTGAAAATTAAAGAGGATAGCCTGGAGATGAGTAACAGGAAGCATAGAATTGAATAGCAGAGACAATGGTTTGAATACTATAGCCCAAAATCAAGCTGGGAAAAAAATATCTCAATTGATTCATAGATTCAATTGAGGTGGAAAAGAGTTTAAACATCATATATTTAGAGCTAAAAAGGCTCTCAAAAAACATTTAGTCCAACTCCCTTATTTTACAGATGAGGAAACTGAGACCCAGAGAGTAAAAATGACTGGTCCACGATCGTGGATTTAGCAAATAGCCAAAGGGAGATTTAAACCTGGATTCTCTAACTTCACATTCAGAGTTTCTCACCCTAAACCACACAGTATCCTAGTCCAACAGACTCATGTTACAAATGAAAAAACTGAACCTCAACCAAGTGAAGGAGTTTACCCAAATTAGTGTCAGAGCTTGGGCTAAAACCCAAATCATCTAATTATAATTTTGATTACAACATGGAGCTTTTTTTCAATACAAGATACCTTACCAAATTATGTAAACATCATGGACTTTTCCACTTTGAGTGGACATACTCTCCATTGTCTATTGTATCAGTAAATGGATGGATGGATGGAAAATTCTTCTAAGTCAAAATCCACTGACATTGACTTTAAGTTTTGCGTGGGGTTCTTTTCTGTTGGAATTTATTTTGACATTGATTAAATATGACTGCATAATAAGAAATGATGAATATGAGGAAGATTTCTATGCCCTCTGGTAAAATAAACAGAACCAAGAGAACAATATAAACAATGACTACAACAATAAAAATGAAAACATCACTAAAAGAAAGCAAACTCTAAGTAATTAAAAAAACAAAGAAAATTCCAGATGTAGAGGACTCTTAGAATAGAATATTATAATAATAAAAAAATAGCAATAGTAAATATTGTCAAGTCAGTCGTGGTATCAGATGTTTTTTGTTTAATTGTTTATCCTTGTCAAAATGGAGAGTCCAGAGATAGGAGGGAGGAAGGAGAATAGGCTGAAATGACTGAAGTCAACAGGCATTTATTTAGCATCTACTATCAAGAACAAGGTTCTATGCTCAGCATTGGGACACAAAGGAAGACAAAAATAGTCCCTGCCTCATAATCTAATAAGGAAGACGATATGTAAACAATTATGTATTTTTAAAAAGCTATAGAGAGAGTCAATTGCAGATATGAGAAAGAAGGAACAAAAATAAGGGGGATTAAGAAAGACTTCTTGGCTCAGATTCAATCCAGTTCCAGTTCAGAGTCTGTCTAGCTGAGATTTTATCTGGCCTGCTTGTCAATACAAACATCACAAATGCTTAGGCTCCTTAAGAGTCAATCGTGAACTTTTAATAAACTTTATTTTACTTTGACTGAAAGGAGACTTGAGTCGAATTCATTTAGCAGGACCTAGCATGACAGTATTTTGGGGTTCCCAAACACCCCAAATCTCAACATCTGGTTCCCTGACCGGGAAACACTGCTAATCTCAAGTTCTTTACCAGTCAAAACTGGAAGAACACCCTGAAGCTGCTCTTTGGCACAATGTAGCTTTCTGCTGGGTTCCTTGTAGAGTTCTAAAGCTGCCTCAATGGATATAATTTGTCCTCAGATCCTGATGCAGACACTGCTACCAATCATTGTTATTTCAGGAACTCTACTAGAATACTAATGAAAAATCCAAATTCTTTGACTGTTCCAAATTTACAAGTTCTGGTCAAGAAGTAGAGGAAAGAGATAAAGGTTTTTTCTCCTCCCCCTCATTCTCTAATTCCAAGCAACGCCAAGTTTGGGACTTGACTGGAACTACTCTTTTGTCTATGATGTCAGACACTCAAATACCTGGATTCTAAAGTGAGTTGCTATTTTATAGAGGATATACACAGCATGAATGAATCTCCTGAGCCAATACTAATAACATTTCCTGTGAGCATCACATCATTTTATCCAAAGGCTTTCAAGTTCACTTCATAAATAGTTTCATATTCTTAGCTGATTAACTGAGTCAACAAAGAAGTTAACACCTGGTTTAGGTTTCAGAGCTAGGGTGTTGATAACTTTAAGTGGGGTTGACTGACCGACTGATTGATTGGCCAATCCTTATAATAGTAATACAGACTAGCTAAATGGTAGTGGCACTGATATTCAACTTATTCATTCAGTCATTTAACAAACATTTATTAAGCCTATGAGAAGAGCTATTTGAGGTTTGATAAAAATTGTTCATCTAGCACACCCCTAGTATTCATCCTCCCTCTAGGATCTAGGATCAGTGTTGCATAATGCATAATCATTTGTTGATCCATCTTGACAAAATATATAAATTGTTAAATAATTAGTATCCATTCATATTTTCAGTGTTTATTTTCCCCCACTATATTTGTATCAATGCTTATTATGAATTATTCAATTTAATTTAGAAACTAAAGCAAAAATGTTAAGAACCTAAACTCTGATGATGATGCAAACATCCATGATAGTACAAGTACCAACTTTCCAATTCAGGAGAAACAGAAATATGACAATAACCATCTTCAATTTGTATTAATCTTAGTAATCTCAAGTCAAAGAATGTTTTATATTATCACATTTTCAAAGTTAGTTTCAAGGCCTTCAGACAATTACAAAGGCATTTACAAACAAACAAGGAAAATTTTAAAACAAAACTTGCTATTGTTAGGGAAATAATTTCTTCAAAGTATTCCTTTATGTGATTACAAAAAGAAAATTGCAAAACAACTTACAAGATGAGAGTATGTCCAATAATTTCCAATGTTCAAACATTTTTCTAGCAAAAAAAAAGGCTTCTTGCAGAAGGTGGTGTTTTGTGTGTTTGTCCTTCATTGCCAAAGAAGACCATGCTATCAGAGAAATAATGACACGACTTGCACTAGACTTTATTTTGAGTGAGGGAGGGCTGTGCAAGTCACCTGCCTCACTTCTCCAGAGCCATCTGAATCCAGTAACCAGATATTCATCAGGATGACTGGAGATGACCCAGGATGAGATAATTGGGGTTAAGTGACTTGCCCAAGGTCGGTCACACAGCTAGTGAGTGTCAAGTGTCTGAGGTGAGATTTGAACTCAGGTCCTCCTGACTCCTGCACTGGTGCTCTATCCACTGCACCACCTAGCTGCCAGGTGGGGTTTTAGTAGCAATCTGAAGGAAGGAGATGGAGATTAGAAAGCTTAAAAATATCAATAAAACATTTTAAAAATAGTTTTAAGATGAATATATATAAATATTAAATGTGTGTATATAAACTACCTCATATAGAATGCTTGCTAGTAGTAATATTCTCCTAAATGATATTATTTTGGTTAACTTTTTTTTATCTTTTGTCAGCACACAACAGTTTTTGGTATGTTGTAGATTCTCAATAAATGACTATAATTCAATCTGAAATGCATTTCATCTTTTTTTTGAGAATAGAACTTTTTCCAATTACATGTGAAGATAGTTTTCAACATTTATTTTTTGTAAGATTTTGAGTTCCAAATTTTTCTCCCTCCCTCCTTCCCTCCCCCGCTTCCCCAAGATGGCAAGCAGTCTGATATAGGTTATACATGTGAAATCATGTAAAATGGATTTCCATATTAGTCATGTTGTGAAAGAAGAAACACAATGAAAGAGAAAAACAGAAAACAAAATAATGAAAATATTATGCTTCAAACTGTATTCAGATTCCATAGTTCTTTCTCTGGGTTGTCAATAGTGTTTTCCATCATGAGTCTTTTGGAATTGCCTTGGATAATTCTATTGCTGAGAAGAGCTAAGTCAATCAAAGTTGATCACAGCACAATGTTGCTGTTACTGTGTACAATGTTCTCCTGGTTCTGCTCACTTCGTTTAACGTCAGTCATTTGATCTTTTTCTAAAGAAATATAAACTCTTTATATACATACATACATACATATATATATATATGTGTGTGTGTGTGTGTGTGTGTGTAATAGCTAATTTTTCCCTACTTTGTTCAGGTAAAATGCTTGTTCTAGCTGCCTGAGAGTCAATGTAAAGAAATCCTATTTGGGCCCAATTTATAGCACTTTCCTCTGAGTTGATGACTCTTAGCCCATTACTTTAAGAGAAGCTTAAAAAAACATCAAACCACATAATAACAGTAACAATATCAAAAACCTTTTGCTCTTCATTTTTTTTTTAGTACACAATGAACTAGAATATATCTGATCCTTTCCCTTCCATCATGACTAGTAGGGGTGTTATGTCAGTGCTGTGTGTCTCTCTGACAACAGCAACCTGATAAAGATCTAAAAATAGTGATCGGTCTATGAAGGTTGATTTTCTACATAAAAATATTGGGTGGTCTAAAAGACAGAATACCAGTTTCAGTACTCTAAGGGTTTTGAGTCAAACTATTGTGATAATATATTTTATGATTCTATATTAGAATGAATAAAGACAGAGTTTCTGGTAACACTGTGCCAAATGAGTACATGTTTTATTTTATGCATACTTATATGTACCTGTTTCTTCCCCAGAAAGAATTCTGATCTTCTTGAGATTAGGGACTCTTTTGTTTTCTCCTGCCCCCCCCCCTCCACTTTTCCATCCCTCAAGCGTAGCATGCACATTCCTGGAACATGGTAGTTGCCTAACAAATGCTTGCTGATTGATTAATTGGTTGAATGATCTCAAAAGAAAATTGTACCTCCAGGTTGCCGTGAAAGATGTTTCCAACTGAATCCTTACCCTGAGGCTGTCTGCATCTGTCACTTAAAGGCACAATGTTACCATTGCCTTAAATGGCCAGTAGTCAACAAGTATTTATTGAGCACTAGACTAAGCATTAAGAGAGAACACACACAAAAAAAGAAAAATGTGCAATCCCTGCAGTCAGGGCACTTCC
This sequence comes from Potorous gilbertii, assembly GCA_028658325.1. Lineage (NCBI taxonomy): Eukaryota > Metazoa > Chordata > Mammalia > Diprotodontia > Potoroidae > Potorous > Potorous gilbertii. Next base: position 186,544,231 of record CM053772.1, on the reverse strand, counting down.
ACTCTACCACGATGATAGACATACAACTATAATACAAGTAGGGGGTAACAAATCTGTATTCCATCTTGTCCCACATCTCCAATAGGTCCCACTCATAAATTAGAAACCAAAGGAAAAGAACAGAGAAGTCAGAATGGGGGCAGGATAGAAGAAAGCTCATTCTTCAGAAGAAAGACAAACGGAAGAATGGAGACAAGGGGAGTTTTTCTACACACCTTTTCTGCTGGCACCTTCCCCTCCAATTTTCATTAAAGGCTGCCTAGTATTGGGAGAGTGGGGATATAAATGATCCCATAAACCAAACAGTGACAGGGATTTTTCATTGTGAGCTGTCTGAAGACTGAGTCCAAGAACAAAATCTGAATGTCAGAAATACATTTTGGGAAGAAGAATGAGTGTGATTTTATGCCTCATTCTGACACATTTTGGAGGCTGGCCAACAGGGAAATGGCCTTTATCATTAAAACATTTTCCACACCCAATGCCATAAAAAAAAAAAACACCCTAAATATTTCCACTCTACCATTTCATTCCCTGCAGCTGTGAAATTTTGAACCGATAAATGCCTAATCTCTAAACACGGGGCATTATTAATTTAAGGATTTTTTATTTTCAGAGGCTTGATTATTCCCTGCCCTTCCCCAGTGAATCTTTGTTTTTACTCATTCCTGGATTTCCAGGGTCAAAGCAAGCAGGAATTCCTCTTGTCATAAGATCTCTGAAGCAGATAAGAGCAGCAGATGTATCATGAGACCAATTGTTTCCAGGAGATTTCCAGACTGGTCTTGCACATGCAGCCATTATACAATCTCTCAATAGGATTTTAGTAGCCAAATACAATGACATTATCAATTCTAAAGCTCCTTCATCATTAATCTTGAAAGAATTAACTCGATGATTCATGATAACGGGAAAGTGGGGACACTAAGTAGATCCTTCCCAAAATAATTCCTGTGAAGACTGCTATCAAGCTAACAATCTTGACATCTTAAATATTAAATATAATAATTTAGGTACTAAATGCACATTATTAAGCAATCATAGTAATCTAGTGTTTGATGTACAAGAAGATCCAGGCTTTGGGTAGAACTCAATATTTGACAAAAATTGCTGGGAAAACTGGAAAGCAGCTTGGCAGAAACTAGATCTAAACCAATATCTCATATTGTATACCAAAATAATGTCAAAATAGGTACATGATTTAGACAAAAAGAGTGATATCATAAGCAAATTAGAGGAGCATGGAAAATTTTACCAGTCAAATCTATGGCTAAAGGAAAGATTTATGGCCAAACAAGACACAGAGAGGATCAAAGGATGAAAAACAAATTATCTTGATTACATTAAATTAAAAAGGTTTTGTACAAACAAAACCAGTGTAGCAAAGATTAGAAAGAAAGCAGAAAACTGGGGGACATTTTTATAGCAAGGTTCTCTGATAAAGGCCTCAACTAAATCAAATTTATAAAATTATGAGGCATTCTCCAATTGTAAATGGTTTTCAAAGGATACGAACTGGAATTTTTCAGATGAAAAAGTCAAAGCTATTTATAGTTATAGGGAAAAATGCTCCAAATCACTATTGATTAGAGAAATGCAAATTTAAAAAGCTCTGAGGTATCACCTCACACCTATCAGATTGGCTATTATAACAGAAAAGGAAAATGACAAATGTTAGGGGAGGGGTTGGGGAAAAATTGGGACACAAAGGCATTACTACTGGAGTTGTGAACTAATCCAACCATTCTGGAGGACATTTTGTAACTATGCACTAAGGGATATAAAATTATGCATATGCTTTGACCCTGCAATACCATTACCAAATCTATATCCCAAAGAGAACAAAGAAAAAGAAAAGACACTTATGTGAACAAAAATATTTATAACAACTCCTTTTATGCTAG
>CM053772.1:186429827-186537327 GCA_028658325.1 Potorous gilbertii | reverse complement strand
AGATCTGCTGGGCTAGATCCATTTTCTTTACATTTTTTTCATTGATCCCTTTGATATTCTTAACCAACTGTTTCTCCTGATGAATTGCCCTTTTTTTTTCTCCATAGAGTAGTTTTTTGGTAGCTTGATTGGTATGGTATTGAATAAGTAAATTAATTTAGATAGTATTGTTATTTTTTAAATGTTGGTTTGACCTACTCATGAGTAATCAATATATCTCCAATTATATGTATTTGTCTTACTGTGTGTCTTAGCAAAACCTCATATATTTTAATGACCTTTGTAATGTATAGACATCTAACTGGTGCAAGGGATAAAAAGTTGAATTTAGAGTCAGGAAGACCTGAGTTCAAATTCTGCTTCAGACACTTACTAATTGCCTGGTCGAGTCACTTAACCTCTACCTGCCTCAGTTTCCTCATTTGTAAAAATAGGGAAAATAATAGTATTATTAAAAAAAAGTTGTTACAAGGAAAAAAATAAGATAGTATTTATAAAACACTTTGCAACTTCTTAAGTGTTATGTAAATGTTAGCCATTATTGTTAACATTAGGCTATCATTTTGTATGGATACATCAAATATTTTCATTAAATTTCATAATTAACCTATGAAATATGTCTTTGAATTCTGTTTCTTTTTTTCCTAATTTTGCATAAGGTATATGACATTCTCAGTCTATAGTTTTGTTATCTGTAAAATGGGAAAAATAGTACTAACTTCTAGAATAATTTTCTCCTGATTTGTTTCAAGTTAAAAGGAGCCTAGAATAGTTAAATGGAACAACTTTTCAGTATTCTCTGCAAACTTTCTCACATTTAGAGCTGGAAAAAATTGGAATGGGATGCTTTTATAGGCAATGAGCTCCCTGACACTAGAGATCTTTGATCAAGAGCTGAAAGGAAAAGGAAAAGTGATTTTTACTCAGTTACAGATTAGACTAGGTAACCTTTGCGGTATCCCTCAGCTATTTGTTTCTATGATTCTTGTATCATATCTCCAAATAGAAATGAAAGGTAACTTCATTTAATCCAACATCCTCAATTCATTGGGAATAGAGGTAGGAGACATTGACTATTACAACTGTTATCAAAACAAAATGAAGATTTAGAAATGATCCAGTTAAGTTTTTCTGTAACCACCTCCATGACCTATGTACCAATTAATTATCTTTGTACCTTTCTCAGTACAGTGCTTCGCAAACAGCATGCACACATTATTTCAGCAAGCATTTATTAGGCAATCGTTATTTATAATAGATTCTACTAAGATAGTGGGATCTAGATGTGTAATTTTATTGACACTAGGAAATTCAGATGAGGAAATGTCCTCTAGTCATGCAGATTGCATCTGCTTTACCACTACTTACTCTCTTTAAAAAGTTGCCTAGCATGAGTATGAAACTGAAGACTGAGGAGAGAGAGTGATGTGTGACCCAGAGGAAATCAACACTACTTGATGCTCTGATTTCCTGATTCATCAATTTCCACATCATTTCCATTTATTCACCTCGATTGAGCTGTGTTCCAGAACTCAGATTCTTTCAATGCTTTTCTTTCCCATCCTGGGGACCTCTGGGGACCACACTGTTCTAAGTCAAGGAATCTATATGTACATCAAAACACAATTGCTTGATCTTCCTTTGGTTTCATCATAATATGCAGCATGACTCAGGATAATAAGTACATAGACACATCTTCTGTATACAGCCTCATAGGTGTAGATATTATTTTCCAAATATAAGCAGGTGCTATTTTTATGTATAAAGCAAAAATCTTTTTTTAAAGTGTTATTGAATTCACTTCTGAATTTGAGAACCTACAGGAACTTTCCATTAACAAAGCAAATATAAGGCAATAGCTCATTATTGCTCCAGCCCGATAATAAGGAAACCTTAAATTCTCTATGCCATTCATGGCATAGACAGTTTTTTGGTTTGTTGTTTTTCTACACTGAGCAGGTTGATGGTCTCCAGGTCCAGAAGAGGAGCCCCTAATTTACATTTTGCGCTAACCCAATTGCACCAGAGGGCAAGTTGTCAAGTGTTGCTGTCCAGACAACAGAAAAATAGTCAAGTACAAAGCTGGCAATGATAATAGGTTTGTAATTAGACTGTCTTTTCTTGTTTCTCATAGAGTTCACTCATGGTCACTTCTCTGTCTCACAGATGAGCGCCATCTGTCCCTGCCAATTCCACGCACTCAGGCTGAGTGTGTTAGTCATCGCTTCAGAGACACTCTTTCAGGAAAAGGCTTTAGTTTCTGCATTTCCTCATCATCTACTTCCTTCTTTTTTTTTTTTTTTAACAAAGGATGGAATAAAGATTGTTCTAAAAGTGCACTTGGTTGCATTCTATCCCAGGATCGGATTTTCAGCTATCTTATAATTGAGTGGTTTGACTTTTGAACTTTTAAGCAAGCTATTATTGACCTCCCATCCCTAGTAAGCTTAAAGGAAATAACAATTAATAATAAAGAGCTAGCATTTATACGTGGCTTTAAAGTCTCCTTACATATAGTATCATATTTGTTCCTCACAACAATGCTGGGAGGTAGGTATTAATACCATTTCCATTGAACAGATTAGGAAATTGAGGGAGGTTGCAATTAGCCTTTAAGTTAGTTGCCTTAAAGGTTATAGATTTTGTTGTTTGTCAAGTTACAGTTCCTAAGGCTACGTATGATTGTATTTCAATATTCTCATGCCTTCAGCTAGTGTCTGAGGTTCAGTTTGAACTGAGGTCTTCCTGACTCCAGATCTGGTGCTCTCTACACTTTGCCATCCAACTGCTTTAAACATTATAGATTTTTGTTTCTGAAATTGTAGTTCCTAAGAGTGTGTGTGATCACGTCCCAATAGTATCATGTTTTCAGCCATATTTGTATTTATATTTGGTTTCTTCCAGAGACCTTAAAGAGATCTCAAGGGGGGATGTTTTTCTTACCTGGACTCCCCCAGGAGAACTAAACTCCTTGAGAGAAGGAATTATTTCATTTTTTGTCTTTGCATGTTTGGGCACTCGCAGAGTGTCCAGCACAGTTGGTGCTTAATAAATGTTTGCGGTATTAAATGAACACATGGAGGTATTCAAATAGAGAGATGGTGGATTGCCTGCATGGCAGGCATATGTGCATGTTTCTTATGGAAGTATGTGAAGTTATTCAGTCAAAAAACATTTATTAAGCGCCTCCTGTATTCCAGGCACTGTTGTAAATGCTTGGAATACAATGAAAAGTGAAAGATGGTCCTACTCAAATGGACCTCCCCAAACTGATGGGAGAGACGACAGGTAAACAGCTATAGACAGAGCAGCTACATACAGGAGAGACTAGGGATCACTTACAGAGGGAAGATCCTAGCATTAAAGGGAAGAAGGAAAGGGGGTATTTTAGCTGCACCTTGAAGGAAGCTGGAGAGGGAAATGAGGAGGAAGAGCATTCTAAGTATGCAGAACAACCAGTGAAAACACTGAAAGCTAGGAGATGGAGAAAAAATCACTAAGAGAGAAGGAAGGGTGGGGTTGATGGTCACAAGAAAGAGTGGAAATTCTTCCCAGTAGGTAAATCAATACAAAGAAAAGGTTTCTAGAGAAGTAGCAATTCCTCTGAGAAGAGGATCAGTCATGGGATCATAGACCTAGAGTTAGAAGTCATCCCAAGAATTATCTGGTCCTACATTTTATAGATTAGCAAATTGAGGCCCCGGGACATTAAGTGATTTGTCCAAAATTATTTGTTTTGTTGTTGTCCAGTTACGCCAGACTGTTCGTGATCCCATTTGGCATTTCCTTGGCAAAGATACTGGAATGGTTTGCCATTTCCTTCTCTAGCTCATTTTACGTTTACCAAGGCAAACAGGATTAAGTGACTTGCCCAGGGTCACACACCTGGAAGGTATCCGAGACAAGATTTGAGCTCAGGAAGATGAGTCTTCCTGATTCCAGACCTGACATTCCATTCACAGCACCACCTATCTGCCTTTTGTCCAATGTTACATAAGGAATAATTTGATTATTCAAACACAGGTCCTGATTCCAATACCAGTCGTTCCTCTAGAATGCTCTATCAATTGGTTCTTTCCTGTCAGAATAACTTAAAACAAGATATTAAGCTGTCCACTCAAAAATACGAAAAAGATATGCTTATGGTTCAGTCTTCCTAGATTCTTATAACTCGGTGTTGTTTTTTAAGTTACACACTCATGTGTTACAGCACATGATGGGTATGGATCAAAGAACAACTTCCTATCATCTTGGTTTCTGATTCCTTACTCTCAAGGGTAGTCCTGGGGGTTGAGAGTAGAGAAGGAGAAACCTCTGAAAATGATGTTGTCCTGAGGGGCAAGATGGCTTGAAAAAGTCCAGCAATTATTCCTTGACTGGAATTTGTAAAATGGAGTTTCATAGTTACTCATCCCTTGCACCTGGAAGGACCCTTCTGAAATAATCCTCCCTCACTCTGCCTTAGAGAAACCTGCTGTGATAGGAAACAGATCAGTAAATGGTAGTGACCGGAAGACCAGAACAGGAAGAATGAGGCAGGAAGGGCAGGTGAAGAGAGATGAGTAGCTCGGGAGCCCAGGCAGACTTTGCATAAACAGAAACCAGCCTCAAGGCCCCCACCAGGAAGCATTCTAACCACCCGAATCTTTCCAGTGGGATGACAAGGCAGGGTAGCATCAGAGGTCAGCTATGGGGGAAGAGGAATCTGCTCCATCTTTTCCCCTCCCTGCCCTGAGAGCTTCCTACTAAGCCACAAGAGGTTGCTTTGGAGGCTCTCAGGGAGCCTCCAGGCAGGGCTTGAGCAGGAAACAGTATGGAGAGAGGGGTCAGAAATCATGCTGTTATCCTTCAGGGCTGAGAGGATATCAAAACACGGACAAGGTGTCCATTTCCCTCTCATCCTTCTTTCACTCCCCTAGTCTTAGCCAAGGTCCAAACAGGCCATCAAGCAATGTTTTTCATTGGATGTTATGCCGTGCCAGTAAGCCTGATGTTGACTGATAATGGATTTCCCCAATTGAACAAAACATTGATAAAGCAACAGGAGCAGTGTGCTAGGACCACAGTGAAACAAGATACCACTCCCTTTCCCTCAAGGGTGCATCAGGAGTAGAAGAATCCAAGGAACGCTGACTCTGGGGTACAAGGACTTGCATTCAAATCCTGACTCTGTCACTAATTACCCATGTGACCTTAGATAAGTCACCTAACCTTTCTAGATTTAGATTTCTCAATGAATGAATGAAAAAGTTCTTATCACATGCTGGCTATTACTTACTTACTAAGTATACACGTGGAAAACCAAGGTAATCCCTTCCATCCAGAGATTCAAGTTATATGGGAGAGATAACATTTACAGGTTTCACCTACAAGGCAGATGGACAATTCCCATGGTCCTTCGGGTGCAGTAGCAAAACAAATGGCAATGTATCTTTTAAAATGTTATTTCCACTGATAAAATACTATCAGTTTCTGACTTTGGTCAATCTGACATTGGCAAAGACTTTGGTGCTGGAACTTTATTTGGGGGAGGGGTCTTGGGTAGCTCTGGTTGCTGAGGATGCAGGGGTTTCAGCACCTACAGGAGCAGATGCCAAGGGGTTCCTCCACAGAGGCTTCTTCCCAGGATGGTGGCCACAAGGTCAGGACTGAAAGAAGAACTTGTGATGGTAGCCGAGAGTCTGGGGCAGAAGGAGTGGCCATACCTGAGGATCTAGGGCTTACCTGCCTGCCTATTATTGGCACTTGGTCAGTGGTTGCCGACAGTTGTGATGGGGAAGGTGGAGCTCATCTATATAGGGATTACTCCCTTCAGTGACAACCATGGGAGCCAGGCTGGAAGGAGGACAGGTGACCTGGAGGGGGTCACTGCTATTTCCAGAGTTCTTGGGATTCAAGATCTGAAACTGTTCAGCTGAATCTGAGAAAAAATGTCAGTCATTGGACTTGCTTGGCACATGCTGCCTCATGTCTCTCCTTCAGGATGCCTGCACTTCCTCTATAAAGTGAGGGTCTTATATTAGATGCTCTCTGAAGTCTCTCTCAGCTGTAGCTCTACGATCCCATGTACCCCCAAATCTGTAAATATATATATATATATATATATATTGAGAAATGTATATGAGAAATTAAAGGAGGAAGAGATCACATCTAAGAGAAGCAAGAAGGCTTCATGGAGGAGGCAACACTTTGAAAGAAGGAAAAGATTCTGACAGCTCATGTCACACAGAATGACTGGAGTCAGGAAGACTCCTATACTGAATCTAAATCTGGCCTCAGACATTCATTAGCTGTATGACCCTGGGCAAATCAATTCACCCCATTTGCCTCAGTTTTTTCATCTGTAAAATGAGATAGAGCAGGAAATGACAAACCACTAAAGCATCTTTGCTAAGAAAATCCTGAATGGGGTCATAAAGAGTTGGACATGATTGAAAAATTACTCAGCAACAACAATGACTTGCTAGAAAGGATATTAGAGATAATGAATCCAATTCCTTTATCTTACATATTGAGAAACTGAAGTCTTAAAAGTGATCATGTGGTCATAGTTAGAAAGTAACACAGCCAAGACTCAAATCCACACCTTCCAGTTCCAAAATTCTTCCCTTCACATTGTAATTCTACATATATTTTGGAAGACCCCATTTAGCACCTCAGACACTTGACACTCACTAGCTGTGTGATTTTGGGCAAGTCACTTAACTCCAATTGCCTCATTCTGGGTCATCTCCAGTCATCCTGATGAATATCTGGTTGCTGGATTCAGATGGCTCTGGAGGAGAAGTGAGGCTAGTGACCTGCACAGCCCTCCCTCGCTCAAAACAAAGTCAAGTGCAAGCCATGTCATTACTTCTCTGATGGCATGGTCTTCTTTGGCAACGAAGGATGAACACACACACTTTGTAAGGAGGTCCAGTAACTGAATCTACGACAAAATGCAGCTTTCTTTTCTTGTCCCAAATTCTGCTACATAATAAAATAGTATGATTCCAGCACACTATAAATCAGTTTAAAATACAAAACAAAACCCATACTGCATCTGAAGCAACACTTTCAGTGTAGTCCCATGTCAGAAGAGAAGGAGCAGGGATACCATTATTCTAAAGACCCTGCCAATGATCTGAACATATTGGATTGGCACCCACTTCCCAGAATTGTTCTGAGGATCGAATACGATAATATTTGTAAAGCACTTAGCACAGTGCCTGGGACAAAGCAGGCACTAGATAGATACATAGATAGATAGACAGATACATGATGCTTCTCCCCTTGCCTTCCCTTAATATTTGACCCTCAATTACATGGCTAGTTAGGGATAGAGCCCTGTGGACAACCTTCAAATCTCAGAATTACTGGATTAAAGAAGCATTGAACTTTAAACTCTGTAAAAGAACCACAGAGATGGTCCAGTCCAATTCCCTCATTTTGTAATGGGAAAAACTGAGACCCAGGAACCAGAACTGAACTTGCCCAAGATGGCAAGTCAATGATAGAGCCAGATCTAGAACTCAGAAGTCTCACCTTCAAGTCCACAGTCAGTTCTACACTGCTGTGTTCCCCCTGAAACTTGGGTCTTTTGAACATCCTGAGTGGTGATAAGACTTCATCTTTGATCCTGGAAATAATTCAGAGTTATTAAGGATAAAGTCTCCTGAGAAAGATTCACAATTTCATTGGTGAAAATGATTTGGGTCCAAAATGGTCCTGAAGGCACTGCCAAAAGAGAGACCTCAAAGATTTTCAGATCAGTGCCAATGGTCTTTGGAGTTACAGTGTTCTTGTACCTTCTCTTCTGACGTGAGACTACACTGAGATTGTCCTTCCAAATGTGATAGAGGTTTTCTTCTTTAATCAGTTTGAATACTTTATAATATACTAGAATCACACTCTTTTACTATGAAGCAGAATTTGGGATGAGAAAAGAAAGCAGCCTTCTGTCTTAGATTCAATTATTGGACTTTCTTACAAAGTATCCTTGGCTATAGAAGTAGTTGAAGAAATCAAGGCAGACAGAAGTTAAATGATTTGCTAGCTGGGTTTGAACTCACCTTCCCGACTGCAGGTCCAGCACTCTATCCACTGTGTCACCAGCTGCCTCAATATATAGAAGTGTGAATGAAAATATGGTGAAAACATGATATCAGTATGTGATTAGACACTCTTTTGGAAGCCACTTTCTTTGTGTTTCAGATTCCTTCTCTACAAAATTGAGGTGTTTGGACTAGGTACAATTATAATTCAACTCAACAAGCCCCTACTATGTGTAAGGCATCATGTTAAGTGTTGAGGATACAAAAATAAAAACTGAGCAGTTCTTGCTCTCAGGGAACTTATATTTTATTTGAAAATGTATTATTTAATTAATTACAAAGATAAATACAAAATACACATAGTGTAAGTACAAAGTAACCATGTGGCAGGGGGGAGCATTAACAGGTTCCAACAATTGTGAATTCACCCTTCTCATTTTCATATTGTCAGCAATGGAGATGTTTAATGTTTTGTTAAAGCATTAATGTTGCACACAGAGACCTTGCTTTCTATCGGCACTTGGCAGGGAGGAGAGAATCCTTGGAATTTTCTCCCTTTCTCTGTTCCTGACTCTCAGTACTTGTCCACCTCCACCCAGCAGACTTGTCACCCTGTTCTCACCCTGACTCTGGTTAAACTACTCCCCAGAACCTCTATTTAAGGAAGTCCCCAAGTCAGCCATGCTCATCCCTCTCTCCACTCTGCTCCATTTCTCCACCTTGACCTCCTCCTACAGATCTTCTTCTTCCACCAGACTCTTCTCTCAGGAGGGTTTTTAACTCCCTTTTCCCGGTCTCTGGTGATTCAACTCCCTTTTTCTGTGTTATCTTCCTCAGTTAGAATGTAAAGTCCTTAAGGTCAGGATTTGTCTTTCGTCTTGCCTATAATTGTGTGTGTGTGTGTGTGTGTGTGTGTGTGTGTGTGTGTGTGTGTGTATATATGAAATCCGTTAGAATTTATGGAAAATTTGCTATTCTGGTTCATAATGCCTTAAGAATGGAGACAATAAGAGAGTATACCTTGAATATAAAGGAGAGACCCTGTTAGAAAGCTAGAGAAAACACAGAGCTGGCTCCTATTTCATTTCCTGGGTGTTTGTTATCTATGTCACCTACACTCCCTCCATGAGAAGTTAAACTTAGCCTTCTGATCTATGAATGAGTGGGGTCAGGAAGTGGCCCAAAATCACTGTTTTTGTTCTCAGTGTGGAAATGTTCTAATTACAGGTCTCCACTGAGAGTTTTCCACTCTCCTTGTGACACTTCACCCTGTTTATGGAAACAAAAGTGGTTGTTTTTTAAGTCTCAAAACAACTTTTAAAATGAGGCCTCACACTCATTTGCTTATCTTTCTGACTACTGAATAGCCTCCCTTTATCTGTTTTAGTCTGTGGCTGAAATTGCCAGCTCCTCTGGGTCAGAGTTTTACAGTCTGATTAGTCTAAAACTTCCTGTGTGAACCATCAAGAGAAGCAGAAACATTAAAGGGAAAAATAGATTCAAGGACAGTCTTAAAATTTCCAGGCCTTAACAAAGTTTACATGAAGCACAGAATCTGAACAATAGGAAGTAAAAATATACGTCCTGAAAAGTGAAGGGAAGAAATACTAGTTAGTATAGGACACAAGGATGATGGAGAATCTGAGTGTTTAAATGGAAAATTCAACCCAGTATTAACATTTTGGAATCACTAATTGAATAATTTTATTCTAATCTGATAGGTGTTTTATTCCTGATTTGTAGAAAGAAATAAAGGAAGGAAGGAAGGAAGAAAGAAAGAAAGAAAGAAAGAAAAAAGAAAGAAAAAGAAAAACAAGAGAAAAGAAAAGGAAAGGGAAAAATGAATTTTGAAAGAGAAATTATTTGTTCAGGTTTCTAAGAAAACTTATAGTAACTTTTAAATGAGGATCAGAACATAATCTAATTGAGTTATCTGAAATAAGATATAACACTTTTGAAAATTCAGATATACAAAAACCATATATATGTATATATGTGTATATATCTTTTTACATATGCATATGTATATATGTGTGTATATATACATATATTCAATTACTATTAGTTGTATATACTCAACTATTTGTTACTCATATACATGTGTGTATATATGTATATACACATATGTATATGTATATATATGTGTGTATTATACATACACATATCTAACAAGTAGTTGAATAAGGTTTTGAAGTTTTCTGAAATGATTCATTTTTGTCTTCTTCAGCAGCACATCTACAGAAATCTATTTCGCAGAGTGGTTCAACAATGGAATCTATGAAAAGACCTTGACCCTGGCCAATAGAAATATTAGCAATTATCAAGTTCAATTTATAATTGTTCTTTAGGGTTTACACAATAGGGCCCTGAGGGAAAGAAAACTACTCTATGAAATTTACTGCCAAGTAGTGCTATTGGTGGTATTTGGTATTCCTGAAACCTGAAAATGCTACAGATGCAGGAAATGCAGGTGCTAAAAAAAAAAAAAAACCCACTGAATTTTGCTAAGAGCCAAAAATAGGCTACGAGGCACCTATTTGTGATTTAACCCTCTGCCCGCAGTCATATGAGCAGGTTAAAACAGATCTGGTACTCTCTTCTTCCCATTTAAGAGAGATGACAATAACCACAAGTAGAGAAAGATCATATTTAAGTAAATGAAAGACAATTATTCTAGGTTCAAATTTGAAGGAGATTATCGTTTAAAGAAAGAAATCTTTGATTTGATTTCCTTGGTGAAGAGTTCCTACCTTAAGCCAAATTACTGCCCATCTATATAGTAAATTAGTCTTAGAGAGTTGCTTGAGGCACAAAGAGGTTGTGACATGCCGAAGGTCACATGGCTAAGAAGCATCAGAGATGATATTTGAACCCAGGACTTCTGTTGCTAAATGCAGTCTCTTTCTAATATATTACAGTTGCTTCTCCGTTACAACAAGCATGAACACAATGAAATAGACACACACATTGTATGTAAGAGAAGGCTTAAACTGTATTAGCAGACACAACCATTTATTGATTGAGTACAATCATGGTACAAAACAACATGCCAGATGCTGAAGATACAAAGTTCTCAAAGAAGTTCCAATCTCATTGGGGAGAGAGGATATACATGCTAAAAAGGGAGAGTAGACTCAGTGTCAAATAAGTAATACAAAAATTCAGAGGTAGAACAGATCACCATGACCCAGGATAATTGGAGCCAGGTTTCCCCAAGGTGGTGATCTTTTAACAGCTTCTTTAAAATACTGATACATTTTGTTTCAACACAAGTTACACTTCCTCACACATATCCAAACAACACCCCCACTCCCTTACAAAGCACATGGCCTGAAAAAACGAGTTTATCAGTTGTCAACAAAAAAGGATGTATGCTTTAACTCTGACAGCATGGCACTAACATTTACAGTTGTAATTGATCAGTTTCATTGGCTCTTCATGTTGATTTCAATCAGCAAGTAGCTGTTGAAAATTTGATTGCCTATGCTTTCTTCACTATGCATTTCTTCGTACAGTTCTCCCTATTTTCCCTAACTTCTTCATATTTCTCATTGCTATTATGTAATATCTCTTTACCCTTAAATATGATAATTTATTCAGTTATTCTCCAGTTGTCTGGCACATGCTTTGTTTTTATCTTTTCTCTTTTCACAAATAATGCTGTTAGGAATGGGAATGTATATATGTATGTATATCATATGAGTCTTTTTTAATGTAAATAATGTAAATAAGATGTACTTCAAGTAGCGTCATCTCTGGGTTGAAGTACAGAAAGGATTCAAATAACTCAAAATTGTTTTCCAGAGTGATTTTACCAGCAGTGAATGATCATATGTCAATCCTATACCATTAGGGCACCATGCCCTAACAGTAACTTTTCCCATATTTACTTACTTGATGAGTGTGAAATACCTAGCTCAGAGAAGTTTTCATTTGCGTTTCTTTGATTAAGAATGATTTAAAACATTTTTTCAAGTTGTTATTGATAACTTACTTTCTTCTCTTGAAAGTTGTGCATCATTGTGATGATCCCAAACAATTTTTGTCCCAGTGTATAAAACACTGGACCTGGAGTCAAGAAGCTCTAAACTCAAATCCAGCCTTGGACACTTACTAGCTTTGTGACACCAGGTAAGTCATATAACTCTGTTTGCCTCAGTTTCCTCATATAGAGAAGGAAATGGCAACCCTCTCTAGTATCTCTGCCAAGAAAACCAGAAATGAGGTCATGAAGAAAGGGACACAACAGAGATGATTAGAAAACAACATAATGAAAAATGCTACACACCAGAGACAGAAGTAATAAAGTCTGAGTACAGACTGAAGCAGACTTTTCCTCTTTCTTATGTTTTTTGCTTTTCATTATTATTTTTGGTAACATTGCTAATATGGAAATATGTTTTGCATACATCACATGTATAATTTAAAGTGTATTGCATGTCTTCTCAATGGCTAGAGGAGGCAAGGGGGGAGGAGAAAATTTGAAATTCAAAATTTTTTTTAAATGTTAAAAATAAGTAATTAAAACTCTATTTATTCTTGGACCACTTATCTTTTGGAAAATGGTCCTTAAGATTATCATAGGCCAATTACCTCCACATTTTGTACTCAGACTTTGACAAATTAGTTTATACAAAGATTTCCCCAATCTTTATCATAACTCCAAAGCTCAAAAGATCCACCAACCTCAATTTTCCCAATATCAGCAATCACAGGAGAGTGTGCCAATGATTCCCAATAAATATTCAAGCTACACTTCAAACCTAGATCTCCTCTGATTCCGAGTCCAGCACTTCCCCACCCCCATACCATATTTTGTTATATGTGAAATGGTGTCCCTCAAATTTAACATCTTTCCACTCTCTCCTCGTTCTTCCCTTCACCTCACTTTTTTCTACATCTGTGGTTCTACAATTAAAGTAAATCCAGGACCTTCCTCTTTCCCTCTCATTGTTCGCTCATTTCATTCTTACAGTCAAATTACAGGTGTTGGACAAGAGAAGCTATTTCATCCATCACACAGATTTGTTCTCATTTCCTTTTGTGCTTGTAGTGGTCATGGCCAAGAAATTCATCATGGAAGAAATGGATGAGAAGAACCTAGAAATGTGAAGTCATGGATAGGTTTCACTGGTAGAGGGAGAATCCCCATGAGGGTTATCATTTCATATCAACACCAAAGCAATAAATAACCGAAAAGTCTGCTCCCTTGGGCAGACCTCCATCCAGCTTGGGCAGCTAAAGGAGTGTTACTATAAACTACTAATAAAGTTACTACCAAAACTGGCATGCATCTTTGACAAGCAATCATTTGCAGAAAATAAGCTAGCCTATTTGGTTGGTAGTCAGTCATCCATGGAATGAAGCTGACTTGGTCCAGAGACTATCCCTAAAAGTCTGGCCACTAGATGGCTCTGAAGATTAAAAGTCAGTCAGGCTAATGGGACACAAGCAAGTTTCCTCCATCCCTCTAGGGAAACTTTTTCCCCACCAAGATATTTCAGATAAGATTGTAACCTTCCATCCATTTGGCTGTTGAATGCATGTTCAGTGTCACTCGAGAATATTTTTAGAAATCTTTTTTGGAAAAAGGTTCACGAAGGGAAAATAACTAAACAGGCTGCAAAGTTCTGAATGGGTTTTAGACCTAGTGGTTTTAAAGGAATGCAGCTGGGAAGGGACACTGCTGGTTCAGGTCTAAGAAATATCTAGTCGAGATTCAAGACTTCTCTAGAAGGGTCAAAGCCATCAGTATTTGAAAAAGCAGGGCTTAGAGTCATAGAATGTGCACAGATACCTTCATTCTTAATTCTACATGTGCTTATGCACGTCCCCAATCCCATGAACTGCAATAGAGACCACTTTCAGGAAGGTCAACCATCCAAACTCAATAAACAATCTCTGCCTCTCTCTCTCCCTCTCTCTCTCTCTCTCTCTCTCTCTCTCTCTCTCTCTCTCTCTCTCTCTCTCTCTCTCCCCCTCTTTCTCTCTCTCTCCATATTTATGTATGTATACATATATATGCAATATTTTGTTATAATTGAGAGTGTCCATCAAATTCGGGCTCTTCCCACTCCCTTTGGCTTCCCCTCACCCCATTGCTTAAATGTCAGATGTCTGGCAGCTCCTTCAAGTTGATCCCAAATATGACTATGAATAACAATGGGAGCGGTGACAATTTTAAAGTGGCTTTTTTTTTTTAAGTTTTCACAGGAAGAGCTCGGATATGGAGAAGTCTATGTTTAGACTGTTGTCTTTGTGTTCGATTTTGTAAAATGTGTTTCAAGATCCCTTGGGTGCATGTTATTTATTCTAAGGGCAAGCAATTTCCCCTTCACGATGACTTCCATGTCAGGATGGCAAAAGGTAACAAAATGACTAGAGCCATTTCAATAACCAAGAATGAAATCTAACGTAAATGAAATTACACTTTAATAACTTGTAATTTCAGTTTGGGAGTCAGAAGGTGAAGTCTCTATGTGGTCTCGGTTTTCTCATCTGTAAAGTGGTTGTTTTGGGGCAGCTAGGTGGCACAGAGGATAGAGCACTGGGCTAGAATCAGGAAGATAGATCTTCATGAGGTCAGTTTGGTCTCAGACACTTACTAACTGTGTGAACCTAGGCAAGTCACTTAACCTTCTTTGCCTCAGTCTATTCATCTGTAAAATGAGCTGGAGAAGGAAATGGCAAACCACTCCCGTATCTTTACCAAGAAAACCCAAAATGGAGTTATGGAGAGTTGAACTCAACTGAAAAAAAATGACTAAACAACAATAATAAAAAATTGGTAGTTTACATTATATGTCTTCTAAAGTCTCTTTAAGATCTTGATCTGTAGTTCTATGATCTTAAGTAAAGTCAGAATCCTTTTATTTTGTTGAAGAGTCACTTTTTCAATTCCCTGATGGTCAAGATCAAGAGAGGAAATATGACCAGCTGCTTTCTCCTTCCTCAGGTTAATCCTGTTAAACTTGAGAGAGGCAGAGAGGATAGAGAAAGGGATGAAGGTAGTGAGGTGGGGCAGAGGGAAATCTACCAGGAGAGGCTTAAACATCTGGAGAGAGCAACCTGCTGGTGGAAGACCATGCCTTTGTTCAACAAGTATTTATTACGGATGTACTGTGGATCCAGCAGGCATTGTGCCTCTGGGAGATACAGAGACAACCATTAAATCACTCCCTGTCCTGTGATTACATTCCACTGGAGGAGAGTAAAGATCATGTATATATTAAGGAAAAATTAAAATATGTAAAAGTCAATACAAAGTAGTATGGGGGGAAGGGGAAGGATGTCAGAAAGGGAGGGCCCTTGATAACTGGGAGGATCAGGAAAGGTCTCGTTTCGGAAACAGCCCTTGAACTGGGCTATGAAGGAAGTTCAGGAATTTCATAACAATAAGCACTGAGGGAGCAGCTACTCTGTGTCCAGCAATATAGGTAATGGAAAACCTGCAGCCAAAGAAATCTGAGGTAATGTGATGCAATTTTGTTGTTGTTTAGTCATTTCAAGTTGTGTCCAACTCTTCATGACCCTATTTGAGATTTTCTTGGCAAAGATACTGGAATGGTTTGTCGATTCCTTCTCCAGCTCATTTTACAGATGAGGCAACTGAGGCAAACAGGGTTAAGTGACTTGCTCAAGGTCATGCAACTAGTGGCTGAGGCCAAATTTGAACTCAGGTCTTCCTGTCTACTGCACTACCTAGCTGCTAACACACTTAGTAGCTGTTTGGTTGTAAATCAAAGGGTAAATTGCTTAATCTCTCTCAGTATATCATATCTGTAAAATAAGAGAACTTGATGATTTGAGGTCTAGACTTGCTAACTTCTTAAGGTTCAGTTCAAAATCTGTAATAGTATTTAAATCTTTTCCTTGCATTGGGCTACATTTATTCTGACAGAGCAACTCAGTGAATTTATATCAGCCTGATCCCCAAACTAGCAGTCAGAAAATATGGAAGAATATAACCTGTGTTCTAAACAACAGTTCGACTAACTGAAATTGTCAGACTTACTGAGCTGAAGGAAGGCACGTCTGCCCCAGAGCTCTGAACAATAATTAGGTGAGTTAGAGCAGGCTGACACGTAACAACATTAAATGTAGACTTGGTCTATTGTTAACCACTTCAGAATGTTGTTCTTATCTTTAGTTCTGTTATCAAAATTATAAAAACTCTTCACTTCAAAAATAAAAGTGCAAGAGCGGGTAAAAAGAAAAAAAAAAGGAGATTTGAGAGTATTTTGTTGACCAGCTCCTCAGCTGTAACATTGCAACGTTGAAAGTTATAGCAGGACAGGAAGTAGATAAGAGCAAAGGAAGACAATGTGGGGCCATTTGAAAGGAATAAGCTTTTGCTCCACTGGGTCTATGAGGCCAGTGAGCCTACAATATGTTCATGACATACTTATCTCTGACAGAAAAATAGAAAACAAATTGCCTTAATGAATAGATTGAGAGAAGGAAAGGGAAACAGAGGGCACATATTTTAGATGACTGACTATATACAAAAAGGTTCTCCCTTATGGGTCTCTGTATTTATTTATTTACTCATTTATTTTTCAGTTCTATGTTCTAACTTTCTGTAGGTGCCAGTTCAGTTCACAAAATCACAGTAATCTAAGGTAAAATATCAACCCTTCCCAAATCTTCTCCACTCTCCACAATGGGAAATCTGGCAAGAGATGCACCAAGGCATCTAGGCAATTGCTAACTACAAAAAAATCTATATTCTAAAAAAATCCCTTTGAATCTGCTATAGCTGTTACTGATCTAGAAATTATCAAGCAAACCCTTCCATTTATATGTAGTCATGAAGATCAAATGAGATAACATGTAAAGTGCTTTGCAAAGTTTAAAGCATGACATCAATGTTACATATCATTTTTGTTATCATGAACAAAATGGTCACTTTTACAGATAATGACAGTGGAAAAGATGGGGAACGTGTGACCTCGAGGCCATGTATGGCCCTCTAGGTCCTCAGGTGCAGCTCTTTGACTGAATGTGAAGTTTGGAAGGGTCATATGGGACTGCGAATCTTCGAGATTGCCCATTCCTGATCTAGAATGCTAGAAATTCAATGTAAAAATGAATTGAAACAACTTGTTGGATTTAGCAGAATGTAAAATTTTGTTTTTTAGTCATTTCAGTCACATCTGATTATTCATGGACCCCACTAAGGGTTTTCTTGGCAAAAATACTAGAGTGGTTTACTATTTCCTTCTTCAGCTCATTTTACAGAGGAGAAAACTAAGACAGAGTTAAGTAACTTGCCCAAAGGTCACACATCTAATAAGTGTCTGAGACCGGATTTGAACTTAGGAAGATGAGTCTTCCTGATTCCAGCTCAGTGCTCTATCCACTCAGTCACCCAGCTGCCCATGGGATGTAAAATAAACCCTCACAATCATAAGTCTTTCTATACTATGACCAACAAACCCAACAGAAAGAGATAGAAAAAAACTATATTTAAAATAATTACAAAATGTATAAAACTTATGTGAATCCACCTACCAAAGCATATATAATAATTATGTGAACACAACCAGACAACACTCTTTTCAGAAAAAAGCGCTAAATAATTAGATACTAATTGCTTAAAGGTGTGTGATGTCAATATAATAAAAACGACAATACTACCTAAATTAATTTGCTTATTTAGTACCATACCAATCAAACTATCAGATAATTATTTTCTGGAGCTGAAAAAAATGATATCCAAATTCATCTTGGAAGAACAAGAGGTCCAGAATACCAAGGCAACTAATGAAAAGAAGTGCTAGGGATCTCAAATTGTATTATAAAGCAGCAATTATCAAAACCACTTGGTATTAGTTAAGAAACAGAAGAGTAGACAAGTGGAATAGACTAGGTTCTCAAGACCCAGTAGGCAATGAATATAGCAATCTACTGTTTGATAAATCCAAAGACCCCAGCTTCTGAGATAAGAACTCACTGTTCAACAAAAATTGCTGGGAAAACTGGATAATGGTGTGGTGGAAACTAGACATAGACCAATGCCGTGTCAGGCATACACAAGAATAAAGTCCAAACGTGTATGTGATCTAGATATAAAAAGTGATACTATGGACAAATCGGTGGAGCAAGGAATAATGAATGTATTTATCAGATTTATGGAGAAGGGAAGAATTTTTGACTAAAGAAGAGAGAGAAAGCATTATGAAGTGCAAGATGTATAATTTTGATTACATTAAACTGAAAAGTTTTTGCACAACCAAACCTAATGCAACCAAGATTTAGAAGGATACAGAAAACTGGGAAAGAAATTTTGCAGCTAGTGTCTTGATAAAGGTCTCATTTCCAGAGAACTGAGTCAAATATACAAAAGTACAAGTCATTCCCCAATTGATAAATGGTCAAAGGATATGAACAGACAATTTTCAGAGGAAGAAATTAAAGATATCTATAGTCACATGAAGAAATGTGCTATATCACTATTGATTAGAGAGATGCAAATCAAAACAAACCACATCATACCTATCAGATTGGCAAACATGGCAGAAGAGAAAGATGATAAATGTTGGAGAGGATGTGGGAGAGTTGGAACACTAATCATTGTTGGTGGAACTGTGAACTGATCCAACCATTCTGGAGAGCAATTTGGAACTACGCCCAAAGGGCTACAAAAATATGCATATCCTCTCACCCAGCAATGTCACTACTAGGACTGAATCCCCAAGAGATCATAAAAATGGGAAAGGGTCCCACATGTACAAAAATATTTGTAGCAGCACTCTTTGTGGTGGTCAAAAACTGGAAATCAAGAGGATGCCCATCAATTGGGGAATGGCTAAATAAATTATGGTACATGAATGTAATGGAATACTATTGCAGTATAAGAAATGATGAACAGGAAGACTTCAGACAGGCCTGGAAAGACTTATATGATATGATACTGAGTGAAAGGAGCAGAACTAGGAGACTTTGTGCACAGCAATAACTGTAGTGTGAGAGCTTTTCTGGTAGACTTGGAACTTTATTGCAATGCAAGGACTTAAAAACATTCCCAATGAAGATCATTTTCTTTTGTATTATGTTTTGATTTGCTATATGATTTCTCCCATTCATTTTAATTCTTCTATACAGCACAACTGTGCTGAAAATGTATTTAATAGGAATGTATGTATAGAACCCATATAAAATTGTATGCCATCTCAGGGAGGGAGGGGGAAGGCAGGTGGGAGGGAAGGAAAAAAAATCTAAGTTATATGGTAGTAATTGTAGAACACTGAAAATAAATAAAATTAATTAAAGAAAAGAAAAAGCTAAATAATTAGATACTAATTGCTTAAAGGTAGGTTATGGCAATATAATAAAGATGACAAAAATTAATTTACTTACTCAGCAACACACCAATCAAATTATCAGAGAGTTTCTTTATAGAGAGGAAAAAAAATAATGAAATTATTTTAGAACAGAGGTTCTTAACTTTCTTGTGTCAGGGACCTCTTTGAGAGTTTAGTGAAACCTATGGACCTCTAATAATGTTTTTAAGTGCAAAAAACAGTGTATATATAGGATTGAAAAGGAAACAATTTAACTACACTGGAATAAAATTGTCAAAATATTTTAAAACCAAGTTTGTAGACTACAGGTTAAGTATACCTGTTTTAGAGGAACAAAAGAAAGAATCTCAAAGGGAATCATGAAAAATATGGTAGTAAAAGGAGTCTTGCAATATCATGTTTTAAATTATATTATAAAGCAGTATTCAACAAAATATTTGGTGTTGATTAAAACATAGAAAGCAGACCGGTGAAATTAATTAGATATACAAAAGAAATAGTCAAATGAGTATATTACCATAGTGTTTGATAAACACCAAGACTCCAACTACTTGGGTAAAGTTTGGTGGAAAATCAGAAAATTTTCTGACAGAAGTTAGGATTAAACCAGCAATTCACACCATCTATTAGGATAAGATCCAAACTGTCTAATGACTTAGAAATTAAAAGGTCACATTATAAACAAATTAAAGAAGCAGGAAGCCCAGAGATCCGGCGGGCCCTCCGTGCACCACACAAAAAGATTCATAGACGAGTACTCAAGAAGAACCCATTGAAGAACTTGAGAATCATGGTGAAACTGAACCCATACGCCAAGACAATGCGCCGGAATACAATTCTGTGCCAGGCCAAGAACCGGAGAATCAGAGAAAATAAAAGAGCTGCTGCACTAAAGAAGATTATGGAAGCAAAGAAAGCAGCAGAAGAGAAGAAGAAGAAGAAGCTTGTGGGTAATAAGAAGGCTGCAGGAGCCAAGAAGGTTCCAGGGCAGAAGAAACCAGCGGAAAAGAAGCCTCCAGCGGCCAAGAAGCCTGTGGAGAAGAAACCTGCGGAAAAGAAACGTGCAGCTGAAAAAAAGTCTGGTGCACCAAAAAAACCTGCAGCTGAAAAGAAGCCTGCTGCATAAACTCACCATATCAGTTTATCCATTGGGCCACAATCCATTGTGTCAATATTGTGAATTTCTAAAGAATAAATATTCAAAGTGGCTTTGGGGGAAAAAAAAGAAGCAGGGAAGAAGATACCTTTTACAACGCTGGTTAAGGGAAGAGTCTTGACCAAACAAAGGTTGGAAAGGATCACAGAATATTATGTGGACAATTTTGATTACATAAAACTGAAGTTTTTGCACAAACAAATCAAGTTAGTTAAATTAGGAGATAAAATAGTAACTGGGAAAGATATTTGCAGCTAGTTTCTCTGATAAAAGTCTAATATCCAAGATATATGTATGGAACTGGTATAAATATAAGAATCATTCTTGAATAGATAATGGTCAAAGGATACAGATAGATGGTTCTTTAAAAAAGAAAAGAAAAGGAAACTACCAGAAACCATATGAAAAAATTCTTCAAATCACTATGAAAAACACAAATTAAAATAATTCTTAGGCTCCACTTCACATACATCAGACTGGCAGAAATGGATGAAAAACAGAAAATGACAATTACTGGAAGACGTACACACTAATACATTGTTGGTGAAGCTGTGAGTCCAATCATTGTGGAAAACAACTACATCATGGTATGAATTGCTAGTCTAATCTTAATTTCTTTCAGAAATTTATTTCTGATTTTCCAGCAAAGCCTTATTCAAGTAGTTAGAATCTTATAGTTTATCAAATACTATGATAATATATTCATTTACTTGTAATTTTAGTATATGTAATTGATTTCAATGATCAACTTTTTACACTTTAGTTGATAACCAGATAGTTTTGTTGAATACCACTTTATCATATCGTGTGAAATGTGGTATTGCAAGATTCCTTTTATCACCACTTTTTCATGATTACTCTTGAGATTCTTTACCTTTTGTTCCTCCAAAACAGGAATACTTAACTTGGGGTCCACAAACTTATTTTAGAAAAATATTATGATAATTGTATTTCAGTGTAGGTTACCAGAAAGCAATGAATTCACATGTCTTTTGACCCAGGACTACTACTTATACCCCAAAGAGATCAAAGTAACAAGAAAGGACTCAAATTTACAAGAATATTCATGGTGGTGCTTTTTATTGTAGCAAAAGAAATGGAAATTAAAGGAATGCCAATTATTTGGGGAATGGCTGAACAAACGATGATACAAGAAAAGAACAGAATAATATTGCTCCAGAAGAAATAATAAAAGATACAGATTCAGAGAAAACTGAGAAGATTTGTATGAAATGAGAGTAAAGTGAGCAGAACCAGGAGAATAGTTTATATAATGGATATAACAACGGTAAAGAAAAAATAACTTTGAAAGACAAGAACTCTGATCAAAGAAATGACCAACCACGACTACTACAGAAATCCAATTAATGGAGCATGTTTTCTACATCTTAACACATAGATGATAGGTAGAGAATGACACATGTATTTTCAGATATGATTGGTTTTGTTTTTAGTTTGTTTTACTTGACCATACTTATTTGCTGAAATGGGGGGCCTTTTTTATAAGGGATATGCTAGTACTAGTAATATCCCCCACTGAAAAAGAAGAAATTTTCTAAAAATATCAATGAAATCTTCATAAAAATGCAAGTAAGAAAACCAAAAGAAGTTGAGAATGAAATATAAACAAGCCCAACAGCTTTGGAATTAATTTGCTTAATTTATTATACACATTTTTAAAAAGCTGTATGAAATAACTATTTGTCACTTCATATACTTTTTCTATTCTTTGCAGTCAGAAATGTTGCTCGTTGACATGTGTCAAGTTCACAATAATGCAAAATTAAAATTAAAAGATGCTTATCATAAAGATAGTACATCTAATATAAATGAAAAAATAACTAAATACATTGCTCATGTTATGGACAATGCTTGATTATTTTTTTAAGCACAATTAATTTTAGGTCAGTAGGCTAGTGCTTATCTATATGGCTGCTTTATCTTTTAGACTTATGATAGGGAGTTTTCCTTTTCAAATCAGGGGAAAACTTTTCCAAACATAATCTCCCAAATCCTTCTAAAAGAAAACAAACTGAGGTTACTTCAAAATTTTGAATCAGTGATTTCTGTGATATGAAAACTTCCTCTGTTAATACAGATACACTAATCCTCTACACTTGGTCTGATGGAATTCTTGACCATGTTCTCCTTAAGAATCTTGCAAAGGACATAAATCCTATTTTATACATGGAACGTAGAATGCACCGAGTCACTTCAACCCTCTGTTTCTGCAGATGAGGAAACCAAAATTATAAAGCAATGTATTTAGTTATTTTTTCATTTATATTAGATGTACTATCTTTATGATAAGCATCTTTTTAATTTTAATTTTGCGTTATTGTGAACTTGACACATGTCAACGCGCAACCAAAATTAAAGGAGGTTACATAACTTGCTCAAGGTCACATAAGTTAAGGGAAGGCTTCCTCAAGAAATCCTGGAAGAGACAGGATTCACATTCCAGAGCCTCTGGCTTCAACAGTCTTTCCACTGTACCACATCTAGCATCATGAAATATGTCCTGCATGTGGTGTAAACAAAAAAGATACAATTAAGGGTCTCCAAGTGTTTCTGTTCTCAGTCTACAGAGTCATAGAATCCTAGAGTTGGATGGGACCTCAGAGATGACATAATATAACCTATATCTGAATTGTTCGCCTTCCTTCGGTATCCCCAATAAATGATCATCTAAGCCCAAGGCATTGCACATAAGAAGCCCTTAAAATAACTGATATTTACACAATGTTGACTATGTGCTAGGCATTGTGCTAAGTTTCTTACCATTATTATGTCATTTGATTCGCACAACGGCACGTATAATGATTCTCATCATTTTGCAGATGAAGAAACTGAGGCATCAAAAGTTAAGTGACTCATCTAAGGTTACATAGGTAGGAAGTATCTGAAGCGGGATTTAAATTCAGATCTTCCTGACTCCAGATCCAACACTCTATCCAGTATGCCACCTAGCTACATGTAATAAACTTTAACATAGTAACAGTAATGTCATTTATTTCTGTCTTCCTTTTGGATCTGTTTTTTGTTTCTGTCCTTGAAAGACTTTGGCATTTTTACTCTTGTTTTATGTACAGCAATCGTGTGCTATTCTCCTGCTTTAACTGACCATCCTCATTTGGTATAAATCTTTCCATATTTCTATTTTTCCTATTTTTATCTTTATGATCCAACAATATTCCATGATATTGGAATAACATATAACCCTTTTCCAGTAATCACTCCCCCGGATACTCTACGGTACAGTCAGACTGGTCCTTTTGCTTTTCCTCACTTCTAATATTCTATCTCCCAGCTCAGTGTCTTTGCGCAGACTCCCTCTCTCTAGGATGAAATACTCTCCCTTCTTCCCTCTTCTTAATAATAACAACGGCCAGCATTTATGTAACACCTACTTCATACAAGGCAGTGTTAATGTTTTACAAATCTTGCCTTATTTTATTCTCACAACAACTTTAGGAGGTAGATGGTATTACTTTATAGCTAAGAAAATGGAGGTAAATAGAAATAAGGTTAATTGTCCAGCACCTCCCAGCTAGATAGTATCTGAAGGCTTGAACTCAGGTGTTTTTGGCTCCAGATCCAACATTCTATCCATGGAGCTACCCTCAGATCCCTGCTGTCCTTCAAAGAAGAGGTGCATTCTACACAAAACCTTTCCTGACCACCTTTCCCTCCCCACTCCTCCAGCTGCTGGTGGCTCCACATCAAATTTAGCTTCTACAGATTTTGCATATCCTTACATGGGTGTGCTATGTTTACTATTATAGAGGGCAGAAACAATTTCATTTTTCCTTCTATCCAAATTGCCTACTTCTGGACATTTAATAACTGCTTGTAAATTGTTCGGTTGTTTCAGCCATTCCACTCTTTGGTGGAGCTGTGGATTGCTGCAATATTTTTAGAATATAATTTGTGGCAACATGAAGTAAGAGCTACAAAACTGGCCAACTGATCACTGGGTCAAATGGTCAGTTTTCCTGATTATTTTCTAAAAAGATTGTGTCAGTTCACAGCGCCATCCAACGGAATACTTGAGCACCTGTTTCTCAACAGACTAATGTTGAATTTCATAGATTTTTGTCTATCTTTGTCAATTTGATGATTATAATGTCAGGTTTCCAGCAGATAGAGTTTGTAGTTCTCTGATTAATTCATTCTTTTGAGTAATTCAAAACAAAACAAAAACCCCAGAAACTTCTGTCAATGAAAAGTCAAAGCAGAGAGTCTAAGACAAAGGAAACTGGAGAATCCTCATTTGTGGAGCTAATAAAGTCAGTCAAGAGCACATGCAAACTTAGAAAACCTACCTCCTGATGCTGGGTTTCCTAAGCCTTGAAAATGATGACATGGAGTTTTCTTTAATTTTTTTTTAAAGTTTTGCCCTTTTTTGTAGCTAACCTGAGACGTTCCATCAAATGTCAGATGACATTTTCCTGATTCCCCCCTTTTT
Source organism: Potorous gilbertii (assembly GCA_028658325.1). Taxonomy (NCBI): domain Eukaryota; kingdom Metazoa; phylum Chordata; class Mammalia; order Diprotodontia; family Potoroidae; genus Potorous; species Potorous gilbertii. Next base: position 186,512,364 of record CM053772.1, on the reverse strand, counting down.
TAGTATCTTACTTTTATATGGTCTTTTTAATTATTTTGTGTTTATACTTATAATGGGTAGCCCAAAAATCTTAGTGTCATTGTAAGCTTTATAAGGCTTAAAATGTCACTAAGACTTTCGGGACACCTTCCACGTGTGTTATAATGTGTTATATATGTTTTATATTAGTTTATTGAGATTAGAGATAGTTTTACTCTTTGTAACTCTAGTGAGTAGTATAGTACTTGACACATTTGTAGTTTAGTCTTTTTTCAGTCATGTCCAACTGTGACCCCTTTTGGGGTTGTCTTGGCAAGGATACTAGAGTGGTTGGCCATTTCCCTCTCCAGCTCATTTTACAGATGAGGAAACTGAGGCAAAAAAGATTAGGTGACTTGACCAGGGTCACACAGTGTCTGAGGCTGAATTTCAATTCAGGAAGACTCATCTTCCTGTGCCACCTAATTCTCCATCTGATACACAGTAGATTCTTAATAGATGTTCCTTGATTGATTGATTTAGGATTTGTTTTATTGATTTAGAGGTCAGAAAATATAATAACTCTCACTTTAATCTAAAATTATTGTACAGAGGTCATTAGGGGAATCCCCTGTTCTGCTGAACTGGGGCACCTGCCTTGGAGTTAGGTAGGCATCACTGCTTTCGCTCTAGAAGGAGGAGAAAGGAATGAGCAATTATATGGTATCCATTATATGCCAGGCACTGTACTGAGCACTTTTTACAAATATTATCTTGTTTGATACTCACAATGTTGTGATATAAGTCCTATTATTATGTCATTCTAACAGTTGAAGAAACTGAGGCAAATGTAGGGTGGCTTGCCTAAGGTCACTGGACTTGGTCTTCCTGACTCCAGGCCCAGTGCTCTATCCACTGCACCACCAACTGCCTTCTGGGGAAGGGAGGCATGCCCCAGTCCATTGCTAAAGGACATAAAAGTACCAGTCAGAAGCCACTGACTGTCTATGTCCTTTAGGAAGGGATTAGGGGTGTATCTCTCCCCACAGAGCCATGTCCAGCTCTACAAAAGGTGCCACAGTTCAGAAGATGATGGCATTCCCCTGACTGTCCAGTTATATTGTATACACATATTAATTCATTTTATAAATCTTCACTACATACCTACCACAGGCAATATACCATGCTAAGTACTTTTAAAGGAATAAAGATAATGAAAACATAACTTTCAGAGCTAGAAAATATGAGAGATCATCTCGCCATACTTCTTATTTTACAAATGAGAAAATTAAAGATGAGACATTAATTGGCTTACCCAAAGTCAAACAGCCTGCTAGGGAAAAGAGCAGAGGTGGAAACCAGGTACACAAATTCCTAGGTCCAGTGGTATTGCCACCATACCATCACAATTTATAAGGTCTTGTCTCTGACCTGATGGAGTTTATAATCTTGTACAGGTAAAAAAATAAAATACATTAATGATTTCATTATAAGATATGCTATTTGAGTGTATGAGTGGTTCAGATAATGAATGAGATGGGAGGTTAGGGAAGAGAGAGACCACTTCTATTTGGGATGATCAGGGAAGGCTTCATGGAGGAGGTAAGAGGTAGGAGGCAGGAGGAGTTGAAACTTGAAGGATTTGGATAGGCAGAGAGGGCAGGAAAACAATACACTCAAAACAGAAACGAAACAATCACTAGTCTGAGCAAAGTCACAGAGGTGGGAAGTAATTCACCCTCTTTCTCAGGCTTTAAACTTTGGTGTTTGGATATGGGAGATGAGGGAGCAAGAAGAAGCCATCAGTGACGAAGCTTGCTGGCTCTACCTCCATGATACCTCTTGGATCCATTCCCTCCTTTCCATTCCCCCTGTCATTATTCATTCCACTTCCGACCTTCATCGAGAATCTCCTGGACAATTGTAACAACTTCCTACCTGGTCTTCCAATCAATCACTAGTCTTTCCTGACACCATTTCCTTGCTCATACTATTCCCCATCCCTGGAATGTCCTTCTTCCATTCACACTTTTGAAACTTCACTTGTTCTTTCAGATTTAGCTCAAATATGTGCTCTTCTAGGATGCCTACTCTAATCAAATCAGTGAAATCATTTTTCCCTCCCTATCTGTATGTTTTATATTCTCTAATTAGGTACTTACTGAAGAGTCACCAAAAGAATTAATGAATGGATTATGGTCTTGAACCATATTCACATAAAAAAAGTTATTTGTCTATTTGTGAATTTGGTGGCCTACTTATATACTGCATTAAATGTGAAACCACTCTGATTTTTTGATGAAGCATGAAATTATTTTCAATTCCATTGATTTGACAGTTTATATGATGATAAAATATTTTTTATTTGATAACGTAAAGAATTCCTCTAGATTGACTTTGCTAAATTAAAATGAACATTTGGGAGATAAAAGATGATATTTAAAATTAATAGGATAACAGACATATAACAAAGAATTTAGCAATAATTATTTAGTTTTCATTTAACTGTTAAGTTTTCTTTCATTAAGTCAGAATTCAGAGATTCATTTGCCCATTTACATTTCTTCCTCTCAGGTCGATCACTGATCCAGGGATATTCAATCTGGTCTAGGAAGCCCTGCTCCTTATCATTAGAGGACTGATCAATTCTGCAAAGGCTGACAAGTGATTCCCCGTGAGGGTAGTCCAAGGACAGAGGACAACTACATTTCCAGAGACTGTGGACCAGTGAGATCTGTGTTTTCCAACGAACTAACAGGAAACAGGAACCTCTCTGTCAGCCATCCCTACTCTGCCCCTAACCCCTATCCCAACAACAGGAAATGTGATGGGAGGAGTCCTATCAGTCACCTTGATCTTAGTACAGGAAATACAATCCTTAAATGGTTTCTGGATCTGGGATGGCGGGAGAAGAATGGAAAAAGCATCTCCAACATACTTTAGCACACCATGATAAGGACAGGATTCCAGAAAACATTCATTTGGTTTTCATATGCAGGAAACAGAAAGAAAGACATCCTACAAAGCATTAAGTTTTAGGTAGAGAAAGGAACGTGACTGAGAAGTCAAGTCAATTCAATTTACTTCACATTTATTAAGCACCTCCTTTGTGCAGGGCATCATGCTAGGCTCTGGGTTCCATTCAAAGCTTAGATGAGATATAATATCTGACCTTATGGAGCAAAGTCATAGGGCACATATGGATATGATGATATTACAAATTAATACACGTGGGAACAAAATTGTATGAGAAAGTAGATGTGAAGGAGTCATTTTTATGGGAGAGGGAATCAAGGAAGATTTCTTGGAGGAGATAGCACTTGGAATCAGAATCCAAGAATGACAAACACCTACCTATTAAACCAACCCTACTGTTTATATTTTTGGCACCAACTTTGGCCCACTCAACCAAAGCCTGGGTGAGAAGGGAGAGTATTCATTATTCGATTCAGTCAAGATGCACTATTCTTTGTCTGAATAGTCACTCTTGATGTCTGCCTGCTAATCAGGGGCTGCTGGTAAACGTTAACAACCTGCTCTCCAAAAATGCATGACACATTTTTAAGTTTAATCAGTATTATTAACATTTTTGGTATAAGCTGGCTCCAGAACATCTCTGCAAATCTGCCCTCTGTCAGAACACACTCTTGCCCAGACCCAAAACCCAACAATAATCTATGTAGGCACTCAGCCTCAGAATAATTTGTGTATAAATGTGTGCTGAAACTGTGGTAAAATTAGGGGACCATTACAAAATACTGTAAATATTTCAGTGTTGAATCTATCTGGGAAAAAGCAAAGAATCATATTTGGAATGGATGAGAGTACATGAACACATGTTCATGAATATGTAGTTAGATATCATTTTCTCAGAGTGCTTTGATCTTTTCAAATTATCAATCAATCAATCAATCAACAAACGTGTTAGGCAAACGTGTTAGGTTTCTAGGTACTAGAAAGAAAAAAAATGAAATAAATTCTACCCTCAAGGAATTTATTTATTTTGTCAAAGGAGCTATTGAGAGAAACAGTGTATACATATATGAGTGCAATAGAATAAATATGAGATGAATACAAGGTAGCTATATATAAGAGAGTTAGAGAGAAGGAGCAACATCATTTGGGAGAATCAGAAAAGACTTCATGTAGAAGATGGTTCTTGAGTCTTAAATAAAAGAAAAGGAATTCTACAAGATGGAAATGAGGAGAGTGTATTCCAGGCATGGGGGATGATAACCAGTGCAAAAACAGGGAAATATGATTTTGAGTGCCTTATTAAGGAGAGAAAGAGTTTTGTTGGATCACACAGATAGGAAAAAGGAATAATATAAAATGAGATTGGAAAGACAGATTGAAAATAAATCACTTAGGGCTTTAAAAGCCAATTAAATGAGTTTGTGTTTTATCCTAAAGGTCCCTGAGAGCCACTGGAGTTTATTGAGTATGGTAGTAAAATGCTCATGTCTGTGCTTAAGGAAAATCATTCTGGAAGTTGGATGGAGAATGAACTAGATTAGAGTAAAAAGAAAATAGAGGCCTGTAGACCAAGTAGGAGACCATTGCAACAGGGTAGGTAAGAAGGAATGGGTGCCTGAACTAAATTATTAGCTATATAAATAGAGATGAGTTTGGAAGTAAGAGATGTTGTAGAAGTAGAAACAGCAAGATTTGGCAACAATATATAGTATAAGAGAGACTGAGGAATCAGGCAAGTACAGTACCAAGGTTAAAACATAAGTGGATGGGTTAGAATCTAGAATCCAACAATATATTGTTTATAAGAAACACCTGAAAGAGAAAAACACACAGCGATAAAATAAAGGACTGGAGAAGTATCTATTATACTTCAGCTAAAGTTTAAAAAAGGAAAATACCAAGGTTATTAATCTGAGAGACTAGAAAAATGGTGATGCTTTCATCAGAAATAAAGAGGTTTAGAAGAGGTTGGTTTGAGAGGAAAAATAATGTATTCTGATTTGGACATGTTGAGCTTGTGATATCACTGGGACATCCAATTTGAAATGTCTACTAGACTAATGATGATATAAGAACAATGCTCAGAAGAGAGATAGGATGCATGGATCTATAATATACGTATAAATGCTCAACAAATCCATGTGAGCCAATAAGGTCACTAAGAGAAAGAGAGGAGAGAGAACAGAGAAGAGGGCTGAGGCTAATAGGAAGAAAGGTCCACTGCTGCAAATAATAGGGAAATTGGGAATAGGTTTCAGGTATTCTTGGAAAACAATTTGGAACCATATTCCAAAAGTGACTACTGTCCATACCTGTGACTCAGTGATATCTACTAAAGAGATAGCTAAATCTATGATCCTTTGAACTGTTTGTAGATAGTTATAATTAAGTTTTTTGTGATGTAAAAATCAAATGCATTAATAGGACAAGGGGAGTGAATGAGGTGGGATGAGTGGGTGACTAGGAATTGAAGTTTATTCAGAATGAGTTTAGATAGATGTGATTAATTTTCTTATGTGTAAGCTAAGGTAAAGTCCAACATGAGTATCTTCTGAACACTCTTATGAAAGTATCCAATATGAGATTGCAAATACTTCCCTTAACCTCATCTTAGTTTTAACAATTTCACCTGTTATTTCTTCTCCCTTGAGCTGTTGTTTTATAAATTTTGTCAGTCACTGAATTGCTGACAGGATTAATTGACCAGAAACCCCCACTCCCCCCCGCAAAATACCATTCTTTTCCTCCATGTCACCTTGCATGAACTAGTTTAGAAATGTGCCCAGAAAACCATGCTCATTAACCAACTTTCCTGCCTTCTAAGGTGGAATCAATTAGTACTGAAGTTGTCTACTTAAATCCTGAGATAGAAAATGCCTCTCCCCCAGAAACACTTCCAAAGCAGCGTGTCCCTTGAGCTGTTTGTGCATATGGAGGGTATTAGTTACACAAACACCAGCAGAGAAGATAGTATTACAGATGAAGACCTTTGGTTCTCCACTGAAAAGTGAATTTCTTTCCCTTCCTGTTTTTCCTTCTGAGACTTAAATATTTCACTGCTATTTGATTTGTGTAAGAGCTATGGTCAGAGCTGCTTTTTGCCCCCTATCATTACACAGAGTATATTTTCTGTTTTTTGATGTTGCTTTTAATAAAACATTTGCTCCAGACAGTTTGGGCAACCGCATTCAGAGGCAGTCCTCAGCAACCCTGAAACCAAAGCCCTTCATGGGCTAGTGAGCTGAATGAAACTCCAAAGGAGAAAGGAAACCCAGTGCTTTCGAAGAGAAATGTAAGTATTTCTTTGAATTTTCTTCCATTAGATAACCTTTGGCTGGCCCCACTTTAGTGGTCCTTTTTGTGTTTTAAGTAAACATTTTTTTAAATGAAAAATATAAGTATCTGAGTTGTCCTTTCCGGGGCATATATCAGGTGAGCATACTCAAAAGCCAGGGGAAGAAAGAACTCTAGGTGCATCCTCCCAGCTAGAGACTGTAGAAAGTAGCTTTGGTGTTAGAAGAATAGTAGTAAAGACACTCAGAATCTCACAGGAAACAAAATCTAAGAAAGTAGCCAGTAATCAAACCCATTGCTGTAGATATCTACGCTCAAGTACTCCAAGTATAGAGAGGTAGCGAACAAGAAGTATTCGAGATCTTAATGCAAGATGGCAAATCTGACCTGATAGTTATCACTAAAACCCTGTAGCCTGAGAACCAAGTGAAAATATGATTCTGGAAGGATGATATTCCTTTATCCCTTTCTGAAGACTGGGCTGCCCAGGTTCTGCCAGATCCCTGGATAGAAAGAACAACACGATCCCTCAAGTGATTTTCATGAGCTTAGAGTTACCAACTCCAATCCTTCTCATAAGATAGAAAAGCACCAGGCTTTCTTAGTATCTATCCTTCTACTGTTTGATAATATCCCTGGGTCATAGTATCTGTCCTGCCACCACACCCTCATGATCCCCAAGTGTCACCAAATGACCCACCAATGTGCCCTAAGGACTCTGGACTTTACCGTTGAATTCTTAGGACTTACCAAACTTTCCATCCATTGTGCAGATGCTTCTTCACCTGCATTGTTCCTTCCCATTAGAAAGTGAACTTTTAAAAGCAGGGACTGCTCTACTTTTTTCTACTTGTATCCTCACTGTTATTGTTTGGGACATCACAGATATTTGATAAATATTCTTTTATCAAAAGAAACAGGATAGACAAAAATGGGGGGGAGGTCTATATATTAAGATGATCTATTTATAGAAAGAAACCCAGCAACCAGAGAGGAGAAACAAGATGGAGAACACTTGGAGGGAAAGCCAAAAAGGAAAAAACAGAAATAATGTTGTCATCAGAATATACTCCAGTTCCTATGAACAGAGAAGTCTGGGAACAAATTCCAAGCCTGACATAAAGATATGACACAGTACCCATGGGCAACTTCAGATATTGGAGCATCTGCTGGAACTCCTTGTAAGAGCAGCAAATGAAACTTGTCTTCCTTTAATAACAACATTTCTTAGTATCTATCCTTCTACTGTTTGATAATATCCCTGGGTCATAGTATCTTCAAAAGACTGAGTGAGCAACAGAGGAACATTCTCTTCTGGATCTGATTCTCAGAAAGGAGCAGGGATTGGTTACTGAGGTGCAAATAATAGCAACCATGGAAGGGAAGTATCTACTCCCTCCTAGAATGTTTGATAGAGAATAGGAAAGCCAAATGGTATGTCTGGTATGACATGTTTCTTAGATTTGGGGAGAGCAGATGTCAAAGGATTCCAAGCATCTATTAAGCACTTACTACATTGAAGATATAAAGAAAGACCAAATTATAGTCCTAGCCTCAAGGTGCTCACATTCTAATAGTGGAGATGACATGCAGACAACAAGGTAGGGAGCATCCCACAGACTAAGATTTGGCAAGGGCAGTCATCCCAGAGGAGGCTGAAAGCTCTCTAGAATGAAATTCTGGAGGAATTTCAAAGAAGAGGAAAACAATTCTAAAGAAGAAAAAACAGGATTTGTGTGAAGAAACAGGTATGGAGACTTGAAAATGCCCCAACCAATGTAGATTTGGAGGAGCTATGTAGAGGAAATGAAAGTATAATAATAAAGTAACAGGTTGGATAGTAGATCATGGAATGAGCTTGTATATCTACTCTATTCCACTCACCCATCTTTCTATTTCTTAGTCAGTATCAGATAATTTAGATAATTATTACTTTATAGTACAGTTTAAAATCTAGGTACTACTGGACCTCCTTCCTTTACATTCTTTTTCATCAATTTCTTTTATATTTTTGACCTTTTGTTCTTCCAAATGAATTTTGTTATTTTTTTCTAGCACAATAAAATAATTTTTTGGTAATTTGATTGGGATGGCACTTGTAGGTTAGTTTAAGTAGAATTGCCATTTTTACTGTCTTGGAATGACCCATTCATAAACAATATTTCTCCAATTATTTAAAATCTGACTTCATTTGAATAAAAAGTGTTTTATAATTATATTCATATAGTCTTTGGGTTTGTCTTGGCAAATATTTTATATTATTCTAAGTATTTTATATGGTGTACAGTTAGTTTAAATAAAACATCTGTAATTATTTCTCCTTCCAGGGTTTTATCGGTGATATATAGAAATGCTGGTGATTTATGTGAGTTTACTTTATATCCTGATATTTTTCTAAAATTATGACTGTTTAACGTTTTAATTGAATCTCTAAGATTTTCCAAGGATACCATCATATCAACTGCAAAAAGAGATTACTCGTTGCCCATTTTGATTCCTTCGATTTCTTTTTCTTCTCTTGTTGCTTTTGCTAGCATTTCTTGTACAATATTGGATAGTGTTGGTAATAATGAGCATCCTTGTTTCAGTTCTGATATTAATGGGAAGGCTTCTAGCTAGTATTTCATCTAGCGCTCTAGTGCTAGTGCTTCATCTGTAAAATGAAGGTGATGGCATTTACATAGCACTTCAAGATTTGCGAAGCACTTTGCCCATTTTATCTCATTTGATCCTTATAACAATTCTGATAGGTAAGTGCTATTACTAATATTATTCCCATTTTACAGATGAGGAAACTGACGCAGTGTCATGCCCAGGTTCACACAGCTTGTAAGTGACTGAGACAAGATTTGAACTCAGGTCTTCCCAGCGGCAAATCCAGTGTTCTATCCACTCATTGTTTCTGAAACCTATCTCATGGAAACGTTGGGCTCAAATGAGACAATCAATTTAAAGTACGATGCAGCTATTTTTAAAGACATACTGACAAATCATAAAAATCCATCTCTAAAATACATTTCATTTATTTTGAAAATGTAATAAAACTTTACAATCATTCTAGTCTAGCAATGGTGATTGTATCTTTCTAGTAAAACCTGGGGTAGAAGGTGAAAAGCTCATGAGCAGAGCTAGGGGCTCCCACTTTATGGCACCCGCTCTTTGGTAGACGGCACGTCTCTTCCCCAATGCCTCCCTTATGGGTCTGACTTTACCCCACAGAGTGAACAAAATACCTTAAGCATCACCTTAAATATCAAGCACGGCTTCCACCAAAATACTGGGCTCAGTCTATAAACAGGATATTCCAGATTCACTTATTTTTCTCTTATTGTTATTATTTACTTATTGTTTTGCAGAAACAATAAAAATATAAATCAATAAAATGTTCTGTTCATCTACAGTACCAGTTGGGAAGGTTCCAGTGACCAGAAAATGAGTATCCCCCTCTCCCTCTTTTCTTTTCCTTCTTTCTCTCACTCTCTTTTTCCCTCTCCCCTCCTCTTTTTTCCCCTTTCCCTTTCCCTCCCGCTCTCTTTCCTTCTCCTCTTACCTTTCCTCTCTCCCCCCACCTCTTCTTCTCCTTCTCCCTTTGGTCTTGTTGGATAGTACTCCCCCTCCCATCCTCTTCAGTCCAGCTCAGAAGGCCTCCTCTCTGCACCTCACACACCGCATTCTATCTCCTGTTTTTGTGTCTTTGGCTGGCTGACTCAAACACCTCAAATGAATTCCCTCTCTCTCACAGGATTCTCTTTACACCATAGGGGCAGCCAGGTGATGCAGTGAATAGAGCACCAGTGCAGGAGTCAGGAGGACCTGAGTTAAATCTCACCTCAGACACTTGACACTCACTAGCTGTGTGACCTTGGGCAAGTCACTTAACCCCAATTGCCTCATCCTGGGTCATCTCCAGTCATTCTGATGAATATCTGGTCACTGGATTCAGTTGGCTCTGGAGGACAAGTGAGGCTGGTGACCTGCACAGCCCTCCTTCAGTCAAAACAAAATCAAGTGCAAGTCATGTATTACTTCTCTGATGGCACGGTCTTCTTCAGCAACGAAGGATGAACACACACATTTACTTTACACCATAGCTGAAACACCATCTTCTGTAGGAAATCTTTCTTGATCCCCACAATTTACAGTGTCCTCCCTTCTAACCTACCTTGTATTTAACTATTTTGTATATTTTCTGTTTATTTTTATATTTATGCTATAAATATTTTCATTCACTTGTTCATTGTATGTACTGCATATATGTATGTATTTCATTCTCTGAATGTAAGCTCCTGGTAAGCAGGAATTATTTCATTCTCTCTATACTGTACTTGTTTACCTAATGTCTAACATATAGGAACGATTAGTAAATGTTTTTTAATTGATTAATTGCTTTTCATTACTCCAGACAACTCTCTTAGGAAATAAATTGTATAGCAGTGGATAATCAGCATTAATAGAAGAAATTTCCTCATCGGGTTATCCCTATGCCAAAGCTGGGCAGCTAGGTGCAGTGTATAGAGGACTGAGCCTGGAAGACATCTTTGTGAATTCAAATCTGGCCTCAGGCACTTACTAGCTGTGTGACCCTGGATAAGTCACTTAACCTTGCTTGCCTCAGTTCCTCATCTGCAAAATGATGAGCTCTTTGATTTTAGAAAAACATGGATAGATTTGCCCTAAATAATAAAGAGTGAAATAAGCAGAACCAAGAGAAAGTTATATAGAGTAATAGCAGTATTGTTTTAAGAACAACATTGAACAAATAAGTTTTGACTAGTATAAATACCCAAGTTAACTACAAAGGAAGGAAGACACTATCTGCATCCAGAGAAAGAACTGATAAATAGAAGTATGTATGAAATAATTTTACATACATGTATATATATATATATATATACATATACATTTGTATCTAACGGTAGCCATCTCTAGGGGTAGGAGAGGGAGGGAAGAAAAAAAGGAAGAAAATTTACATGGTAATTCTATCACATATTTAAAAGGAATAGCAAATTGCACATGATAGATTTGCAGTTTCATGTGCAATCAACTTTTTTATTCTACTAAGGTATGGAAATGTTTATTTTATAAATTAAAAATAAAATGAAATTTTAAAAAGAATTTCTATTTGAAATACAGACATGCAGAATGGGAAAGGGCATATAATGACACTTTGAGTGATATGAAGTAAGTAGATAAGGTTCAGAATAGCACATTATTTTTCCAATTTTCTTGGTACACTGTCATTTATAAACATTAATTCTATCTATTATAAATTAAGAATAAAGGTATCATGTCCAGAAAAGTATTAAATTTTATATTTAAAAATTAGCTGGAGTAGAAAATGGCAAGTCACTCTAATAGCTTTGCCAAGAAAACTCCAAATGGGGTCACAAAACGTTGGACACAACTGAAACAACTCAACCACAACAACGATATGCCAAAGAAGTCACAGGTCTGAACCAAAATGGGGGAAAAGATCTGTATCTTAGGCAGATGACTTGCTAACTGTGTAAAGGTCTCCAGAAGAGAAAGGATAGAAGTGAGGAATCTGATTAGGAGGCTCTTGCAAGAGTCCAACCAAGAGGTGATGAGAATTTAGAACTATGAACTAGATTGGAGGCCACATGAGCAGAGAAAGGGGACTGGATGGGAGAAACATCGTGGAAGTACAATGGACAAAACAAGTCATTTGATTGGCTATGGTTGGGACAAGGAAGGACCCAAGATGGGTCCTATATCTGTTTCCTTTAACTGTTTTCAGGGTTCACTTTCTTTTCAAGCACTGCCAACGTTACTTTAATTTCTCATACTTTTGGTTTTTGTCGCTGCACTAGTTTCCATGACTCCACAAAACCAAGTCTTCATTTCCTTCACTTTTCTTTTGGTTTGGATCGCTATATGAATAATGTTTTGTGATTATTAGCCTATGATAATGCATTCAACTTCTAAAGATCTTTTTCTCTGAAAAACTGAAACCTTACACTGCCATCTCAGAGGGTTTGGTTTTTTGACTCTAAAAACTTGAGGATGTGGATCAACATGTCTCCAAGAAGGATCCCTCAGAAACTATAGGCAAAATGTCAGCTTCAAATCTGGTAGTCAAGGCCACCCACAGTTTGACCCCAACCTATACTCCCAAGCTTGCCTCCCACTATTATACATCCCCTCCTCACTCTTAATCTATGACCTTACTCCCCAGCAAAACACAGTTAAGTCAACTCACTGGTCCCTGAGTACCCTATGTCCTTCCCACCTTTCTACTTTTTCTCATGCCTGAAATGGCTTCCTTTTCCTCTCTAATCTAAATTCTAATAATTCTTTAAGGTGCAACTTAAATCCTACCCTCTATGTCCAACAAGATTCTGTCATAAGAACACTAAATACATTTCAACAAATCCGTAATATATGACCTTATCATGGTGTGACCTCACCATGGCTAAATAATTTGGGGGGTAAGCAAAGGGTGTTACAGAAGTGACTAGATAAATCTTGCCAGAGTAGAAAGTCTTTATTCAATTCACAATATATGTGTGTATAAAATAGAAAGAGAGAGAGAGGGAAAGGGAGAGGGAGAGAGAAAGTGCTCATTTATGTACATGTTGTTTTCTTGCAGTATAAAGTAAGAGGCTTTAGTACCTGATACAGGGCCTAGACCATAACAGACCCACAATAAATTCTTGCTGAATTGAATTGCCTGTGATACTTATTTTCCTGCCTATAGGACTTTGAACAAGTCATTTAACCTCCATAGGACTTAGTTAACTTATCTATAAAATGAGACATCAACCTAGAAGGGCTCTGAGGTCCCATCTAGTTCTATGGATCTTATGGATTGTATTAAAACAATAGGCAACTCCTTGGGCAGGTGGGTGACTAGGTCATATATGCCCTGTAAGTATATATAGGGTAAGAAGTCAAGGATAAATAAAGTGCTTAGCACATAGTAAGCTCCTAAAAAAGGCTCTTTCATTCATTCATTCATTCATTTATTCATAAACAACACAAAATTTATGCCTTGAGTACGAGGAAATAAATGTAAAAGAAATCCAGATTAAATAAGGGAAGTATTTCTTTACATTAAAAAATAACAATGCTATAAACATTATCTATAAGAGATTACAGAATCTTACTATTGCATTACTACTATCAAGAAGACTTTCAGTCTCCTAAAGTTGAAGTGTAAAGAATTGAATGTCATGATCTCCTGGGTTCTGAGTTCATATAATTGTGATTCTAAGAGGTTCAAGTGTAATTTAATTTTACTTCATTATATCAATGGATCTGTTGGCTCATCAATATGATCACTGCCTCCAATATAGGCAATCACAACCCAGTCCTATCTTATCATCTTACATAATTCTTGGCCTAGAGGAGCTAACCCATCCACTGGAGGTCTTCCTGTAGGTCTTTTCCATTTCTGTTGGTAATATGCAGCAGCATAGTATCTAATAAACCAGAAGACCTAAATTGGTAGGGGAAAAAACTCACTAGTCAACAAGAATTGCTAGGAAAACTGGAAAGCAATCTGGCAAAAAATATCGGTTTCCAACAACTCATATCATGTATCCTGACAAGATCCAAAAGGAGACATGACTTCAATATAAAAGAAAATATTAAAGACAAATCAGAAGAGAGGAAAAAAGAAATATACATTTCATAACTATGGGTAAAAGGAGAATTCATAACCAGGCTAGTAACAGAAAGGATCACAGAGGATGAAACTGCCAATTTTAATTACAAAAAATTTAAAAGATTTTACACAAATAAAATTAATGCTGTTAAAATTAGAAGGGAAAATAATTGCCTATTACAGTATATTTATCTTATAGCTATTTTGTATCTGTCGTATATCCAGAAGTGATTCCAATATATAACAAAAGCTATTCCCCAAATAGCAGAAGGTATGAACAGCCATTTCCCAAATCTATCGTAACATCCTTCTAACTGGTCTCCTAACATCAAATTTCTTCATTCTTTGATCTTTCTTCCATATAAAGGCTACATTTATTTTCCTAAAGTAAAGTCCTAACAATGTCATTCCTCTACTCATTAAACTCCAATGGCTCCCTACTGCTTTGAGGATCAAACAGCAGGCCTTTTGTTTGACTTTTAAAGCCCTTCACACCCTGATCCCAATATACCTTTCCAGCTCATCTCACATCACTCACTTTTGTATACTCTCCAATCCAGGCAAACTAGCTTTCTTGCTGCTGCTCATGTGGAATGTCTATCTCTCATTTTCCTTCCTTTCCACTGCTGTCTCCCATTCTTAGAATGTACCACTTCCCCACCTTTACCTTATAGAATCCCAAATTTCTTTAAATTTTCAGTTCAAACACCATTCTCCACATAAATTTTTCCTGATCCCCCAAGTTGGTTGTACCCACAAATCAACTTGTCAAATTTACCAATTTGATATATATTTATATATGCATGGGTGGTATCTGCCCAATAATGAAAATTTCTTGAAGGCAAAGACTGTTTCATTTTTGTCTTTCTGTCCCCACAATGCCTGGGACATAGTAGGCACTTAAAAATGCTGAAATATTTGTTGATTGATTGGTCAGAGGAATATCAATGTTTAACAAGATCCATTTTTGTGTCTGAGTGCAGTTTGGGATCTATTCTGGTCTATTTGAGATTTAAGAGAGAAATACAATTAAGTCTTGGAGAGAAATTACCAAGGTATAACTTATAGATATAGAAACCAATGATAAAATTGGCTTGTCATATGAAACAGATTATTGGAGGGTGAATATCTGCATCCTGAGTGATGGAATGATCCTTCTTACCAAGAAGGGGCTGAATGGTTCTTGGAGCTAGGAGTTGTTGGGCAAGGCAGCTCAAACCACGGTGCCACCATGAGGTGCCATCTTGCTCTCCAAAGATCATTTCGGTAAAACAGCAATTAAAATTATTCATCTTCAGTTATCAGCAAGAAGCTATCCAGAAGAATATTGAGAAATCACCAGATTTAACCACTTGCTGAAATATGAAATGACACCTTAAGGCTTTGGAAACAAATTCTTTGACACTGATGGTGGGGGGGAGCAGAGGGGAGGGGAGATGGTAGAGGTGGAGTAGGGGCTGATTTCTTCCTTGGAGATTCAGAACTCACATGCCTATTTTCTGTTCCAGCAGCTCAGTTATTGTGATAACCCATACCTTGGGGGGATGCATAAGAATGCAGAATTTTCTCTCCCAATGTGCATAATTCAAAGCAAGACACACACTCAGAAGTACTACTTATATTTACTCACAACTCTATCCTCTCTCATGAAGTTATTTACTAACTCAATCCCAGAATTGAGAGAAGGAAAACAACCCACAGTGATATAGAGAGTGGATATGCTAACCTCATATATATAGCCACATCTGATTCTCTTCTCCTGATTTGCAAATATAGGTCCAACTAGGAGCTAACCAGCTCTACCAATATGGCAGTAACCATGAGTAGCCCTTGATTTATATTCAAGAATAAACAAAGCTATCTGGTGCCCTTTATATATGCCTTTATAGAGAGCGAAATCTACAGAAAATAGGTCCTAGATGTTGTAGAAAGCACTAGTTAAAATAAGCCCAATAAGGATTCCCATTGGGATTGGCACAACTCCTTTGGCATGGAAGAGTTATTCTTATGGGATCGTCAGCCATCCTGACTGCTTTTGTCTATCTGTGCTCCCTCCATTGCAGAGATTAACCACATGGACAAGATCATGGATCCTCCAAAGTGTCTCAATTGGCATATCACCCAGAACAAACCACAGAATCATAGAATGTTAGATTTTAGGTGTTCCAATCCAGTTTTTTAGGAAGCTGAGGCCAAGAAAGGGGAAAAGATTTACCCAAGGACACAAAGCTAACTTCCAGGCTAATGCTCTTTCTTCTGAACCAAACTGTGCCAGGAAAAGAGAAACACTTCAAATCCACAGCCTTATTGTTTCCTTATGTGTGAGCTTCTTCTTCCACTTGAAGATCTTTACCAAGAAAAGAGATGGCATTTCACAGGCTTGTTAAAATTTTATACCAAGAAACATAGCTTATCAGAATATTCACATGATTTTCCTCTTTAATGCTGAAGGCCTTAATTAGGTCAGAAGATGATTGGCCTTGAGAATGGATGGGAACACCAAACTACAATTAAATAATTGACTAATCGATGCTCGGTGTTTGGTCCTAGCTGTCATACCTATATGCTTCATGTGTTCAGTGCGTTTGGGTGTAAATCTGCACGCATATCTCATTGACAGACACAGTAAGTGCAAGTTGTGGGGGGACCCTCTTGAGAACTGTTACAGTTGTGAGTGTTGCCTCTGATAACATTGTTTTTTGCCATTTTTCATTCCCACCAACAGTGGAAACAGATGAATGGTTTCCTGACTCATGGTTCCATTGATTTGGGTCTGGAGCTCAAAATGAAGTAGACGTGAGATCTCAAACATCACCATGGGTGTGAGCACCCTGACCATTTCACAGCCGTGAGCTGTTGGGTGGTTGCAGGAGAAAAATGGCATGTCATACGTAACCCACTAAAAAAACCCAAGGGCTTGGATGAAATGGGGTTCTTTAGTGAGAATGTACTAAGGTACACATAAAACAGAGATAAATGACTAAATATGGAAAAAATAAGAATTTTAAGGGGAAAAAAAGATATAATGTTTGTATACCTGTCCCATGGGACTTCAGGCAAATTGCTAAATATTTTTGAGCCTCGGTTTTCCATGTGTAAAATGGTTAGAGCAGATGACTTTTACATACCTTTCAGTTCTACTTCTATGATCTATGTCCAGTTGTATCATTCTGGTGATTCAAATCCTTCGTAGGAGTTAATCCTCTTCCATGTGGTATAAGTTAAGTCTTTCTCCAATGTGTATAAACAACCTTTTGCTCATCCTCCATAGTGAATTCTTCCAGGGATAATTTTTATCAAGAGACTAGTAAATAAAACTGACAAGCAAATTAATGAATAAAAAGTGATTAAGTACTTACTGTGTGCCAAGTATTGTACTAAGCACTGGGGATACAAATAGTTTCTGCTCTCCAGGAACTCACACTCTGGGGATACAACAGGTGTCAGCTACAAGTCAGAGAGTTGTGCTTAGAGGCTAGCTGCAAACAGATGGTAATGCATCTTCTATAGTGTTATTTCCAGTCACAAAACCATATCAATTTCTGATTTTGAGTCATTTAAGGACACCAAGGACTTTGGGCTTAAGAACTTCCTTTTCTGGATCTTTAAGAGAAGTACCTTCTGAGAAAGCAGAGGCTGCAGCAGCTGTAGTGGGGATTGACATGTGTGGGCAATAAAGGGAGTGCCTCCCAATGGGATAATGGCAGGGGCTAGGCTTGAAGCAAAGCTAATAGCCTTCACATGGCTCCATAACTTCTGGATGCAGAATCCTTGGCTGCCTCCACCATGGTTGTAAGGAAGGTAATGGTCAAGGTCGTGCTATTGATTTAGCCCATACTGCCTCCTGTCTCTCATCTTGATACATCATCAGAGTTGATACCAGGAAGAATGACCACAGGCTGTATTTATACTTGCAATTTATCATACATTTATTGCAACTTATTATATATTTATTATACTTTCATTTTTATTTATCCAACTAATTTGGTTAATGATAGCCAATCTGAATAAAGTAGGTACCCAAAATAAATCCGAAACAGTATCAATAAAAGGTTTAGGCTTTGGGTCCTGAACTTTCTAGAATCAATTTCCGGACTTACTTGATTGCAGATATCTCCACAACAATGACCTTGTGACCTGGAATGATCAGCTTGCCTTCCATTAGAGTATCTTTAAAAATATGGTAAAGTGCCAGTTCACACTTACTGCTGAGTAGCTTCTTTTTCATCAAAAAAGAAAAATAACTGAAAAGTACCTTATATTATTCTGCCTCCAAAAGAAACCATTCTTCTTTCTGAGCAAAGAGGGGATACCTCCTTTCTAGAATGTTTTTATAGCATGCACCCTGTCAGAGAGATTGGTCACTTTTCAGTTAGCACAGCCATTCTCTGATCCCAGGCATCGAATTCTTGCCAGATTTGTCAAACTGACATTCAGCTTTGCTCACTATCGATCTAGATCCCCAGAGGTACAGTGCATATTTCTTTGGATTGAATAATTTTCTTACTTTTTAAAAGTAGGTGGTACAGTGACTAGAGACCTGGACCTGCAGTGAGGAATATCTAACTTCAAATCTGGCTTCAGTCATTTACTAGGTGACCCTAAGCAGGTTACTTAACCTCTGTCTGCCCCAGTTCCCTTATTTGTAAAACAGGAATTATAATAGTACCTGCCTCCAGGGTTCTTGTGAGGATAAAATGAAATAATATATGAAATGATATTTTTAAAATGCTTTGCAAACCTTAAAAGGATACACACACACACACACACACACACACACACACACACACACACACACACACACAAATACTGTTTGCTCAAATGTCTCTTTTCTCCTAAAATCATAGATTTTAATTCCTTTTTCAGTTGATCACTAGAATTCATACCTTAAAAAAAAAGTCCCAAATGTGAGCCAGATTCTCATTGACTCAGGTATTGAGGCCAATCCCCTCATTTCACAGATAAGCCCAGAGAGGTTCATTGACCTCCCTGAAGTTATATAGATAGTGACAGAACCAGGCTTGAACTCAAACAAATGGGAAAAAACAAATAGAAATAGCAATAACCTGCAAAGGAAGACAGATGGAAAACTCACCAGGTGCCAGGGGGCTGTGGCAGAAAGGGTGCTGGGCTCAAGAATACAAGGGAATCTCAGTTACAAGGAACCTCAGGGGTACTCTATCTATCTGACCAAGAATGGCCCCAATAAAACCTTTGACCAGTGGTCATCCAGCTTTTCCTAAAAAGTCTCGAGCCAGAGGGAATTCTCTAACTCCCAAAACAACTTGTGCCTCTAACAGCTCAGAAGTTTCTCATTACATTAACCTGAAATCTGCCACTGGTCAGTTTGCCCACCGCTTTCAGTTCTGCCTTCTAAGGCCAAGTGGAGTGGGCCTAATCCCTCTTCCACCCAAAGACCTTCCAAACACTTGAAGACAGATATCAAGTATCCCCTAAATCCTTTTATTTCTTCAAGCTAAACATCCCCAGTTCCTTCAACTGATGCCCTTTCGGCATGACCTCAAAGGCTGTTACCATCCTAGTAGTTTTCTTCTGAATGTTCTACCACTTGTCAATATCCTTCCTAAGTGCCTTGGATCTGCATTCCAATTCAGGCTCTGTCTCTGGTTGGTTGCTTGCCTTTGGGTAATTTATTTAATCTCTTCTATTTTTTTAACTCTGAGTCTTGGTTCCCTCCTCCAAAATATGGAAACAGTATGATCCTTGTGTCCTCCAGCTTTGACATCCAGGTCATTTTCCTGAGAGAAAAGTTGAGTGACTCAGATGTTCTAAGTGCCCCCAACTCATAAGGGAAAGAATGGCAAAGACCAAACTCAAGTCTGGATTTCCCTAGGCCTAGTAGGCTGTTCACTAGACCTTGAGTCTTGCAGCAGTTTTTGAGTATAAGGATATTTAAGGGGTTATGATTTAAATTTCTTGAATAAATTCACAATGATGACCAAACAGTAGCTGTCATTTACTTAGCAGTGACCCTTTTCTCTTTCTAGAGCAACAATATTTGGGACATTTTGTGTTAATGTCAAAAAGAACATTGGATTTAAAGTCAAAGAACTGGATTCAAAACCTGGTTCTGTAACTAGCTGTGTGACCTTGGGCAAATCATTTCAATATTCTTGGCTCATCTGCGTAATGAGAGTTTTAGACAAAATGACTCCAAATTCCCCTGCAATTCGAAATCTGTGATCTGAGTCCAAAACATATTTTTTTTCCTTTCATGTAGGAAAATCTGAGTAAAATCCTAAGAATAACAAAAATAAAGCTGTATGTTTAAATAGGGTCTTTGATCTGAGCTTTTCCTCTATAGTGTTTTTATTAAGTCATAGCATTCTGTTACTGCATGTTATTTTTTTAAGTCACGTTGAACTCTCTAGGCTGACTAGACCACTGACATTATGGAAGCCTGACAAAATAATTGAATATAAACAACGATGAACGGAACTTTTTAGGGCTTCCTTGATATGAGGTATAATGTAAGCACTAGTGTTTTATGCATATTAGCTCATTGCTCTTTCCTTAGGTGAGTTGCAATTACTGTTAGTTCATTTTCCTGAAAGAAAAACTGAGTGACTCAGATGATCCAAGTGCCCCAAATTCACAAGGGAAACAACGACAGAGACCAAACTCAAGTCTAGATTTCTCTAGGCCTAGCATGCTATTCAATAGACCTATTTACAGACAAATCTTGAGTACGAGGATTCCATGAATCTTATTTTTAGAAGCCTTATCCTTCTCCTAGAGGGGCATTCTTTATTTTTGGCTATTTGACCTTAAACTGCTTGTTCATCCTAAGCAGCTATCAACATGATTTTAGTTATCCACAATATTGACTTCCATTCAATGTTAGAGGCATCATTTGGTATCAAGTTTCAGTCTTGAGACCTGCTGTCTCATAGATATACATGCCAAAAGACACCAACATTTACACTAGACTTCCCTGGGTTTCATGCCACACGTTTCATCTGTTCCCCACACACTTTCTAATCTCTTTCAAGAACATATTTTATATTTCCTAGGCATGTAAAGACATTGAGAAATACTAGACTTTGCTCTAAATAGTGCATGATTCCATTAGTTTGGGTACTTCCTATACTGAGAGGGAGTAAAATCCCTTTGTGCCTTAGTAAATAATTTTATGAGTTATTCTACCTCTCTCTTCTTCCCCTCTCTTACCCCACAAAATCACCGCTAGAGGGTTAAATATCTGTATCTTTTTAGGCTGGTCTTAAGAAGAAAGATGGTTTTTTCCCCTCTGGACCTGTATTTGTTCTGTTTGGCTATGATCTTCTCCCTCTCTCTCCTACTCTAGATTTCAAAACTTTCTGACATCATCCCCTACTCTCTCCTTTACTCTAGGTTCTGATGACGAAATGACCCTTTCCCATGCCAAGGCCAACCCTTGCATCCTTGATCCCAATTCACTCATGTCTCCTCTGCTCCAACAAGCAGCTCTCCTTCACCCCAGTCTCCAAACTTTCCTTATCTACTGGCTCATTCCATGCTACCCACACACACTCCCCATTCTCCCCTACTCTTAAAGGCCCTCACTTGACCCTACCATCCTTCAAGCTATTCATCTTTAAATTTCCCTCCCTTCACGGTCAAACTCCTAGAAAAAACTCTGCACTGGCTGCCTCTATTTCCTCTTCTCTCACTTCTTAATTTTTTGCTATTTGGCTTCCAGTCTTTAGGACTGAATTGAAACTACTACCTTTAGTTACCAACCATTTCCTAATTTCCAAATCTCTTGGTCCTTTTTCAGTCTTCATCCTTCTTGGCCTCTCTGCAACATCTGATACTGGAGACTACTCTCTGGATAATCTCTCCTCTCTACATTTTTGTGACTCTCCCTTGGCTCTCCTCTCACCTCCCTGAATTCTTCTCAGGCTCCTTTGCTAAATAAATCATCAACCACATCAAACCACCTAAATGTGGTCATCTCCTAAGGCTTTGTCCTAGGCCCGCTTCTCTTTTCTTTCTGAACTCTCTCCTGGTGACCTCTTCTGGATTCTCTCCATTCAGACAGCCCTTCCACTGGATAAGGGTAGGATAGGGCTTCCCCTGGATAATTACAACAGCCTCCTAATTAATCTCCTTGCCTCCAGTCTCTCCCCTCTCCAATCCACTTCTGTCTATGACCTCTAGTATCAGAATACAAACTCCTTTATTTGTCATTTAAAACCCTTTATAACTTTACTATTCAAACTGCCCTAGAGCTAGCAAACTGACCTCAGAGCCAAGAAGACCTGAGTTCAAATCCTAACTCTGACACTTATTTTCTGACTGCATGACCTTGGGTAAATCACTTAACCTCTCTAGGCAACTCTTTAAACTATAAGTTTCACTTTAAAACTTTTTACATGTAATTGGAGAAAAAAATAAAATATTTTAAAAAACTGTTACACATCTATAGATCCCTCACTTCAGCAAAGAAAGAAAGGAAGTACATTTTCTCATCTCTTTGTTGGGACAATGGTTAGGCATTAATTCCATACATACTGTCCATGCTATCTCCCTCTAACATACTAAAAGTTTCTTAAAAGGGGTGGGAGGAGGGCATTGTTTTATTTTTGTCTTTGAAGCCCTAGAACCTAGCTCACTTCCTAGAACATAGTAGGCCCTGAGGAAATTCTTGCTAATGAGTGGTAGATTGATTGTGCTCTGCCAACTTAGCTTTTGAGAACCTGGGGTCTCTTCTATACATTGTTAGGGCATTAGAGTAGAGGACTTTAATGGAAAAAGAAATAGCTACAAAAAAAATCATCATCTAAAAAATCCCTAAAAATTTTAGATGAAACCCCCACAAAAGCATTTTGGATCATTTCTTATGTCCAGGGATTGTTATTCTCTAGAAAACATTAGTGAAATTAACATCTTCTGAGATATTGTGACTCAGAAAAATCCTATTCAAAAATAAATTGGGTTATGTCAGGTTCTTACAATGGTATTTTCCTTTGTTTCCAGATGAAGTAGAAAAGTAATTTTGATGCTCCTCCTAACTGAACAAGGGAATGATTAGTGTGTCACTAACCCTTAATTATTTGTAATCCATATGCCAACTTCTCAAAATATTTAGACATCAGGTCTCTAGGACAAATTCACTAACATTTCTCCTTTGGGATATAATGCTAGAAGGTGGTTTTTCTAGTACCATAACTGATGAGCCCCCAGCAAGATGGTCCTTCCATGATTATCAGTTGATATCAATTAGTCACCCAGACTCAACTTTCAGAAATATGTATTTACTGTAACAATATATCTAGCATAAAACATCCCCTGATAAAACACCCCCATGACACTCTCCTACCAATGCATTCAGAGTCCAGGGGCAAGTCCACTCAAGCTTGAACTTAAGTGGCAAGGGTGGAGGATGGGGTAACTCATAACTCCTAGAAGTCCTGCTGGAGCCTTCAAGATGTTCCACTTGACTGTTACATAGCCCTTATCCTTTGATCCTGCTTTCCTCCTTGCATCCAGTCTGTCCTTGCCTCCTGATACAGACACTCCTATGTGAGGCACATGAATCCTTTGACTAAGGAGCTTGATGATTGTATACAGATTAAGTCCCTAGAAGGTATGAACAAGTCCCTCAACCAGTGTGAATGGACTTCCTGTCACACCTAGGAGCAAGGTGACCAGACTTTGTTAACACCTAGTGAGCAACTGAGTTACATTCTCACCTGATAAGGTGTGCTTGGCATTTTACCACTGGTTTAAAGTGGGATGAGGGTAATTATCTAAGCTGATCTCTACTCTTTGATTTTCAATTTGGAAGAGGAAGGGACCACATAGCTTAAAATAGTCACTGGAATGAATCCAAAACTAAACATAACTACTGAATTTGGCTATATATCCCCTGCCTCCAGTGCTTAGAACAGGCCATCCTTTAGGTCTAGAGTACATTTTCTTCTAACTTAGACTTCTAAGAATTCTTACTTTCCTTTGAGGTTCAGCTCACATATCAACTTCTACAGGAATATCAAAGCCTGTAGGATCTCAAAGTTGTTGGTACTCTCTGTCTCTGTCTCTCTCTGTCTCTCTGTCTGTCTCTGTCTCTCTCTCTCTCTCTCTCTCCTCTCTCTTTCTTCATCTTCTTCTCCTTTCTCCCTTCCCTCCTTCCCCTCTTTCTCTCTGTCCCTCTCTGTCCCTCCTCTCCTCCCCCTCTCTTTTCCCTCCCTCTCTCTCTCCCTCTCTTCTTCTGTCTTTAATTTTTTTTATTATTTAAATATAATTGGTTTCTTTTTTAATCTGATATATTTCTTTTTATGCATTTAAGAACATTACTCTGAGAAGGAATTCATAGACTTCTAAAGAGAGCTGAAAAAGATAATGCCACCAAAATGGTTAAGAACCTCTGCCCTGGTGAAATATAAATGCCTTGCAGACATGGATAGTTATTCTGTTCTCTCTTTGTATCTCCAGCACCATACACAGCGCTTTGTACAGAGTAGGTGCTTAATAAATGCTTGTAGACAATCAGGACAGTCATGTCTTCATTCCTTTCTAGACAGTACTGCTGACTCTCTGGACTTTATCATGTCCCAGATTCAGTAAGTCCTTCTAACTCCTCTTATTAATAACCATGCTTTTCCACTTCCTTTTATGTGTTGTCTCCCTCCACTAGTATGTAAGGTTCTTGAGGGCAGGGGCTGTCTATCTTTCTACTTACATTCTACCCACTTACTTTCTACTTCATATTCCCACAATATAGTCCAGAGTCTGGCACAAATCCTTATTGACTTGACTTGGTGGCTTGGAATTGTGGGACTGAATTGAGTTGAATTGGACAATGAAAAGCTGAGGGTAGAGAAAGAGTTCTCTCTCATGGATTTCTATTTTTGAGGGATTCCCGAGGTCTGTCTTCTTCCTTTCTGCCCAAATGGGCTAACATCAGTTTTAGGGATTTAAAGTTACCCAAAGGAGTTGAGGTCAAGAGAGGGTTGTACACAGGCATGCAGAGACAGGGAGATTTTATAAGCATTCCTTCCATAGGAAACCAGGCTAAAGAGCTGATAAACTCAAATCTCTTTTCACAGCTTGACTTCGGGGCCTGTTAATGCATCTCCCTCATTTGTTCATCAGCACTTTATGAGAAAATAAACAAAAAACATGGCCTGTTTCCTCATTGTCAGCACACACATCTGAATACTTCCTGCCCAAGAAGGCAGCGATCCCACCCTAAGAGCAAAGGAGATCACATCTCTATTTTGTCTCAACTTTTTAACAGCCTATTTTCAAAGCTGGAATCCAAGGGTGTAATCACAACTGAAGACCCCTCTGGGTGTATTAAATGTAATCGATACCAATACACTGAGGACCAAGAGTGCTTGCTCCTGCAAATCCTTCTGGAACAGGGGTTCTTGACCTTTTGTGTGTGTCCTGTACCCCTTCACAGTTTGGTAAAGCTTATGAACTTTCTCAGTATAACAGTTTAAAATGCATAAAATACAATACACAAGATTACAAAGGAAACCAATTACTTTAAATAGAGGTATTAAAATATTTCCTTAAAACCCTGGTTAAGAACTCTCAATCTAGAGGAAACACGGAGTCTTATTGGAAATGCTTTTCTCTTTAAGTCTTTTAGAATGGATTTTTTTTTTAATGAGGATTGGGGTTGGTTGAAATGCATTGAAATCTAACACTGTTGTTAAACCATCCATTCTACCAAGTTTGAAAAAATTTTTAATTTTCTGTAACACATCAACAGTCCCCATGGAGTTTCCACTCAAGCTGACCCTACTAAGTAAAGAATCAGCATTTAAGATGTGAGGATTAAAGTATTAATTCTACAAATTATCACTAAAATGATGAGAAATAAAAGTCTTGTAAAGACTGGACATAACCAAAAGGAAGAAGGCAGAACGGTGAAAAGAATATACCCAATGACTAAAATAATGTAAATGGAAAGAACCACAAAACAAAATGAATGTTGTGAAATTACAATGACCACACTTAGCACCAAAGAGCCACTACAAGAAGGCCGCTCCCCCACCATTTCTTTACAGAGGTGGGGAACACTGAAAAATTTTTTTTGATATATTGTTTAGTTCTACTAAAAATATTTCCCCTCTATTTTTTATTATAAGGGTAGCTCTCTAGGAGAAGGAAGGAGGAGAATACAATAAGAAAAGACAGGGGATGTAAATACAATAAGAATCAGGTTTTTAGACAAGAATGATTTTAAAAATCCCCACAGAGTTCAAAGAGATTATTGTTCAGTCATAGTTGATTCTTTGTGACCTCATATGGGGTTTTCTTGGCAAAGATACTGGAGTGGTTCGCCATTTCCTTCTCTAGTGGATGAAGGAGAACTGAAGTTACATGACTTGCCTAGGATCACACAGTTAGTAAATGTCTGAAGCTGGATTTGACCTCAGGTCTTCCTGACTCCCAGCTTAATACTCTATCCAATAAACTGTCCGGCTGACTCCTAAAGGGATTAGTTCCTTTTGAGTAGTTCCCACTCATTTTAAAGTTTAATACTGAAAAGATCAGGAGAATTCAGGCATTCAAGAAGTTGCAAGGACTCTGACAATTGCTAACCACAAATGGTTAAAAGGTTTCAATAGACTGAAGATAGGATACCAGGAAAGGCTAATTTCTAGAAGTTTGGGAGATTCACAGATAAAACCAGGGTATTTAAACTTTATTTGTTATTAAGTGGATATCTTTTGCTTACATGGCAGAGGTGATTTTTCTAAAATATAGGTATAACCATGTTGCCTTCCCTGCTCAGTGATTTCCAGAGGCCCTCCATCACCTCTAGGAGCAAATACAAGATCTTTTGTTTGGCGTTTAAAGTCCTTGATGACCTCGCCCCTTCCTACCTTTCCAGTTACTTTACCCTCCCCTCAACTACACTGGGCCACTTGCAGTTGCTTCAACACCAGGCTCCATCTTACTTCTGGTGCCTGTGCATTGATTTTCCCCCATGTAATGAGGGGACATCTCCTCATCTCCACCTCTTACTTTACCTGGATGTTTTTAAGATTCAGCTCAAATCCCACCTTTGTGCAGGGGCCTTTCCAGATCCTCTCCAGCTGCTAATCTCTTCCCCTTTCCCATTATCCTCATCTCCTCTTTATCCATCCTGCAGGTATCTTATTATTTATATGTATTCTCCTTCATTACAATGAATGTTCCTTGGAAGCAGGGACCATTTTTTGCCTTTGTTGACCACAGCTTAGCACAGTTCCTGTCATATAGTAAGTACTTAATAAATGCTTGTTAATTAACTACACAGGGATAGTTAGATGGTTTAGTGCATAAGTTTCCAAAGTGGGTGATGCCATGCCCTTGGGGGTGCTGAAACAATCCAAGGGGAGGTAGTAGCCTTGGGTGCAATTGGGGGGCTTTGAATTAAGGAGGCAGTAAAAGCATAAGGATAAACATTTCTGTTAAGAATATTTTAAAAAACCATTAGTACATGTTTCATCTGTTGTATAACAGAGTTAAAGTTGTAGTGATTATATTATTTTCCAAATAAACACCCAAAAGCAAGTTATAACCAACCAGTGGTCAAGTATGCTGACAGGTCTTATCAAGAAAGTGTTGGCAGGCAAGCATGTAGCACGTTGTTGGGAAGTCCAGCATGCATAAGCAAGAATATGTGCATGTAGTGACTTGTTTGCAATACAATACTATATGGTTATATGATGTAATATTGTATCATCAAAATTTCAATGCAGAAAATGCCCCACAAATTTATAATAAATTATTCAATTTAAATGTGTCTTTTTAAAAAAAAAAAACTTTAATTTTTTTTCTTGGAAATGATGCATTTCAAAAAAATTAAAGGGTTAAAGAAAGTAGATTTTCAGGGGGACACTGAGTAATATTTTTGAAAAGGGGGCAATAGGTCAAATGAGTTTGGGAAGCTCTGGTTTGGTGAAAAGAATGCTTAGCCTGGAGTTAGGAAGAACTAAATTCAAATCCAGCCTCACATGCTTATTACTGTATGATACTGGACATATCACTTAACTTATGCCTTCATCCACTGAAGAAGAAAATGACAAACCACTCCAGTACCTCTACACGGGAAACCCCATGGACAGTATGGTTCACAGGGTCATTAAAAATCATTAATGAAAAGACATAAAAAAAGACACTACAACTGAACAATAATAGTATATGACTACTTATATTTGCTCTTTTTAAAAAATATCATCAGTTGTATTTGTGGAGAGAAAAATGCAGAAATAACAAGAAATTCCCTACCAATAATAATGCTAGCCAGCATTTATATAATGTTTTTACATAAAATTTAATACTCACAATAACCACATGTGTATTTTATGTTTATTCCCATCTTATAGATGAGAAAACTAGAGCTAAAAGAGGTTAAATAGACTTGTCCATGGTCACATGGGCTTGTAGTTATCTGGAGTAGAATTCAAACTCAGAGCTTCCTTTTCCCAAATTCCCCTTCTACCTACTGATCTCTACTCTTTCTGACTTTTCACTAAAAGGTGGTGGGATGGTGACAGCTCCTTCTTGCTTGGGAATTTTGTTGTTCAGTTGTGTCTTACTTTTTATGACCTCATTTGGGATTTTCTTGGCAGAGATACTGCAATGGTTTACCATTTCCTTTTCCAGCTTATTTAACAGGTGAGGAAACAGAGGCAAACAGGATTTAGCGACTTGTCCAGGGTCATACAGACATTGTCTAAGGTCAGATTTGAACTCAGTTCTTTCTGACTCCAGGTTCCTGGCTCTATCCACTACACCCCTCATGGTCCCATGCTGGCTTGGGAAATTGAAGGTTAAATTTTCAGCATGAGCATTTATATCACAGAAATGCTACAAATCAGGACTTATTTTATTGTTGTGTGGATAAACTTAAGAAAACATTGGAGAAAATGTTGACAGTGCTGTTACTCTTCCTCCTTTACTCACAAAGGGTGATGTCTTGACTTAGATGATATAATGTTAATTAGATTTTCTCCTCCCATTAATGAGCTCAAGTACCTTTTGTTAATTTTCTAATGAGGCACTGGTTCCCAAGGGCTGTGATGCCCTCTGGCTCTGAAAAGTGTATATATATACTTTGAGGTGAGGTTTGCTTGGGGTTTACTCATTAGAACTGTTCATTTGGCCAGAGGAGATTCTGGGCAGCCACTAAGGAGCTCCTTCTCCCTCCTTTGAAAACCCTGGTAACTAGGTATGTATAGTCAGACAATTGGATCTGTCTGTTGATCTGTGATGTATGTGTTACTTATGGTCAGACAGTTGGAAGCCCTGTCTGTTGGTTGATCTTTGCTTCTCTGTTTGTATTTTCTCTGAAGTTCAGGCTGTTGACTTTCTCCCTAAACTAAGTTCTTGATTAAAGTGATTGTTGACCTCCTCCCCAAAAAAATGTTGCTTTCCTTTTAGAAAGGCAGATTAAGAATTTATACAGCAGGCCCTCTTTTGTATGCCAAGGTCCTTGCTGATAAAGGTGAATTGAATTTAAGTCAGAGCTGTACAAAGTAGATTCCTCTTAAAAGTGTATCTTTCATACTGCTCCTCTCCCCAGAGAGCCAGTTGTTAAATATTTAACACATATCCCTGGGAGGATTTATGTAGGCCCTTATGCCATAAGAAGGAGGGAGGTCAACATTAACAAACAAAGGGACACAACTATCAATTAGTGTCATTTCAGAGGCTATCCTACAGTACAGTATCAGAAAATGATGTTCTAGGAAGGAATAATAAAGAAACAAAAGCTTAGAAAAGTAAAAGAATATGCAATTCTATTCAATTTCTCACTGAAGTGTGCATAACAATAAATGGCGATACAAGTTATCGTATGCCTTCCTCAGAATTTATTTCTAGACACTCTTGCAGGCTCGCTATTGCTTTAATGGGCATTAGGTTTGTTTTCCCAACTATAATATAAACTACTTGAGGACAAGAACAGTGTTTTAAAGGTGTAGGATTTAAAGCTGTGAAATATCTCAAAGATCATGTATTCCAACTCTCTCATTTTAGAGAACAGGAAATTGAAAGCCACAGAAATTTAATGACTTACCCAAAGTCACACAGGTAGAATGTAGCTGAGCCTGGATGTGAAACCAAAATCCCAAACCAAACTCTTTCCTCTAAACCACACTACAATGGCAGGAATGAATTTTTGACAGTAATTCTTGAGCTACACTTCCATTATGCAACATTGGCTCGAAAATCACATTTCTGAAGTAATGGTTTGGAAAAGTTTTCCGGCAAAATCTCTATTTTGGATATGAATCCTGAATACTTCTTTTGTATCTCCCTCAGTGTCTGAATAAACCAAAAACATTCAACAAGTGTATTGAAATAAAAAAACTCCAGCACACATAGGTCTTGTTACCTTAGAGCAGGGGTTTTTGATATTTCCTAAGTCACAGACCCCTCTGGCAGTCTGGTCAGCCCAAGGACCAATTCTCAAGAATAAAACTTTTTTAAATTCCTACAATAGAATAGATAAGATTACGAAGCAAACTGATTGCAGTCAGTTCTGCCGTAACAACTTGTTTTGAAAGCCCAAATTTGTTCTAACTCGACTGATGTGTTAGGGAACAAACTGAGCATTGCTCAAATTTCATATTTGCTTGTTTTCTGGAATACAGAAAATTACACCACCTCATCATAACCCACAAGCTACAACCCTTCCACAAGCAAACTTCAGGTCAAGGTAAAGGACAATTTTTATCATATACTGTCTGGTGCAGTAGGAACTGCAGGCAGAGGAGGATTGGTCCAAACTCATGAACTCTCTTTCCCTACTTCCCTTCTCCCTTCCTCCATAGCCCCCAAGTTCCTGGCCTTGTACTCAGCTGAGGCTGCCTGTGCCTCAACCAGTAATTTGCTGACTTTGCCAGCCCAGGTCCTATGGGAACCAGAGTGCAGACCAAGCAGAGTCATGAGGCCAATGGCCACTATTTATTTAGTATTTCCTTAGTTCATAGTTCTATGTTTCATAACCACTTAACAGGTATAAAACTGTGCAGCTGTTTTTATCAGGTTCCTATCTATTTTTTTATGGATCAGTGATGAAGGTTTTAAGTGTTGTGCTCCAAATCCATTTTCTCCCCATAAACTTCGTGGTTTTTATTGCATAATTTTGCATAGCACAGTGATTTTTAGGAACAGAAATGTTATGGCAGAACTGATTATATGTTGAAATACAGTTATCAAAAACATATATATACATATGTGTATATATATACTTATGTGTCTAGATAGATAGTGGATAGATAAGTAGGTAGGTAGGTAAGTAGATAGATATAAAAGTTTATGGATAGATAGGTAGGTAGGTAAGTAGATAGATATAAACGTTTATGGATAGATAGGTAGGTAGGCAAGTAGATAGATATAAAAGTTTATGGATCCCAGGTTCAGAACTCTTACTCCACTTGTGTATCATGAAGTCCCACCCAAAATGGCATTAAATAGGATAATAATATTGTTTGCATTTCGTAATGCCTTGCGATACCTGATAGGCTTCCTTTGTGACTCATTTCAAACACTATCACCTGCAGGAGACCTTTCCTAGCATCCTCTAGATGCTTAAAGCCTTCTCTTCTCAGGTTACCATCCCTCTACTCTTTATGTATCTCATATGTTCCTATTTCACATACATATCCATCTCATTAGAATGCAAGTTCCTTGAAGCCAGGGACTGTTTTGCATATTTTGTGTGTGTCCCCAGAGCCTAATCTAGTATCTGGCACTAAGCACTCAATGAATGATAATTGAGGAATTGATTAATGAATTTATAGTGTATAGGTTGAGTCAAAAAGTCAAACTATTCTCTCTGTCTTTCCTTTCCC
The DNA here is from genome assembly GCA_028658325.1 of Potorous gilbertii. Lineage (NCBI taxonomy): Eukaryota > Metazoa > Chordata > Mammalia > Diprotodontia > Potoroidae > Potorous > Potorous gilbertii. The sequence goes on along the minus strand of CM053772.1, from coordinate 186,480,699 downwards.
AAGTCCTATATTCCCTTGTAGATAAAGGGGCTTCATTCCTTTTGATGATTTCTTGGAAGATTAATAGGTCACATAGTAGAGAGTCACACTGTTTGTCAGAGAGTTTGAGTTTTTTTTAAAATGAAAGCAGATTTTCATATTTTTAAGTAAACTTATTATTAAATTTACTATTTCCTGAGGATTCAACCCCTAAAGTTCATTAGCAAAGTAGTTGTTCTTCTTGAAGAAAATCAATGACATTGCCAGGGTGATGACTTGGGCATGAATTAAATCAAAGTGAGACAGAGCTTTGCAAAGTCTTCAGCCTGACTCTCTTCTCCAGAGGCACAGAAGTCCAGTGGCAAGACCCAGGATGCAGTGGGTGACCTTGGCCTTTCTGCATTAAGGTCTTTCCAGGGTCTCAGTTTGTCTGAGGCAATATCCATTCAATGACTATGGGCTAGATTAAGAACTGAGACAGGTGGAGCCAAGGTGGTAAAGTAACAGCACACATTTTCTAGAGTGCTGCCCCCAAACCCAGTAAAATATCTGTAAAAAATGGTTCTAAACAAATTCTGGAACTACAGAACTCACAGAATGATGGTGTGAAGCAAATCTCCAGCCCAAGACAACCTGGAAGGTTGGTGGGAAGTGTCTATCATGCCACACAGGGAGCAGGGCTCGGTCCATCTTGTGCCAGGCCAGCACAGACAGGACCTGAGAAGGCCCTGGGGAGACTGAATATCTCATACAAGTGCCAGTTTCCAGACTTTAGGACCCCAAAATGCTGAGGACAAATTGGAAGGTCAGTGGAAAAAGTCTGTGGGACCAGTGTGGGAGAATGAAGTGGTCCAACCCTGTCCGAGGGTGGCAGAGGCAGAAGGGGGCAGGGGAACCCACAGCAGCAGCTGGGGCAGATCCAGCAACTGTTTCTGGAGCTCTAGGACCACAGATTGTGGGGGAATTGAGCAGCAGACAGTATAACCCTCATCACCACTGGAAACAGAGATCTACCTTGACAAAGAGCTCAAAAGTCAAGTAAATGGCTTGGAAAGTGAGCAAAAACTGGAAAAAGAATCAGACTATAGAATCTTACTTTGGTGACAAGGAAGACCAAAACATGCAAACAGAAAACAACAAAGTCAAAGCTTCTCCATCCAAAGCCTCTTTGAAAAATATGAATTGTTCTCAGGCCATGGAAGAGCTCAAAAAGAATTTTTAAAATCAAGTAAGAAAAGTAAAGCAAAAATTGGGAAGAGAAATTAGAGTGATGCAAGAAAATTATGAAAAATGAGTCAACTGCTTGCTATAGGAGACCCCAAAAAATGCTGAAGAAAATAGATTAACCCAAATAACATCCAAAAATCTGATGAGGAGAAGAATGCCCTAAAAAGCAGAATTAGTCAAATGGAAAAGGAGGTTCAAATGCTCACTGAAGAAAATAATTCCTTAAAGATTAGAATGGAGCAGATAGAAGCTAATGACTTTATGAAAAATCAAGAAATTATAAACCAAAACCAAAGGAATAAAAAAATAGCAGACAATGTGAAATTTCTCATTGGATAAACAACTTACCTAGAAAATAGATCCAGGAGAGACAATTTAAAACTTACAAGACTACCTGAAAGCCATGATCAAAAAAGGATCCTAGACATCATCTTTCAAGAAATTATCAAGGAAAACTGCCTTGGTATTCTAGAACCAGCGGGCAAAATAAATATTGAAAGAATCCATCAACTGTCTCCCGAAAGAGATCCCAAAAGGATAATTTCCAGGAATATTGTCATCAAATTCCAGAGCTTCCAGGTCAAGGAGAAAATATTTCAAGGAGCCAGAAAGAAACAATTTGAGTATTGTGGAAATACAATCAGGATAACACAAGATCTAGTAGCTTCTACATTAAGGGATCGAAGGGCATGGAATATGATATTCCAGAAGTCAAAGGAACTAGGATTAAAACCAAGAATCACCTACCCAGCAAAACTAAGTATCATACTTCAGGGGAAAAAAATTTTCCTTCAATGAAATAGAGGACTTTCAAGTATTCTTGATGAAAAGATCAGAGCTGAATAGAAAATTTGATTTTCAAACATAAGAATCAAGAGAAGTATGAGACAGAGAGACAGAGGGCACAGGGTAAGTTGAATAGGAAGGGATGATATCTAAAAAAATAAATTTAAGAGGTGAGACAGGAATATATTGGGAGGAGAAAGGGAAAAATAGAATGGGGTAAATTATTTCTCACATAAAAGAGGCAAGAAAAAGCTTTTTCAACAGAAGGAAAGCGAGGGGAGGTGAGAGGAAAAAGTGAACCTTTCATCACATTTGGCTTAAGGAGGGAATAACATGTATACTTAGTTTGCTATGAAAGTCTATCTTACACTACAGGAAAGTAGGGGAGAAGGAAATAAGTGGCGGGGATGAGAGAAGGGAGGGCAAATGGGAGGACACAATTAGAAGTAAATACTTTTGAGGAGGGATTGGGTCAAAAGAGAGAATAGAATTAATGGGGGGCAGGATAGGATGGAGGGAAATATAGTTAGTCTTTAGCAACATGACTTTTATGGAAGTCTTTTGTATAACTACACATGTATAACCTATACTGAATTGCTTGCCTTCTCAGTGGGGATGGGTAGGGAGGGAAGAAGGGGGAGAAGTTGGAACACAAAAGTTTATAAATGAATGTTAAAAATTGTTTTTACATGCAACTGGGATATAAGACACACAGGCAACAGGATATAGAAATCTGTTTTGCCCTCCAAGAACATAGAGAGAATGAGGATAAGAGAAGAGATGGGTGTGATAGAAGGGAGAGCAAATTGGGGGGAAGGGATAATACTGTCTTGGGGAAGGGGAGGGAAAAGAAGGGGAGAAATTTTGGAACTCAGAATGTTGTGGAAATGAATGTTGATAACTAAAAATAAATAAATAAATTGGAAAGAAAAAAAGTACTGAGACATAAAATGGCTTAATTTACTATCACAAAATATCAGTCTGGGAAGAGAAGATCCTCAAAGTTTCTGGCCAGAACAGAACACAATTGCTATTTACACTCATTCTAAGCCATCAAAACCTAACAATGAGCCACAGAGGCTTGGGCAGTGGGGCTAATATTGACCATTCAGTGAAAGCCAAAGTGATTTGTGTTTAAAGACCTAGTCAAGTAGCTCCATTTGAAAACACAATGGGCTTTTTTAAACCTATTTTTTCAGCACTATATTTCAAGAAATCATAAAAGAAAATTGCACAGGACAAAAAAGTAAATTGTAATCTTTAGATCATAGACTCTGAGTACTTGCCTAGATACAAGGCTACTTGGAAGTTTATCTTGCCCTATCATTGCTCCAGATGGCATTACCTATGGTAAAAGTTAATCAGAGGCTGAGGACTTGTAATAAACCTAGGCTGTGTGTAACCACAGAAACAAGAAGTTTGCAAGAAATATATTTTTATGAAAAATTCAAGTTAAAAAAAAACCACACCATCTGTGAATATGGAATATTGTATATAACTGCAGACTTTTGAAGTATTGGTTAATTTTGCGGAAATTTTTTTCTTCCTCTTTCATATACTTTAATATAAAGCCTAGCTCTTTGGCATGCTTGGAGACGAATATATGGGAAGAAATAGGGACGAATAGGGAGAGAAATAAGAAGACTAGAAAGGTAGAAAGGGAGTTGGGTTAGGGAGGCCTGTGAAAGGCAGACAAAAGATGTTGTATTTTATCTCAGAGGTGATAGGGAGCAATGGTATTTATTGAATAAGGGAGTGACATGTGGTTCCAAGAAGCTGTAGCATGCCCAGTGGCCATTTCCTGGTAAAACCATCTCAACAGGTAGGTTAAATCAGGTTGAGGGTAGCCAAGGGGTCTTAAATCTGTCAGTGAATTGGGAAGGGGGTTTTTACCCCAAGCATGTGAAGAGTTACCCCAACAGAATGGGCATATGAGCACAAATTTTCCAATGCCATAAAGATGGCTGAAGCAGGTGCTATGGAGTGCTTAGACCTTGGTCAGATATCAAAGATGCCAAGATCATCCACTGCATCCCAGGTCATCACCAGTCATCCTGACTTTTGTCTAGCCACTGGACTTCAATGACTTTAGAAGAGAGAGTATGGCTGATGACTGGGTACAACTCTACTTCATTTAAATCCAGTTCACAAATAAGTCTAGACATCACCCCATAATGTAATTGGTCCTATTCAAAAATAAAAGACAGACGACAATGATCAACATGTTTGGACCACACTTCAGGAAAATCACTTAGGTGACTTCAAAGGTCCTTCATGACTCCACATCTCTGCTCCTATGATCCTATGAGATGAATCCCAGCTTCACCACTAAGAACATACTATATGAACATCTTCAGGCCATAGACTTTCCTCTATGTTGTTTTAAGGTATTCAGTGAAAGAACATTAAGTACCTACCACAGTGCCCAACTATCCATAGTAGGTGATCAGTAAATATGTATAGAATGAATGAATGATAAAGTGAAAATGTAATGGAAAAAAGATAAATTGTAAGTCTGCACAAGCATTTATTTATAATATGATAGTATAGGGTTTGGCATTATGGTTTTTAAAAGAATCATCAGACCAAAGCAAGTGACCCAAAATCCTACCTCTGGGAAGTTTCTCAGATTTCGCAGAATAAAGACAATTTTCCATATCATTGGACTAACAATGAACCAACTGATGCTCTGAAATAATTAAGGTTCAGGGAAAACCCCAAGATGTAATGTTTCCCAGGAGGAAGCAAAAAAGATAAGAGGCTGAGCTCAGATTAAGAAATCAAATTTAATTCCAAGCCTACCAGGGAAACCACACCTCCTTAGATCTGTTGGTGCTTTAAATTCAGTGCAGTACCACCTCTCCCTCTCTCCCGTTGAGTTTTTATTCATTACTGTCAAACTTGTTTTTAATATTACTTACTAATAGTGGAAAGGGTCAAGTTCAGCTCCTTAGGACTTATCCAGAAAAAGAGATACAACTTGACATGTTTATCTTCTCGATGCCTGCTTTCTGCAGCTGTCGTGTGCCAGATGTAGCAGCAGCTGCAGGAAGTTGTTTATCTAGCCTCTTGACCTTGGAGAAGTGTTAGGAGATGGTAAAAATCAAGTTTTTGTTGTAGGCTTCTCCTTATAAACTAAAATCTTCTTAAGATCAATCAAAACAGTGCACCAGAGGTCTAAGGTCAAGGAGATATGATTAAGTTTTGTTCCACTAATATGTGCGAAAATGTAAAATTGTGTAATGACTTGAGGAGACATGGAACTTCTCTGCCTATATCCAAACTCATTGAAATGATATTTCACTGAATCTCAATCTCTCCCGCAATCTGCCTGCCTTCCGTTTTGCATTTTCACATATTTCTATTGTTTTCCGTAAAATTAACCTTTTAGAGTCTTGAACAGCCGAAGTCCCCATCCAAAGGGATAATGCAAAATCTTTAAGTAAACATTTTATACAACCATTATTCTTTGAGTTAACTAGTCCCTTTAAACTGCAGTCAAGTGTAAAAATGAGAAGCCAATGCTTTGTCAGCCATGTTTTTTGAGAGCTGTGGTAGAGTATTAGGGACACATTACCTTTCAAGTGACAGGCTCAGAGCTCTAGCCTAAAAGGATTAGACGAAGTGGAGTGGATCTATTATCAGCCTTATCACTCATGAGAAATCATAACAATGTCATTAGCTAAGTTTCCAAAATAGTCCAGTTCCTGCTTGAAAGTCAATCCCTCAGAAACATGGTAAACCTTGCTTTTGTTATGACATTCTGGTGAAGTCACAAAAGCTTCTTTGGTCTTTCTCAGTCAACATCAAAGTACCCTGGGGAAACCATTGCGGAGATATTAGAATACAAAAGAAAACAATCCTGTGTCCCAGAATAGAAGGAAAATGAATAATTTTATTGAGGCTCATATTTTCAGGAAGTGGATGCCTTCATTTTTGTAAAAGTCTCATTGCTTTCGGTTTTTACTTTTGCTCAAGAAGGATTAACAAATTCTGTCTCTTTCCCCCTAAGGAGCCAAATTTATACTGGAATCAAGATTTATTATCTTCCCATGAATCATATTTTTTTTTTATTTATCAGATTTCTCTGGGCCTTGTAAAATTCCGGCTTGTAAATCCCAGATACTCACAGTAGCTCTACTTAAATATTTTTACTGTCTGCGCATGAGGAAATTACAGAAATAAAGATAGATTTTTTTAAGGGGCTAAGGGGAAGGCTAAGTCTAATACAGATTAGAATTTTGGAGGTGTGCAGTAGAAAGTGTTAAAGCTGAGATATCATCGAATTCCTTGTGGTTGGCTCCATTTGTATGCCAGGAGACCCTCTCTCTGCTTTAGAGATCAGCTATATGGATTAGGGCTCTGAAACTCCAGCTTCCAATTCGGGCTCTCTCACTCTCTGACTCAGGATATGACCTGAAGTCACCTGTTCTCTTCCCCAGACATCAGCTTCCTCATCTTGAACTACCTTGCAGAGTTGTTGTGAGGGCTCACTCAATCACAAGAGTGATTATAAAGTACTCTATTTCCTCTTGGATAAGTGATTTTAACAGCCTTGGGAATTGCAGGTGCTCTGAACCTAAGGAAATAAAGTAACAGGTCTAAATGAAATATAATAAAGTCTGGCAGAATCTATACAACTGCCACAGGCCTGGCTTCATCGGGAGACTGCTAGAGCCCCTGAAATCTCAGAGGGATAGCAGGAGTCATCTAGTCCAATCTTGACATAAACAGAAATTCCCTCTATGTTATCTTTGATAAATAAATGGGCATCCAGTCTCCTCTTGAAAATATTCAGTGACAACAAACCTCTTACCTCCTAAGGTGGCCCGTTCCACATTGGGACAGTTTTTGGCAGAATGATTCTCATCATATTGAGCCTAAATCTGCCTTCTCTGATACTTCCTACCTCTGCCCTTTGAGATCTAATGGAACAAATCTCTGAATAATGTGATTAAGGAGGATCTTTCTCACCCATGGTTGGGCCTGGGAAGATTTGTAGAATGGTCCACAACTTTTGTTAATGAGGCACTTGTTCTCTAGAGATGTGATGCCCTCTAGAGATGTGATGCCCTCTAGCTCTAAAACATGTATAAAGACTCTAAGGTGTGGTTTTACTTTGGGGCTTAGTTTTTGGAAGAAAGTTTGTGTGTCAGATGAGCATCTGGGAAGCCACTAAGCAGTCCTCCGGCTTTGGAAGCTCAGATGTTGGTGCTTCCCTATCTGGTAACATGGTCAGTGGTTGAACCTGTCTGTTGAATTGTGATGTATGTGTTGATTATGGTTAGAAAGAGGAAGCCATGTCTGTTGATCTTTGATTTCTCTGTACTTTCTTTGAAGTTCAGGGTGCTAACTCCCCTGAACTAGGTAAATGATATATGTGCTAGGTTAAAGGAATGATATATGTGCTTGATTAAAGTCATTGTTAATCCCTCAAAATTACCTTTCCTTTTAGAGAAGCAGATCAAAGAACCTGTGATAGCAGCACCCCCATGTGTATGTGAAGGTGCTTACTGGTATATCCCCTCAGGGATGTGCTGGAATTTATCAATGTCCATACTAAAATTTTATGTCAAGAACTAAATACAATACATAAATATATCCCCTTAAGGATGTGCTGGAATTTATCAATGTCCATACTAAAATTTTATGTCAAGAACTAAATACAATAGAGTCTGGTAAAAAAAAAAAAAGTTACATCAGGATTATCATTCACCTTTCCCCTGGTTCAGGACATTCTGGTTTTCTTAATGCAAACTAAAATTATGTTAGTCTTTTTGGCTACTATGTCACACTATTGACACATATTGAGCAAGGGATCCACTAAAATGTTCAAATCATTTTTATACACTATGCAGGCCTACCTCACCCTGTGCAGTTGATTTATTTAACCCAAGTATAGACCTTTTTTCATATTTCATTTTCTCATATTTGACCCATTGTTTTAGCTTGTCACCAAATGTATTAGCTATCCCTCCTAAGGAAGGCATCTGCAAATTATATAAGAATATCATCTACATCCTTATCCATCATTGATAAAAATATTAAATATCACAGAACCAAAGATAGAATCTTAGGATAATCCCCCAGAAATCAACCCAAGTTGATATTGACCCATCTAAGTCCCAGTCATTCAATCAGTTTCAAATCTACCTGTCTGTATTATCAGTTATCTCATATTTCTTCAACTTTCTTTCCACAAGGATAATGTAAGCGGATTTGTCAAGTGATACGATGAAATATACATCTTTAGCGTTCACCAATCTACCAGTATAATCCATTTATCAACTATGAAAATTAGGTTTTTTGCATCTTTGGGGGGGGAATCTATAGTGATATTGAGTGAGCATTACATCCCTTTTTAAACACCAATAATCAGTCCCTTCATAGTAAACTCTAGAATGTTGACAAGAAAAAAGATTAAACAGCAATTTTAAATTGCCAGATTCTCCATTCTTCCCTTTTTTGAAAATCGGGGCTACATTTTTCTCATTTCTTAGTTGTCCTGTCCCCAAAATTTTTCAGTTATTATTGATAGTGGCTTAACAATGACCTTTGCCAAGTTTTTTTTTTTTTGTTACCTTAGAAGCTAGGTCAAAAAAGCCTACTCCTGGACCACACTCAGGACACAAAGTAGTATCTTGTTATTTTATTCCTTCTTGTCTTAGGTTCTAACTCCTAGCTAACCATTTTTATTCTAACTTTTCCAATATGAATATTAATCTTAGTGGAAAAGAAATGCAAAATGAATATTAATCTTAGTGGAAAAGAAATGCAATGCAAAATGTATTGATGTACTGGTTCCATGTCAACAAATAGTAATAATAGTTGACCCTTATGTAATTCTTTAAAGTTTACCAAGCATTTGGCATAAACTACCTCATTTGTTCTTCCTAACAACATAGTGAACTGACTGCCACCGATATTGTCATCCTCATTTTACAAATTTGGAAACTGAGGTCTATAGATTTCAAGCAACTTGTCCACCATCACATAGTAAATGGCTACCCAACTGCATACGACTGTCTGACCGATGGACAATTTTCATCCATCCAGGTTCTTCTGTGCTGATTATTCAGCACAGTCTCTTCTGAGTGGTTGTAGATCTTGCTGAGAAGGCTTTGAGATATTTATTATTCTAGGACTTGATGCAGTCAGCATGATGTCATCAGCAAGCTGGACTCTCTGGAAAACCTGACCACTTATAAGGAATCCTTCTTCCATTTAGAATCTACTGAGGACTTTGTCCATGACAAAGTTGGACGTCTTTACATATGCCTCAATTGATAGATATGATCTGATAAATGGATAAATTATCTCTAGTTGCATCCATTGAAGAGTCTTGTATGATCAGAAAATAGGCATAGGGAGAAGGGCTTTAAGAGATTCATCTCACTTTACATAGTAAAAAGCTTATTTGTAGTCAACAATCAAAAAACACCGAAGATTTTTTTATTCTCTACACTTTTTGTCCAATTTTTTTGAAGATATCATCTGCTAAAGAAAATTAGTAAAATTTCTTCTCTTGTATATTTTCATCAGCAATACTACTGATAAATGTGTATATCATTCCCCTGAGGCATTCCTAGAGAGGAAAGAGGAGGAGTAGAGGTCAGCATGCTCCAACTGGTGATAGGTAGGACACTTTTTAGTCAAGACAACCCATCAAACAATCACAGATTCAGAACTGCCTTCAGTCCTGTGCAGGGGGTTCCCCAGGGAAAGATTATGAGCAGTTTCTCTAATGAAACAATGAGAATTAGTGGAAGGAAAAACGAGTTTAAACAAAGGTTGGTGACACCAACCAAGCATAATCTGAGGGTATTTAAGGATGAAATTGAAAGAAAGATAATTAAAAAAGCAAGGGTCTGCAAAGACTTATAATAAATTCTTTCCATTATCAAGGACAGTGCAGTCACCACATTTGGACTCTTACATCAGAGCCCCAGATATGTTTTTTGAGGAAGTAAATGGAATACTGAAGAAAAACAGAAATGGGAAAAGCATCTGGACCAGACCAATTACATACAGGAAAGGTCTGGGCAGGAGGCAAGACACTTAAAGGTGCCAAGGGATTGATTTTCATGATTTCTGAAGTAGAGGAAAATACCAGAGCATGGAAAAAAAACACTCATGCCTTGTTATTACAAAGTAAAACAAGATGACAGAGAGCACATCAATAACTACCAACTCCATTGGTTATTTCTCATTTATGTAAAATTTTTATGAGAATTATCCACATATGCAGGGAGCACATCCTTAATAAGGGTATGGGGAGGCAAAAGACAGGTTTTTTTCAAGCCATATTCCATAGGAGACACACCTCTACTATCACAAAATGCAGTGCAGTCACTGAAATCTAATCATTTGATTCTGCAGAGTAAAACACCATCCTTAACGTGTCTCCCATGCATATGTCAAAATTGTATAAGATTCCTTTAAAGTAGAGGTTCTTAACCGTTCTGTGTATCAGATCTCTTTCTGGTAGTGTCTATGGATCCCTTCTGAGAATAATATCTGAGGAAAATGCATAAAATATTCATAGGATTACAAAGGAAACTAATTATATTAAAACATAATTATCAGAAGATGTTTTTAAAAACAAGTGTGTGGACCCCAAGTTAAGAATCTCTGCTTTAAATAATATAATCTTATTCAATACTGCTGTGATTATTAATCTTAAGTGACATAAAACAGAGAGATATTTGCTCACCAAAAGTGTTTGCCACTGTCATACACACACACACACACACACACATATATATGTATACATGCATATACATTCTATATGTGGTCTATAGAAGGAAAGAGAAGAAAAGGGAGGAATAGAATAGAGAGAATAGAGCATCTGTCATCTGAAGACCTCAAAAGTTTTTACAGAATTTCAGAAAATTCTACAGACCAAAGGAAGATAGAGTTGGAAGAGACGTTAGAGATCATTTAGTTTATTTTACAGATATGGAAATCGAGACCCACAAGAAATCAAGTGACTTACTCAAGTTCTTCCAACTTGAGAGGGGCATAAATGAGACTAGAACCTGATTCTCCTGGCTTCCAATCCAGTTTCCTCACAATTTTCAACCCTAAAAACAAGGGATGAAGCTAAGACCTGAGTCCTCTTCACAAATAATTTGGTAACAGAATTCAGGTAAATATCTGGATGAACTAGAAATCAAGGTTTTTAACATTAAGGACAGGCTAGGATTTACAAGACCAGGCAAGAAGTACTTTAAAGTACTTCCTTCCTGGCCCCACCTACACTCTTGACATTACTAGTTTCGAAAGCAAATATATTGATTATCAGAAGATGGGTACAAGGTGAGGAAGGATGTAGGCCCAGGATATTGAAAGGCTAAGGATATAATGAGGGAAAGGAGTGGCATAATAACAAAGGCTTGGACAATTTTTTAAAAACTTTAGTGGATAGGTAGGGAGTAGCCAAGCAGTGCAGCAGATGGAGTGCTAAGCTTGGACTGAGGAAGACTCATCTTTCTGAATACAAATCCAGCTGCAGACACTTACCAATCAAGTAATCCTGGGCAAGTCATTTAATTCTGTTTGCCTCAGTTTTCTCATCCATTAAATGAGCTGGAGATGGCAATGGTAAACTCCTCCAGTTTCTTTATCAAGAATACCCCAAATGGGAACACTAGCGGTTGGACATGACTGTAAAAACGACTTCACAACAAGAGACCAAGCTGTTGGATAGAACGTTGCAAGAAAGAATTTGTGTAATTAAAATCAGATGACACTTGTTTCTTTGTATGCTTTGTCTCAGATGAAGAAGCAGTCTGCTTAGTGATGGCTTCATGGTATGAGGGAAATGATTTACTATACTGTTTGGGAGAAATTATTGCACTGTTTAAAGCCAACATAATATGATTAAAGGTTGACTGCACCCAGAATGTCACCTGACCCAAGTAACTCTCTAGGAATGCTACAGGTAGCTATAAAATATTTTGGGTCCTAGATCTACTCAAAGCATTCTTGTTTTGGGTTTCCCTACCACTGCTTGTAATAGGCTCACCCAAACTTGTGTTTTGGACTCACCCAAATTTTATTAAATGTTTCCAGTTATTCATATCTATCTCAACCTACCTTGATTTCAAGTTGCCCTCTTGGCAACTTTGTTTAACTGTGTACCTGTGGTTCATATGCAGGAACCCTTGTCTAAATCCTATACAGTGTGTACATTCCAGGTCTGAATGAGAGTGAGTCACCTCCTTTATCACTTGCTCTCCTCTGCTGAATAACCTATTACATTTCTAAAATTATTTCATATTTTAGAATCTGTTCTCATGAATAATGACAGCTTTAGTCAACACACATCACCCTTGTGTTCTTTTTCACATGAAGGACCCAAGCACACTTTGAAAGTCTTTCACTTTTTATGGTTTACTGCCCCATTCAAGTGAAATTTGGGAAATTTTATTATTTGGAACTCTCCAAAGGGTGTCCATCAGCTCCTCTTATAAGCACTTGGGTTCACAAAGCTTCAGCATAGAATAGTATTATTGGTAACACGGTAGAGGATACAGAGGATACAGGATACAGAGGATCTATACATATATGACCCTAAGAAAAGCAAGAAACTGCCCATTCTCCACCCCATTCCAGTGGGTTAGTTTGTCCCTGGACAGTTCCTCTGACTTACATTACTGCCCTAGGTAGGATCCCACCAAAGAGGGGGAGCAAGAATTTGCTCTTCTATATCTCTATAGTCTGTGAGGCTTTTCTACCAATAGCTCTCTTTTAATCACTGGCTTTCCACATTGGCCTCCTTTTTTGGAGGGTGTGGTGGGTTTTTCATACTACTAATATAGTCTCTGTTCTGTTCACTGCTCCCTAGTGTTGTGCTCTCTTTCAACAGATGATATTAGGAGCATCTCTCCAATGACTAGCTTTTGAATAGCTGATCTATGGAACAATTTACCTTATAAGCTCAGATAAGAATATTATAGCACCTACCTCCCAAGAATATTGTGAATATCAAATGAGAAAATAATTGTAAAACACTTAGTACAGTTTCTGGTACATAGTAAGTACTATATAAAAGTTAGCTATTTTTGTTGTTATAGCTTTTTTTCATGTCTGTGACTATTTAAGTCTCCTACTATTATATGCTCAGGTCCCAGAGCTGTTTCTTCATCTCAGCTAAGGGAGTGCCTTTTTCTTAGACTGCTCAAATACATCCCTATTTTCCATCCCAAGTTAGCTCATGGTTGAGTTCATAGTTATTTGCTTCCTGCTTCTACTAAGCCTCCTGAAAGCATATCTCCTATCCTCCCTCTTATCTCCCCCATCCCTCTTCCTATAGAGTCTCAAGAGTTTTGAGAGAGATTCATTTTTGCTTTGTTTTTGTATTTCTGTCTCCTGTATTGATTTTTGAGATGCTGGGCAGTTACACAACTACCTCAGGACTGTTTCTTAGAGAATCTCCCCAGAAGAGAGGAGAACATCCTGGCTGGCAGGTCCTAGAACAGTTCCCACCACAGATGTTAGTGACTCAGAAGCAAAGGGATAATTCCTAAATACATACACATAATGCTTCTATTGAAATCATCATGATATACTCTATAGTCTTGGTTCCTAAAAATAACTTTTCATCCAACGTGAAAATGAAATGCTCTGATTTAAAAAAAAAATTGTATAAAGCATCCTCAGAAAACAGACATTCTCTCAACTAGCGAAATCACAAAAACAAATAAGTTATTTTTGGACTTCTTTGTCATGGTCAGACTCACAAGGCAAACTTCAAAACTTCTCTCAGCCTTCTATAAGTGAGTTCCTCCTCACCCCCACCTCACACTTTGATGCTTCACATGCTAAGATATACTTACATAGAAGTTTCATTGAGTCAGGTTTTCTTTATGTGTAAATCAGATATTTCTGAACCAAATTCAGAAATAAAACAGTATAAAGTGCAGCAAAATTATTCCCTATCAGCTTTATCCACACAATCTGATCTCCAGATTGCATAAAAATTCCAGATAGAAGTCACAAGTCTTCTTTCAAAGACATCTTCTTCCTGAAATAAAATAAGTAAGGAAACAGAGAAAGAAACATTGTCCACTACAGAGAACAATACAGGTGATCAAAGAAATTGATGAGCCCCAGGGATCAAAATAATGTAAATGAAGAGAACACTAAAAGGAAGCTGAGCTCTGAATAATTATAAGGCTCAAAGATGCCCCATTTAAGTCTCACCTGAAATCCCACCTTTCACAGAAAGCTTTAATTCCAGGACTGTCCCTCTTTTACTTGTTGCTATTACTCTGCATATAGTTTGCTTTGTATATCTTCATTTGTGTGTTGTCTCTCTCGTTAGAATGTAAATTCCTTGAGGGCAGGGTCTGGCTTTTGCCTCTTTTTGTATCCCCATCCCCTAGCACAATACCTGGCACATAATCTGTGTATGTGCTCATCCTTCATTGCCAAAGAAGACCCTGCCATCAGAGAAATAATGACATGACTTGCACTTGACTTTTGTTTTTCTTGAGTGAGGGAGGGCTGTGCAGGTCACTAGCCTCACTTCTCCTCCAGAGCCATCTGAATTCAGTGACCAGATATTCATCAGGATGACTGGAGATGAACCAGGATGAGGCAGTTGGGTTAAGTGACTTGTCAAAGGTCACGCAGCTAGTGACTGTCAAGTGTCTGAGGTGAGATTTGAACTCAGGTCCTCCTGGTTCCTGCACTGGTCTTCCATCTACTGCACCACCTAGCTGCCCTCTGGCCCACAATAAATGTTTATCGAATGGATGCATGACTTTTGCAGGCAAAGAGACGTGGAATTACAGGGACAAAATGTTGCAAACTATCAGAAAATGATCACCTTTGCAGAATCATTTTCTTTTGCTAAAATGAAGTTCAATTCAAGAGAATAAGGCAGCTATATGATTATTCAAAAACTTATAATATCAGTTACTATAAATTATTCTACATAATTAAAATTATCATATCATTATTTAATATTTAATAGCTATAAGCTATTATTGTCATTCAAAAAATAAGAACGGTGTCCAGAAATGATTGCAATATTACAACTAAAGGTATCAATTAATACATATTTATCAAGTGCTTAGAATGTCCTCAGCACTGTACAAGGTAAAATATAACATTTTAAAAAAATAAATAGGTGAGTGATTCGCATTTCTCAGAGGTCTAAGTACTGTTATTTATTTATGTGTTGAAGCTCAGAATATGAAATTTTAATTTGGGAGATGAAGTTAGTGTGAGAAGCAGAGAGCTATAGCAGATAGAATGCTAGACTTGGTGTCAGCAAAACCTGTCTTTAAATCTGGGCTCTACTGCTTGTCAGTTTCAAGACTCTGATCAAGTCACTTGACATCATGACTCAGGAAACTCCTCAGGACTTGTTGGCTGCCATGTGAGTTGGTGAAGGGTGTTCCCAGATCTTTCTTGTGTTCAGCAGGAGGTGACTAAATCCTTCATGGTCACGGTCTCCCTTTTGCAGGGCTTCCCTGTTACTTGTACACTGCATTAATTACAGGAGTAGGAAAAGGTCATAAAACAATATGTTGTTTCCAAAAGAAGTCATTCACATTGGCCTTTTGATAGCACTGGATGGTGGGGCAGCAGCGGTTCTGTGGACCACAAGTCATTAGAAAGCCACTCAATAGAAGTGCTGTCTTTCTTTTTTCTCCTAAAAGACCCTCCTTCTTGGCCTCTTTATTAAAATGAAGTTTTGTCATTTGCCTGCTCAGTATGCTCAGTCTTTCAGAGCAAGGAAAAACAGTTCTCCTGGGAAAGACTTAAGGGAAAAGATGGTCACTGAAAGTTATCACTGAACTGGACACCTGGGAAGGGGTGAAAAGTTGCAAGTGGAAAGTTCACAGCCCTCCACAGACCAACAGCTGGCATTGGACCAGTCCTGACACTGCTGATTAACTGAAGAGATATTGGCAGGATAATAAATCACAGCCGCAGTTATCTGGTGATTTTGACATCTAGGAGAGCTCTGCTGACTCACTGATAACTCAGGAAAAATGGACAAGAGGCAAAGACCAAATGATGAAAAATGTTGAAGAAACGGATTAGGAAAATTGTAATGACGGTGAATTTTAGAAGACTGAAAATAAGCCCCGCAGTGTAAGGTATACACCCTTCTTGGTCCTAATATTAAGAGAGATTTCGGCTCCATTTGCCTTTGTTTAATGTTTGTAAGGAGCAGCTAGGTGGCTAAGTGGATAGAGCCCTGGGCTTGGCCTAAGGAAGATGTGAGTTCAAATCCAGACTCAGACACTTGCTAACTGTGTGACCCTGGACAAGTCACTTAGCCTCTGTTTGCCCTAATACACTGGAAAAGGAAATGGCAAACCATTCCAGTATCTTTGCCAAGAAAACCCCATGGACAATAATGCTGTGTGCTTGCCCCATGAGTCATGAAAAGTTAGACACAACTAAACAACAACAAAAAGTTATAAAGTATGTAGATTAGCTAGTGATTGCTTGGGCTTCAAAAGTAACAATTCAGGCAGTCCAAACTAGCAAGAAGTAAACTCCTCTTGAGCAAAGTCTTCAGTCCCAAAGCAAATCTAGACAACGGAGAAGAGGAAAATAGCTAAAATCCAAAACCAATATTTACAGGTACAAAGTATGGTACGTATTGTTGGTCATGATGTATTGTCTAAGACATATTCAGACAGTAATTACACTGAATATCAGGGAACTCTGGATGTGGGAAAGCATTCTACCGCTGCAGGTTACAAGAAATTAGACATCAAGGCCCTGATCATCCAGCCACTAAGTGTTGGTGTTGGGGTTCAACTCTAGGTCTTCCTAATTCCAAGCCCAGGGCTCTCTTCACAACATTACCTTTCTCTACCTTTCCAATCTTCATATCCCTTACATTCCATTACTTACTCTGTGATCTAGTGACACTAAACTCTTTGGTATTTCTTATACAAAACACTCCATCTTCAGATTCTGGACATTTTCACTGGCTATTTCTCATCCCTAGAGTAATCTCCCTCCTCATCTCTACCTCCTTGCATCCATGGCTTCCTTCAAGTTTTTGTTAAAACTCACCTTCTATAAGAAACCTGATCCTCCTTAATGTTAAGACCTTCCCTCATTTGATTATCTTTACTTCATCATGCATTTATACTGTTTATACATAGTTCTCGTGTTGTTGTTCAATCACGTCCAACTCTTCATGACCTCATTTAGGGTTTTCTTGGGAAAGATACTGGAGTGCTTTGTCATTTCCTTCTCCAGCTCATTTGACAGATGAGGAAACTGAGGCAAACAGGGTAAAGGGACTTGCCCAGGGTCACATAGCTAGAGAGTGTCTGAAGCCAGATTTGAACTTCCAGGTCCCTCGCTTTATGCACTGCACCACCTAGCTCTCTAGCTTGCATTATACTGTGAGCTCCTTGAAAGCAGGAATTGTCTTTTGTCCCTTTTTTTGTATTGCTAGAGCTTAGCATAGTGCCTGGCACGTAGTAGATACTTAACATCAACTTCAAATACTGTGCTGATGTTTCTCTCTGCATACATTAAGTCTCTTGAGAACTTCAGATTAAATGCATGATGATCATCTCATATCTCTCTATTGTTTTATAGTTACAATACACTTTCACATACCTTACCTTATTTAATCCTCTTAACCATGTTGTCAAGTAAGTAGTGCAAGATTATTAGCATGATTTTACAGATGAGGAAACTAGAAACTCAGAGAAGTTAACAAACGCCCAGATTACACAGTCAGCATCTTAGAGTTGGGATGGACCAAGGAATCACATGGAAATCAAACCCCATCTGAAGTGTAAATCTTTTCTATGACATTCCCAGTAAGGGACATTCCAGTCTTCACTTGATGACTTCCACCAGTAATTCATGAGGAAACCCATCCGTTTGGGGAAAGCAATAACACTTATGAGGCTCCACCATGTATTATGTTAAAATTTACCCCTTAGTGGACTTAGTTCTGTCATTTAAGGTCAAGGAGAATAAATCTAATCTCTGTTCCACATGATTTCTTTGAATTTTGTCTTAGGGCTTACTCTAGCCCCAGGAAATCTGCTAGTCTTTATAGATGCAAGAAACACTGAGCAAAATGCCCCGTGTGAATCTCTACCCCTTCACTATACCTATGACAAACTTTAGAGTTAAGGGTTAAATTAGAAATTTTAGGCCATGAACAAAACTTGGGTAGCCTTTTTCTTTGTATGAGCTTATGACCATCTATTCAGGGGAGAGTTTCTCAGGGTACAGCCAAGGCCATGAAGAGCAGGCTCCCATCTCTAGGAGAAAAAACCCAGAGTCAGGCAAGGGATGAATCAAACTCCCTTCTCCCTTCCCTTTCTCCTTCCTTTGTAGCTCAATCAGTTACAATGCTCAAAAGATTCCAAATCATAGATGTGGGAGTGAACGTAACAGATAACATCTTATTTTCCTATCATTTATTGTCCCAAGATCTCTAGGAAGCTGGGACAGAGGTGGGAAATCCTTAAAGTATCTTGTCCTATACAACAAGGGACAGTTGAAGTGACCATCTCTCATGTACATACTCATGAATTGTCTTGGATGTGAGCGCAAATATCTGCAGCCCCTCCCACCTCCATTCCTCCTCAAGCATTGGTTGGTTATACAGAATATTCTCTCATTAGATATCATTAACAAATACTCTGAGTGTGTGTGTTTGTGTTTCTTTTTCCTTTCCTACTGTGGATGCTGATTTTTAACAGATGTATTTGTTTATAGATGAATTTGGCGCCAGTTAACATGGTTGGGAGAAATGGATCAATTCATTTCATTTTAAGAAAAAAACCCTTCTCTGCAGAGTTGAGGGACTATGGGTATAGACTGTCAGATTTAATCAATGTGTGACTCAACAAGTCAATAACATGGAAGCTCTTTGACGGCAAAGACTGACTTTTGCCCTCATTTGTATTCCCAGAGGTTGGCTCTGTTCCTGGCACAAAGTAGGTGCTTAATAAATGTTTATTGAAAGGTTGGTTGCTATGAGTATGTGGAAATATGTTTAACACGATTGTACATGTATAACCCATATCAGATTGTTCGCTATCTTCGGGAGGAGGGAGCGAAAAAAATTAGAACCCAAAATCTTATATAAGAGAATGTTGAAAATTATTTTTACATGTCATTGGAAATAATTACATTAAGGGGGCAGAGTGCAATAAAAGTTGGTTGAATAAGGGCTGCTTATGTGCCATGCATCATAATAAATTCTGAGAATACTGAAAGAAGCTGATAGTCTCTGCCCTAAAAAGCCCACAATCTAAGGGAGGAAAGCAACATATAAAAGGAAGCTGACAAGCAGGGAAGTAGAGCCCTGGGAGAAATGAAGAGGTGATGGGCCAGGGCACTTTCCTTAAAATAGGAGGAACTGACTGATCAGAAGAAGGGGCAGCAGGGGCAGAGGGCACTTCTAGTGTAAGAAGGCTATGTGAAAGAGTAGAGAAATTCTGGAAAGTAAGGAGAGGACCCCAGAGGGGAATGATTAGTTTTTCTAAACTGCTCTCTCTCTCTCTCTCTCTCTCTCTTTCTTTCTCTCTCTTTCTTCCCTCTTTCTCCCCCCCTCTCTATATGTATTTATATATTTATACATATATATATACACATATATATTTACGTACATACACTGATATACACATATATATACATATATATAGATATATAGCGTATATCCTCCCTCTCTCCCCAATTTCTCCCTCCATTCCCCCCCTTTTTATTCTTTGTTACAAGGGATGAGTCTGAGGAGAAACACAGGAAGTGATATATTTGGAAATGAAGGTGATAAAAAAAAATATCAGTATGTATCAGACAATGAACTCGAACCCAAGTCTCCCTGACTTCAAAGCTAGTTTTCCATCTACAATGTCACACCTCTCTACTTTGTGTTTTCAAAGGGGAGGGCTCTAGATGGGGAATCAGGATAGACTTTCAGAAGCTAAGGAATGTACAAGGCAGAGGTGAAAAGGAAATTCATTCCAGACATAGAAGACTACTCTTGGAACAGCCAGGAAATGGTAGGTAAAATGTCATGAAAAAGGGATAGTGAATATGCCAGTTTGGCTAGAAGATAACTGACTTGAAGGACAATCATGAGCCATAAGGCCTGGAGTCAGAATGTGAAAGGCTTTGAATTTTATCTTGAAGGCAAGAAGGGAGTGTTTATAGCTTCTTGAGCAGAAATATTATATGCTCAGGTTGTGTTTCAGGAATATCAATTTGGTAGCTGTGTGGAAGACAGACTGGAGAGAGCAGAGACTGGAGACAGGGACACCAATAAGGATGCTATTGAAATCTTCCAGATGAGAAGGGTTGACTGAACAACAGGTGGCAGTCATGTGAACAAAAAGAAGGATGGGGATGTAAGAGATGTTATAGATATGGAGCCAACAAGACTTGGAAACTAATTAGATATGCTGAATAAAGGTAAGTTACGAGTTAAGTGCAATTCCAAGGTTGTGGACCTGGGTGACTGGCTGCCCTCAACAGAATAGGGAAGTTCAGAAAAGAGCTGAGTTGGGAAGAGTATCAGCCATAATGAGTTCCATTTTACACATGATGAATTTGAGATGCTATGGGATATCCATATGGAGATGTCTCACAGACAATTGGTGATACATGCCTGGAGGGCATAAGATAAATAGATCTCCCAGTCATATGCATAGAAATGATAATTAAATCCACGGGAACTGATAAATTGAAGGGTCAGGAGAAGGAGAAATGGAAGGAGAGAAAGAGAGAGTGGAGGGAAGAGGAAAGGAGGAGGGAAAAGAAAGAGGAAGAGGAAGGAGAGGAGAAACCCCTGAACAACAGCCATGTGTACTGCGTGGGACATGGATGCTAAAAAGTGAGTAAATCAAGGATTGGGCATTGGCCAGAAAATGGGTCACTTCTTCTAAGTCTGGAACAATGGAGGGGAAAGCAGGGAATGTCCAGGTGATTGGAACCATAAAAGTGAGAAGAAAAGGAATCTCATTTTGGATGGTTTCAGTTTCCTCACTGAAGCAAGAGGAAACTTCCACTGAGAGTGCAGGTAGTCTGAGATGGGAGGAGAAGGTCTGTGATAAGTGAGAAGTGGGATAGAGTCTGTCAAGGAAAATCATAAAGACTGGGGCACAGTCATGAGACCCTGGTTGAGATTGCATGATATAAATTCATTGTGTACCTGATGAGCAACATTTTGTGACTTCTTGTATCAGCTTTCAGTAGCATCCACGTAGGAGTAGAGAAGATGAACAGTGATCATAATCCAGGGCTGAAATTTGGGAAAGGATAAGACAAAAGGACAAGGGACTCAAAGATAGATGCCCTCAAATATTAGGTCAAGGATTTAAAGGGAGGAGAATAATGATAGAGCAGGGGTGGATGTCCTAGGAAAGGACAGAGGGCTATAATGCATTTAGGTTGTGTTTATGAAGAATGAGAAAGAGGAGGAATGACAGAAAGGAGGGGAGAGACAGAAGGAAAGAAATTTGTCAAAGTGTGGGATATTTCAGTTGTCATTCCGCTCATTGAACCATCTAGTGCCTAGGAATGAGCATGAAAAAGGGCCATGAATTGGTCATTCTCATGGTTGTCCTTTGTTCCAATAGATGTCTCATAGTGTGAAAGTTTTCCAGAGCTGAATGTAATTCTGCAATCACTTCTTCATTGTAACTGCAGTTATCTAGTCATTCTGATTGAACTGGTAAAAGCAATGAGAGATCAGCTGCCCTTGCTAGCCATCCAGTCATCTCTAAGTCTCCTGCCATGATGACACATTAACTGTGAAATCTTTTCAAGATAATTTTCCCTCTAAATTTCAGTTTTCCTGCCTGCTTAGTCTTCATCTGTTTTGAATTTCTTCTATTTGAATGAAAGTCCCAGTTCCCACCTTAATCTTGATCAATAACTTAGCTAGGTATAGAAGAAATAAAATTTACATTCAATTATTCATTTTAGTAGTTTCTTATTTTTATTTTTAATTCACAAAATTTTTCATTAATCTGTCCCTCTCACTACTCCTCTGCTGAGCAATTTTTTTTAATGAAAAATAAATTCCTCCATACATTGCTGCATAATTCTGGAAAATAAATTCCCACATTGGCCATATATGAACATGTCTTTCTCTTTTTTTAAGTCCATCACCTCTCTGGCAGGTAACATAAAAAGAAAGGTAGGAGAGCATATCTCATAGGGATTTCATAACTATTTCCTCTGAATGGAGAGTTCCTCCCTAATCTCCATTACAAGAGGGCATGCAGGCCAGCCATCTCTTAATTTTTCAGGAGGTTGAATGCAGACTTCTCCAGAATGACCCTAGTAGAGATGGCCCTCCCTTACCTTTAGAGCTGGGTTGTCAGTTTCCTTTTATGCCTAGAATATAAGCTTCTTGAGGGCAGGAACTGCCTTTTCATTTGTATTTATATGAGCACAGTGACAGGCACAAAGAAAATTTTAATAGATACTTGTTGACTTAACTTGGTCTTTCCAGTTTTTCTAGTGACTTCTCCATTGGGACAAGTGGTTGTGGATCAAGCTTTCAGCCCTCCCTCAAATAAATGTATCATCATCCCAGTGCTATCCAGGGTTAACAAAGGAACTGGAAGAAGAGACTGATTTCTTCCTCCCCATTTCAATGTAGCACTTCAATTGAATTCTTTCCAATGGTTCTTCTCCTTGCCTCCCACATGTGCTATAGAATATTTCAGAGTGAGAAAGAGGGAAAGAACAACACAAGCTAATTAATGTGGCCTCTGGTCCACAAAAGGGTCAGACACAGAGGTTCGTAATCTTTGTTTGTGTCATGGACATAATGACAATCTGTGTGAAAAGAAATGGCAACATGAGAAACCTGGAGAGATTTGAATGAACTGATACAGAATCAAGTATATATAACCAGAAGAACAGTAAAAACAAAAAAAATCTCAGTAACTGCAATATTACAGATGAAAAGAGCACTAAAAGGAGGCCCAAATCTGGGTGATTGATTAACCAACTTTGCTTCCAAAGAACCAAGGAATAATGCAAAAAAAAATGCATCTCTCCTTAGCAGAGAAGACTGACAGGAAAGAAGGAAGGAAGGAAAGGAGGGAAGGAGGGAGGGAAGGAAGGAAGGAAGGAAGGAAGGAAGGAAGGATTAAACATTTATTATGTGCCAGACACTGTGCCAAGAACTTTACAGATGTATCTCATTTGACCTTCACAACAACCCTAGGAAGTAGGTAGTTATTATCCCTGTTTCTTTTTTAACACAAGAGAAAATATTCTGCTCCATTCTGCATTCCAGCTTCATGGTTCTTTCTCTGAATGTGGATGATATTTTGCCTCAAGAGTCCTTTAGGAACGTTTTAGATCTTTGCATTTCTGTGAAGGGCTAAGTCTATCAGAAATAGTCCTCACACTCTATGACTGTTACTGTGTACAGTGTTCTCCTGTTTCTGCTCCTTTCACTCAGCATCAGTTCATGTAAGTCCTTCCAGGCCTCTCTGAAGTCTTCCTATTCATCATTTCCTATAGCACAAGAGTATTCCATTACATTCATATACCACAACTTGTTCAGTCTTTCCCCAATTGAAGGACATCCCCTCGATTTCCAGTTCTTGACTACCACAAAAAAGAGCTGCTATAAGAGCTTTGTACATGTGGGTCCTTTTCCCCTTTTTACGATCTCTTTGGGATACAGCCCTAGAAGTGATATTGCTGGGTCAAAAAGTACGCACATTTTTGTAGCCCTTTGGGTATAGTTCCAAATTGCTCTTCAGAATGATCGGATCAACTCACAGCTCCACCAACAATGAATTAGTATCCCAACTCTCCCACATCTATTTTCCCCATTTTACAGTTGAGGAAACTGAGGCAGACAGAGATTAAGCAACTTGCCCAGAGTCACATAGCTAGGAACTGTCTGAGGCTGGATTTTAATTCCACTCCTGTTAATTCCAAGTTCCATCTACTTTTCCACCTAATCTACAGAGCAAAATGTCATATACACTGTCAGATATAATCATTGTATTCGTTGTTTTTGTCTGTTTTTCTTTGTTATAGGGGATGGTTCAGTTCTTGTGGAGAAAGAAGAAGTCTTACCCAGAAACAATTCTGTTTTAATAAAAAAACGAAAAACATCCACAGCATAGGGTTAGGGACTGAACCTATAATTTCACTGTAATGGGCTTCCAGTGGAAAACTTCCTGACCACAAGTTAATACATATCTCTACAACCTAAGGGGCAGCCAGGTGGTGTAGTGGATAGAGCCCTGGGTCTGGAGTCAGGAAGCCTGATCTTCATGAGTTCAAATCCAGCCTCAGACACTAGCTGTGTAACCCTGAAGCAAGTCACTTAACCCTGTAAAATGAGCTGGAGAAGGACATGGCAAACCACCCTGGTATCTTTGCCCTGAAAATTCCAAATGGGATCACAAGGAGTCAAATACTACCTAACAACTATTACCTATAGTCTTAGAGAAGAAAGGGGGCCTGTTGGCCCCATGAAGCCCCAATCTGATTAAAATGTAATTGGGAAATATTTAACAAAATACATTAAAATATGATAAATATAGCTAATATTGATATGTGATTTTCTATGTCCAGTATATAGCTTGCCAAGTACTGCTTAGTGCCCCTCCTTAATTTTTGAGTTTGACACCACTGGATTAGAGGGCTTAGAATCTAAGTGACTTGCCCAGGGCCACATAACCAGGATGTGTCAGAAGTAGGGCTTGAATCCATCCCCCTGGATCTGAGTCCAGCTATCTATCTACTATGCAACACTATCTCTTCATTAATACGAATCAATAAAATATTTTTAAAATTATTTTGTATTAATGTGGAAGTAACAACAGAAAGAAAAGTTCTCATATATTGTAATGTTAATAGAATAGAAAGATCTTTCCCACCCATTAATAGGCCCAATACATGGGGTCTGTGATCTCACAGAGCCTGTGGTCACTTGGGACCTGGGTCACATGGAGCTCAGACTGGAAAGAGCTTGCTCAAGGAGGAGGGGGTCGTGGGGGTGGGGGGAGAGAGAGAGAGAGAGAGAGAGAGAGAAAAGAGTGAGAACAGGCAGAGCAGAGAGAGAGAGAAGCAAGCTGTGAGTGGGCAGAAGGAGGAATCTATCTAGTGGAACTTGTTTTTTGTAGGGAGACCTGACAGAAAGAAGGTTTAAGATGTTGGCACTCCCTGGATTACTGATAAGTTTCCTGTTCAATCTTACCTCCTGGTATTCTAATGATGTCCCAGATAAACATTTTGGTTTTGCCTTTGAGGAAGAGAGTTTATTATGTTTTGCGAATTTACCCTGGAAATATGCATGTATATTCATAGCAGCTGCTATGGGTATCACGCTGACATTACGTATATACAAAACCATTCATGGTAGCACTTTTAGAGGAGCAAAGTGATGGAAACAAAGTGAATATTCATTGACTGGGGAATGGCCGAATAAATGATGGCATATGAATATTACAGAATATTATACTATACAATAAGAAATTATGAATGTGAGAGAATTCACAGCTACATGGAAAGACTTGCATGAACTTGGGGAGAGATAGTATACTATAGAGAACTGAGTATTGGACTTAGAGTTAGAGGTATTGGGTTCAAATCCTGCCTCTGACATTTGCTAACTGTGCTACTATGAGCAAAGAGACCATTTTCTGGATCTCTTAATTGGTGACTCCCTCCATGCCAAATGATTTTGGCCTTTATTTTGCATCTTGGCAGAACACAAACTCCTTGGATGCCATTTCCAACACTTGGTAATTTCTAAAGAGTATGTAGTGAGCTTGGCAAGCACTCTACTGTTAGCTAAAATTGCTTCAATGGTCCAGACATAAAAATCCAGAAGACTGATAGAGACATACCTTCCTCTTACCTTTCCAAAAAACCTATTTGTCTATGATTTAGATTCTTAGTCAAATCATACAGTGATTTGACTTAGGATATTCTTATTTGGTAAGAATTCTCCAGGATTTAAATCACATAGGACCGCATAAGATCTCAAATCCAATATTTTCTCCCCACAGGCATAAAAGTAATCCAGTCAACCAAGAATTCTTGAATACACATACAATACATGACATTGTCTGATGACCTGGGACCAAATGCTTTGTCACATTTTCATAAAAATTGGAAGAATTTGCACTTGGCTTTTGAACTTACTGAAAGGAGAGATGGATTTTTTTAAACATACCAAATGTTACTTGTCTTCATGCCAACCAAAGCAGCATTTCCCCCCAGTTCCCCATCATCACTAGTTCTGTATAATCCTTCAAAGCACTGAGTACCACTGACACCCATTCTAAAATCTGACTTGGATTTTTTTTACCTCATTTTATGACCTTGCCAAGGACACTGTATAATGGGGAGGAAGGAGATGAATGATGAGTGTTTACTGAAAACCATCTCACAGATTGGGCACTGTGTCTCTTCCAAGTGGGTTTATAATCTAAAAAGCCAAAGAGCTAGAGTACAGGCAAATAAGACATTACACATATAATCCATGTAACAAGTTTGTTGGACTCTCACAGCCCTATTTTTAGGAAGAAAGAAAAAAAGATCTTCCGTGATGTCTTAAATGCCAAAGTTTCAGACTTCAGAGCAGAAGGGAAGGCCAACTTTGCTGGCCTTCTGCACAGAATGGTCTGCCTTATGGAGATGATGACTCACCATCCGTCCCTTCAAAAATAACTTGTATAACTCTTACTTAGTGAGGCCTTCACTATTATGTCTCGCTTGTTTGAAAATGAGATGGTATATAAGATGAGCAGAAAGTATACAAAAATATACATACATACATACACACACACACACACACACACACACATATATATATATATATATATATATATATGCACTCATTTATGTTGTAAATAAGTGAAAAATAAGGCCTATCTAAGTATAGCCAGGCAAAACCAGTTTTATCTCCAAAACAATGTTAAAATTGTATGTATCTAGAATAACTTATCTGGGTCAGGGTCAGTTTCAGTAAGTTACACTGGGATTTACTGTTTCAGATGAGATGAAAATAATTTGAAAGAAAAAGTTTTTCAAGAATTTTGTATTTTAAGAACTTGAAATTTTACAAAAACTCTTGTGTTGTAATAATTTAGAACATGAAGTTTTCAACACAAGCTTTTATAGTCCATTTTCAAAATGTGAAAACGTGAAGGAACGACTGAAAATATCTGGTTAGACTAAAACTAATTTCATAAGCAAAAGCAAAAAAGATGACATTATTTTAATTGCCTCAGCAAAATTCTGAAGCAAAAATCCATCTTAGTAAGTGCATAACATTATGAAAGAAAGACTGAGTCTCAGATATCCCAATATAGTTGAATTCTTTAAGTTTTGTCTCTACAGCAAAACATATGGCAAACTCCTTGTTATCTGACATTGCCAGGAAAATCATATTATGGTTAATTGAATATTCTACTTAATTGAGAATTTCCAAATATACCATATCTGGATTACATTGTAATGAATTAGAATATAGTGAACTACTTTTAGTTTGGTTTAGTTGGTCTGATTCTGATGCATCTTCAGGATGTTGCAGCACCCTGGGGCAATAATGAACAGAAACAGTAAATCCAGCATGGGACCTGCAGTTAGAAAGACATTTAACTAGCTGTATAACCTAGGCAAGTCACTTACCCTTTCTTAGACTTAGTTTCTTCCTCTGTCAAAGGAAAGGGTTGGACTCAATGATGTCTAAGCTCTAAATGTATGCTCCTATAACCTGTCCTAAGGTCTATGATCCCAAATCACAACACTTGACAACTGATTAAAGAGAGACCCAGAGGCAAAGATGACTCTAAGGTGACAAGCCTGTTAATGGTGGTACCATTAACAGAAATGGAGGAGTCTTAAGTTAAAGCAAGTTTGGAGAGAACATAGGAGTCTAATTTTAGATAGTTTAAGTTGTTAGTGGGACTTGCAGGTGGAGACATCTAGCAAGCACAAGACTAGAGTTGTAGGATGGATGTGGAAATAGAGATTTGAGAGTCTTCTGATTCTAAGAGACTTATGAAGGTTGGATTAATGGGTTGAATTGAAGAAACTGAAACTTATTAAGGACAAAGGTATGCTTGGACTTTAAAAGAGTCCACTTTACAAGTCTGAGTTGAGTGAGGCATGTTATATAACAGCTCTCTGATTAAAAAAAAAC
Organism: Potorous gilbertii; assembly: GCA_028658325.1. Lineage (NCBI taxonomy): Eukaryota > Metazoa > Chordata > Mammalia > Diprotodontia > Potoroidae > Potorous > Potorous gilbertii. The sequence continues at coordinate 186,452,558 of CM053772.1, read as the reverse complement.
CACACACACACTTAAAATGGGGGTTATGGGGACTGTAAATTCAATATAAGTTACAGTGAGATACAGCAGTCAGAAAGGAAAATGCTTCATTAAGGATTGCAGAGGTATAGACAAATGACAGCAAAGTGATAGCAAACATATGGGTTGGACATAGTTAGTGCTTGACAGGAGCCTTTTCATTCAGAGGCAGGTTCTATAAAGAGCATGAGAGACTAGAATATTAGGCCAAATCTGGTAAGATTTGACAGGCAGGTGGCATAGAATGTAGAGCACTGAACTTAGAGTCAGGAAGACCTGAGTTCAAATCCAGTCTCAGATATTTACTAGCTGTGTGACCATGTGCAAGTCATTTAACCTCTGTTTGACTCAGTTTACTCATCTGAAGAATGAAGATGATAACAGCTTCTACCTCCCAGGGTTGTTGTGATCAGATGAGATTATAATTGTAAAGCACTTAGCACATTGCCTGGCACGTGTAGTAAGTGCTATATAGATATTAGTGATGGTGATGATGATGATAAATCAAAACAGGAAAGAAAAAAGAAAACGCTTCTCCTGTCACTGGTTGGCTAAGTCATCGGTGACTCTATATGAACCAGTTAAAGCTGATTCTATCTCTCCTCCTCTCTGACGCCTGAAAAGGTCCAGAATTGATCATCAAAGCTACTCATTTCAGAGACTAGTCACATTAACTGCTTCAGGCACAGGAAATCCTCCTTTGGACAAAAGCAGATTAGAATCAGCCCCTTTGGTCCACAATTATCCAAATTTCTGCCTTAAGAAAATTACATTGGCTAGAAGGTACCCACTCACCCATGGCTGACTATTGCTCTATCCACAAGAAGGTTAACTTACTAAAATGAACTTAATTGTAGTTAATTAGAAAATTTGACTACAAATTAAATGTCATTTTTTTATTGTTCATCTGGAATGAGGCCACTTTGGCCCCCAGTGGGCATCAGATAGGTTTAAAATTTGACAATTAGTGTTCATCAGTGTTGCTATGCCAATGTCGGGCAGTATTTGAAGTGATAAATCCAATTGGTGTTCCAACCTTCAGCATTAGGGCCATCTTTGCTGTTTCTTCCCCTTGGTGTGATTCTATAGGGAGATAGGATGAATATGTCAAGAAAACAATTTGTCAGACTGAAGAAAACACTATTGTCAATACTACTGTCTTATTTCTATTGAGACAGTATGGTAGAGTGGCAAGGGTACTGGACTGAGTTCAAATCCCACATCCGACACTTACGAGCTCCATGACATCACCTCTCTGTGACTTAGATTCCTTACTATAAAATGTCAGAGTTGGGCTCATTGACCTCTCAGATTCCTTCCAGATCTGAATCTTCTGATATTTGATATATATGAGCTCTTGGATTAGGATATGAAAATACCACTATTTCTCTTCTCTTACAAAAAGACAGACTACAACTACATAGGACGAATGGAAGCAGAGATGGTCACCAAATAAAAGGAATCCTATTATCTTAGCAAAAAAGAACAAGAGTGATGCTTAAAGTACAGGTCTGTTGCATCCACACATGGATGACATGCATGTGAAATTCAAAGTCAAGTAAAAGTGAAGTCCAATGTAAGAGTTTATTTTCTTGATTGTGAATGTTTATTACAAAGGTTTTGTTTTTCTTTTCTTCCAATAAGGAAGAGGGAGGAGAGATGAGGGAGGGAGAGGCTAAGAATTAGAGTTCCCCTCAAAAGAGAAGAAAAGACAGAAGGAATCACACACATGCAGGATCCATAGATGGAATTTATCATAGTGTTAAAAAGAAAAGTAAGTTCTATGTAATGAAAAAGAAGAGTGGGGCACACATCTGATGTACCTCATCACTAATGCGCGGACCCCATTAACACACAAACTCCTCATGACATTTAAATAGCCTTTAAAGTTGTAAAGCATTTTAGATAGAGTATGTCAATGGAGTGCCCCACCAATCTTGTAAGGTAGGCACTATAGGTATTATTATGTCTATTTTACAGATAAGGAAACTGAGACTGAGAGAAATTAAACTCTCCTCTCTAATATCCACAAAGAAGTGGTTATTCAGTCTTAACTTGAGGATCTCCAGCTAGATAGAATTATGTTAAATGATCAATGGAGTAAGGAAGACCTTAGTTCAAAACCTTAGACACAATAATTACTATATGACCTTGGGCAAGGAATCAAACCTCTCCCAGTCTCAGTTTTTTCATATGGAAGACTCATGATAACAGCTGCAATCTATATCCTCAGAGGGTGTTGTGAGAATCAAATGAGAAATATATATACATACTATGTAATATATACATATATATACATATATATATATATATATATGTATATATATGTATACACAGTAATCCTGCAAACCTTAAAATGTTCTACAAACGGCAGCTAATACTATTCCCAAGTAGCTTGTTTCACTTTTAGACCCCTATGATGGGTAAAATTTTTCCTTCACAATGCCAGCCTCCACTTCCTTGAAATGCCCAACAGTTCTTTGAGGCTTCCCCCGCCCTTTCCCCTTTGTTTTCTGCTTTTATGTTTACCCTTTCATCAACCCAATTCTCCCATGTAACAAAGAAAAATAATTCAACAAATCCCACTGAAACTGTGACTATGATTGACAGTTACAGCCACATCCCCCCACTTTATTAAAATGAGAGAAGTACATTTCTTCATCTCTTCTCAGGCCTGAGACTGGAAATAACAATTACTCAGAGTGCAACTTCATTTAAATGCTTTTTACAGATCTGATTCCCCCTTGGAAATGTCCTCGTATTTGCTTTGTATATATTTATATGAATAGTGATTGCTCCTCCCAGTTAAGCTCCTCAAATGATTCATTTGGTTGTGGGCACATATCTAAAGCAAGAAGCAGAGGTAGAATTCAAATTCAGTCTCCCTTTGATTTCATGTGCAGCACTATATCCCTAAACTGCACCACATTTATGGTTACTAAGTAAAGACATTCCAGGATGATTCTATTACCTGGGAATCTGGAGGCTGAGGCTTGACTCCGGAATTCCCTATTGAGTAATATGAGATGATTTATCTTCTCTAAACCTGAAATTCAAACCAATCCAATATATATTAATTAAGTACCTCTTGAATGAAAGGCATTGGACTTGTGCTAGGAATAGAAAGACAAAGAAAGGAAGGAAAGAAAAAAGGAAGGAAGGGAGAGAAGAAAGAAGGAAGGAAAAGAGAAAAAAGGAAGAAGAAAAGAAAGAAAGAAGTAAAGAAATGGAAGGAAAGAAAGAAAGAAAGAGAAAGAAAGAAGGAGAAAGAATATTTATGAATCACTTAATATGTCCCACGTATGGTGCTAAATGAAAAACAGGATACTGAGAAGATGTTTGTAAAGTTCCATGCAAATGCCAATATATTTTAAATTGTTTTATGTAAAATATAATCTGTATTCAGGAAAAGTACCTTAGCATCTGAAATTAAGATTAAATTTTGGTGTCTATTTTTTAATGAGCCAGACGCCAATAGTGTCTCATGAAACAATGCAGATAATGTTTTCTAAAGTCTGGAAAATAATAGTAGATCTTTGTGGTAATTCTTCAGAATTCAGAAGTACTAACCCTCGAATAAAAATATATATTGGGGAAAAGATCTAACAAAACTCAGCTCCAATAAATATTTATCAAGCATTATCACACAGGAAATGTGTGGGAGTATGTATGTATTGATTTAAAAGAAAAAAGAGAATATAACTTGATACTAAAATTGAGCAATGATGAACCTTAATTCTGGCCTTGGTTTCCAATACCACCCAAGAAGGAAGGAACGAGGCAAAAAACACATCTTCATGATGGAATGGAACTGCATTCTACATGTCCACATTTGGCCTCTTTTTTACCATAGTGCAGCTGACTAGAGTCTAGTTACAAGATATCTGACATAATTTGTAAACTATCCATCAACACTAGACCCATCATCCATATCTCTCTATTACTCTATAGAAACTACGCTCTCAAAGGTCATCAAGGATCTCCTTATCATCAATTCCTGTGGCTTTTTCTAATTCCTCATCATCTTTGACTCCTCTGTACCATTTGACACGTGATCTCCTCTACCTTTCCCTTTGCTATTCTCTTATCCCTTAGATTCTAGAATACCATATCCTCCTGGTTCTCCTCTCACTTATGTAGCGACTCTGTCACTGTTTCTCTTTCATGCCCCTGAACTTTGGTATTCCCAGTGTCCTGTTCTCAATCCTCTTCTCTCCCTACACTATCTTCCTTAGCAAGCTCTTCCCTCTCAACAAGTTCAATCAAGACACCTATGTAAATTAAATTCAATTTAACAAGTACCTTTAGGTACCTACTCTATTCAAGACATTGCTCTAGGTTACTTTGACACAAAGACAAAAGCAATAGTCCCTTACCTCAAACGACCCCACATTTTATTGGAGGGGAATATCCTGTATTTAGATAAGTTAATGAGGCATGAGGGATGTTCAAAGAGGATTAACACCTCTGGTATAAGCACTGGCCAAGTCCTTTCCTGCGCTTCTCTTCCACCTTTGGTATCCACTTTTCACTTAACTCTCATCTGTGGCTCCAAGAAACTGTAATATGCATAGTGACCTCACCCATTAAAACTATCTCAGCAGATAGGCTAAACCAAGTTGAAAATTAACAAACCTCAATCCCACTGGTGGGTATGTAAAGATATCTTGTGTTTGAATGGGTAGATGGGAACAATTTTTTCCAATGGCTGAAGCAGGCAACGTGGAGTGCTTAGAGTCTGGTCATATATCAAAGACACCAATATCATCCACTGAATCCTGTGCTGCCATCAGTCATCCTGACTTACGTCTTGTCACTGGACTTCAAAGTCTCTCTGGAACAGAGGCTGAGGCTGACAACTTGGTATAATTCTGCCTCACCTAAATTCAATTCACACACAAATCAAATCAAGACATTATCCAGTGGTGTCATTGGTCCTATTGGAAAAAACAAAGGACAAAGAACAACAACAATTAAGTTAATATAAAACATATACAAAATAACTCACATTCATGTCAAGGAGAGAATTCTAAGAATTGATGGAATCAGAAAAAGCGTCACGTATAAGATGGTACTGTACCAGTACTTTGAAGGAAAATAAGTATCCTCTGAGGTAGAGTTGACGAGGGTCGATCTGTAATTGTAAATTACATGTAAATGTAAAATGTGAAGACAGGAGACGGAATATCATGTAATAGGCACAGCTAGAAGGACATTTTGATTGCAATAGTGTATGAAGCCTGTCACATAAAATAAGAGGATAGCCATATTGCGCATGGCTTTGAACACAAGGCTGAGGAGTCTGAACCTAATCCTAGAGGGAAAAGTAAAGTATTGACGATTGTTAAATAAGGTGGTGACATCATCAGATCTGTGCTTTAGGAATATTAATTTAGAAGTTGTTATGGAGGATGGATTAGAGAAATTAAAGCCTAGAAAGCCAGAGTCCAATTAGGGAGCTCCTATAATATGTCAAGGCAAGAGGGAAAGAGGTCTGAACTAGAGGAGAGTGGAAGTGTAAAGATGAGGGCAGATTCACAAGATTTTGTAGTATTAGGGTCAGTAAGACTTGGCAACTAATTGGATTCAGAAGTTGAAGGAGAAAGAAGAATCGTGGATGATTCCAAAGTGGTAAAAGTATTTAAATGGGGAAGATGAGACTGCCCTCAACAGAAAACTCTGCCAAACACTGGACAGAACTTACCTCCCCACCAAAAAAAAATACAGTACTTCTTTCGACTATCCTACTTCCTATCAATAGACCCACCATGCATCATTATCCTTCCTTGAAAATGTGTCATCTTTAATTCTCCTTCCCTCTCTTTCCATTTCCAAATTGTTATCAAAGCCTGTTAATTCTACATTCAAAATGCCTCAGACATCGGTCCCTTCTTTCATATTCCCACTGGCAACACCTAAGTAAAAATACAGCCTCCTGCTAGCATCTCCCTTTCCATTCTCTACCCACTCCAATTCATCCTTCACACAACTAGTTAACACACAAAAATCCCTTGAAATCCTATGATACTTATAGTCTATACCACTCGTACTTACACTTAATTATAAATTGTCTTGTATCATCTGCTTTTTTTTTTTGAGTAAACTTTGACTTTTCAATGACACTCTTAAGTTCCTTGAGGGAAGAAGCTTTGTCCTGGTGTGTTTAGTACAGTGCCCAGGGCACTGCCACATAGAAAGCAGAAGCTTTACAAACATTTGCTGGATTGAATTATTTCCATCCTCCAGTGGTTAAAAATATTGCCATTAAAATATCTCCCCCTAAAGTGAATTTCAATGAATTGCTACCACCTCTTAAGTGCAAGAATACAGTCAGGCAAAGAAGGATTAAGTGGCTTTCCCAGGGTCATACAAGTCAGTGGGTTGGCCCCAAGGGACCAACCTGGTGAGATGGTCAGCTTGATTCCCAAAACAAAGAGATTTGAATATATTTGGATAAGCCTCTCAAGTCTTTGGACACTGAGCCAAGTTACCCTCCCAGTCTTTTGAAATTGTGCCCCTCAGGCACCAACTTTAACTCTTGTTGAGTTTTGCGGGTTAATGAAGAGACATGAACAATTACAAAGGCAAATAACTGGAACTCTTCATTACCTTTTCACACTTTCTTTTTACCTTTGATTTTTGCTGCTGAAAAAATAATTAAAGAAGATTGACATTAAACTACCTCATTAAAATTGGTGAAATGATCCTTGTCACTTACTGTAGAATTTTATAAATGTGAACCAAGTATAAATGTTCTCAAAACATACACTACATAGATAGCATTTGGGGAAGAGTTCTCAATCTCATCCTCCTTCTTCTGGCAGCCATGGGATCCCTTAACACTTTCCACCCTCACCATTTGAGATCACAAAATTCCTTTCTTAAAACAGGGCAAGATTCTCATGTTGTTATTGTCTTGTCTATAAAGGTTTTTCCCTCTACATACTCAGTAAATTCTGTAAAGAAACTTAACAGAGAAGGAGGAAGCGGGGAAGGAAAGTAGTGACAATAACCTAGTCCTCAGGGTTTCTTAACCTTGTGTACTGGGTGTCATTGGCATTCTGGTTAAACCTAAACATACTTTCTCAGAATGTTTTCAAAAGCATAAAATAAAATACACAGCATTACAAAATAAATCAATTATATTAAAATATATATAAAATAGACTACTGTACCATTGTATTTTATAATAACCCTCCATGGGAGATGTTACACTTACTATGGTCCTGATTTTATAAATGAGGAAACTGAGACTCAAAGAGGTTACATAATTTGCCCAAAGTCACATAGACAGTAAGATTTAAACTCAGGTCTCTTGGGTATGTATTTAGTTCTTTTTTCATTGAAATGTACAGCATCTATAAATCAATTGTAACAAAACAAGAGTGAATGGAAATAGAAGAGGCCTCTGTTTCAAAAGATTACAATCTTAAAAGGGCTTAGTCAGAAGAAAAGAAGAACCTTGAGTTTGTTGGAAAGAAAAAAGAAGCTCTTTAATCAAGGAAGTTTGGAGTGTAGAACTTGGGGAGAAACTAGATGCTTGTTCCATTGATAAGCCCTGAGTATGACTTGAAGACTAGAAACCCTGGATAAGCACATTAGGGGAAGTTGAGTGATGAGCAGTAGCAGAAGTGACTGAGAAAGTCTTCCCATATATCTTTCCCCTCTCTCTGGGTCCACAAAAGACACAATAATGAAGATGAGAAAGGAACCGTGTCCATTGGTCACATTGGACACTCAGCCAAGAGTTGTCATAATCATCTCTATCTTGAAAAAAACATATGGAGTAACAGAAAGGACTCTGGTCCTGAGGTCAGAAAATCTAGTTCTAGTCCTAATCTGCATTGACTGGCCATGTATTCTTGGCCAAGTCACTTAACCACTTTGAGTCCAATTGCCCACACCTATAAAATAGAGGGGATCATACTTGCTCTCCCTACCTCTCACTTTTGCTATGAGGATCCAAAGAGTTCATGGTTAACAAAACACTTCAAAGATATAAATTTAGTGCCACTACAATGCAATTCAATTTGACAAAAATTCATTAATCACCTATATGTGTACTATAAGTATTACATTATAAAGTATATAAAGTATACCTATACTATAAGTATACTATAAAGTGGTATAGAGTGCTGGGCCTGGGGTCAGGAAGACTGATCTTCCTGATCTCAAATCCAGTCTCAGACACCAGCTGTGAGACCCTAGGCAAGTCACTTAACTCTGTTTGCCTCAGTTTCCCCATCTGTAAAATGAGCTGAAAAAGGAAATGGCAAACCACTCCAGTATTTTTTGCCAAGAAAACACCAAAATGAGGTCATAAAAAATTGGACACAACTGAAAATGACTAAACAAAAAATAATAAGCGCCTGTATATTAAGTAATATGTGTGTATGTGTGTATATATATATATGTGTATGTATGTGCATATATGTATATGACAATGTGCTAGGTGATAGTTATACAAAAACAAAAATGAAATTGTTCCTACCCTCAATGAGCTTATATATTCAAGTGGAAGGTTATAACAAAGTAAGGAAGAATATGTGAATAAGTAAATAAAAACTATATACTATATATAAATACATATACATATATATATATATATATAAGCAAAGTAATTGGAGGGGCACTAACAAATGGGGGGTGGGGAAGAGGAATCAGGAAGCTTGCCAAAGGTGGCACCTGAGTAGAGGCTTGAAGAAAATTAGAAATCCTATAGACAGTGCAGAGAGGATGATACATTCTAGACATGGGGCACACGGCATATGGCATGCTGGGTACAAGAAATAGCAATAGGTCAGCTTGGCTGAAACATAAAGTACATGAATGAGAATAATGTGAACTAAATCTGGAGGTAGACTGGAGCCAGATTAGATACAACCTTCAATGCCAAATAGATAAATCTGTACCTTATCCAATAGGTTATAAGGAGCCACAAAACATTCTTGATAGGAACAAGGGAATAATATCTCCTTATACTTTAGGCAGATGCAAATGTCATGTGTTGCTTTTACTATCTAGTTCTTCCTTTTTTTCTTTCACTCTTGTCTTGTTTTTCCTCATGTATTCCCCTTTTTCCTTCTCCTTTGCGTATGCCTTGGTCTGCCAGAGATGCTGGAGAGAGTCATTGGCCCAATTCCACACTAAGAGCTGGCTGACTCTTGTCTTGCAGTAATCACCTATTAATACCTAGAACACTAAGAGTCTCCATGTGTTGCTTTAACCCTGGCCATCTAGCTGACCAACATGTTTTATCTGCCAAGCATCTCAAACTAGCACACTCTGTACCTTTTGCGGGGCACTGCAAAGATTTCATTTGTAATTGTAATCCCTACAACCTGTCCCAAAATTTATCTACTGACCTAAAAAACAAACCTCCATTTGTAAGATACAGATTAAGTGAGTCAGAGGTTGAGCATGGCCAGAAGACCACTGCTTCCTGAGAAGGAGCCCAGTGATGCCTCAGCACTTTTTAACAAAGGTCTACATTATGAAATAAATCTCTTTGGTTAAATAATTGTTTCCATGAATCATTGGGCCCATTTAGGGAGGAGGGAATTTCTGCAAGCATTTCCTAAATACCGAATGTAGAGCCATCTGTTCTGGAGAAAATCATATCAGTCATCATTTAGATCTTCATACAGTTTTAATTAAATAAATTGTGATGCAAAAGAGGGAAGTATAGTAGCAGCTAACAAATATTCTTCATATTAGGTCTGAAATGAGTAAGGCTCATTCATGTAAGGCTACTGAGAGCTATTTATCCAGACAGTATCCATGTACAGCTATTTATATTGTTAAATTTGCCAATGAATACCATTTTGAGTTTAATCAACCAATTCAATTTTCTATTAAGCAGGTACTATGTGCAAAGGACTGTGGTAGGTACTAGAAAACCAGGATAGATTTGTCTCCCACTGAATCCAAGGCCATCTCCAGTAGTCCTGATCTATATCATACCACTGGACCTAGATGCTTCAGAGGAGAAAGTAAGGCTGGTGACTTGCACAGCCCTGCCTCACTTAAATCCAACTCATTTGGATGTTGTACCATCACCTCCCTGATGTCATGGTCCTCTTCCAAAATGAAGGACAAACAACAATTTGTACAACAGCTATTGATTCTCAAGGACCTTAGTGGGGGAATAGTGGAGAGAGAGGAGTTAGAAGAGTGTGGAAGAGAAATTTGCTCACTGTAACAGAGAGAATGTGATCCAGACTTGCAAAGGGCCAAACTAACCCTCTCTTTTGCTGCAGAAAAACTGAAAGTAACTGCAGTACTTTAAGGAAATCTAATTCCAAATTACAGGGCCTCTCTAGATTAATAGATGGTCTTTAAGAGTTGGCTTTAAAAGTCATTACCTTATTTCCAACCTGGTATTAGACCTCCCTGAATTTAACTAGGCTGATGCTTGGACAATAGGTATCCAGGCAACTAATAGTCCCATTCTGGAAGCCTAGAGGCTGCAAGGTGACACGGTGGACAGAGCACTGGAGTTAGAGTCATGAAGACCTGAAATCAAATCCAGCTGAGACATTTAGCTATGATCCAGGGGACATCACTTAACTCTGTCTGCCTCAGTTTCCTCCATTGTAAAATGGGATTGTTGCAAAGATCAAAGATGAGATAGCATTTACAAAGTACCTACCACAGGGTTGGGAACATAGTAGGCACTATATAAATGTTTATTCCCTTCCCTTTCCAGTTTGGTGGCATCTGCCAGAGTTTTAGCTCCAATAGAGCCGGGAGTGGCCCTCTAGGACCAAGAGCTATGTAATAATGAAACATCTAGGGAGGATTCTCAAATGACATTCATCAATATGCCCCAGACCACCTGTCCTTCTTCTATGCCAGTCCTCACAACCCTCATTCAGGAAAACAATCCTTGGAGAGGAGGGCCTAGTCATTCCCACCAACCACCATATACAGGGCAGGCAAGCCAGCCTAGTTGGAAGAACATGGCAGCCTGGAGGAGAGTCAGAAAGCCACATGCACCAGGCAGGCCAAACCATGCTATCTGACCACCATCTTCCCACAGACCCTGATGGGGACATCCCAGGACCCTGAACCCTTGGGAATAGCAATGTTTACTGCCCAGTGCCTTCAGGCATCATCCTGGGAAGCAAACCTTGTGAAGATACAGCCCAACAACTGCTTCTGGAGTGCTCCAGTCACAGCTCCTGAAGACCCAGAAGACAAAGGTCTTGTCACCAAAGTCCCTGCTACCGTTTCGTGAGTCAACATCAGACATTGATAGGATTTTATCAGTGGGAATGGCACTAAAGAAGATGAAATAACACCTGCTCTACTGCTGCTTCATAAGGACAAGACCTTTCCAGTAGACTTGCCCACAATCCTCCTGTATGTGTTGACTCCCCATTAGAATGTGAGGTTTTTGAGAGCCAGGACTGTCCCACTTCCTGATGTGTGTCCCCAGTGCTTGGCACATCGTTGTTATTTGTTTTTCATTCTGGAAGAGGACCAAGGCATCAGGATGGTGATGCCCTGACTTGCAGGTGAACTGGATTTAAGTGAGGGAGGGGTGCACACAATAAGCACTTAAAATAGATTATTCCTTCAGTACAGTGATGCACGTATACCTCAGAGAGCTGGCCGATGCAGATACAGTTCTGTGCTAATGTTACCTATAGAAACAGAGAGGACCATTCTTGATCCTCAAAAATTATATTTAGCTTCTTTTCTATATATTTATTTTTTTATATTTATAATTAGTGCAGGAATCTTGATTATATCCTCAAAGCATCATTTTTTTCACATTTACCCTAGATCCAGTTCTAATCTGTGGTCCATGAACTTAAAAAAATATGTAGATAGATTGATAGATAGATATAACATCATTTCAATATAATTGGCTTCCCTTGTAACTGAACTTGTTTTAGTCTGTGCATTTAAAGCTATTATTCTGAAAAGGCTTTACCAGATGGTCAAAGGGGTTCAAAACACAAAAAAGTTAAAAATTTTGACCTTAGACTTTATTTCCATAAGCAAATGAAATCCTGCCATTAGCTATACATTATACACATAACCCACAGAAATCAATGAACCATCAGGCTGAGGAGCTGAAAGCAAGCTTTTGTTGGCATTCACTGTGAACCTCCGAGAATACTGTCGTACTGCTTACATGAGAGGATGTGTCCCTGCTGCACTTTCAGGTGCTCCCATACTCTCTTCCAAGACTGTCCTTGACTTCCTTCTCTCCACAAAGGATTCACAGATCAACTGATCTTGCCCTAACCTCCTTCCTGCACTCCAGACTTGAGTCTCCAACTTTAAACTAGATGTCCTGCAGACCCCTCAAACTCAGGATGCCCAAAGCAGAACTCATCAGCTCTCTTCCCCCATCTTTTTTTAGCTTTCCAATTACTGTTGAAAACACCCAATGTGCCTCATCTTCAACTCTTCCATCCATTACCCCACCTATCCAATTGGTACACTGCCAAGTGCTGTCCTTTCTGCATTCTCAGCATCCCTCAGATCCACCCCTCTCTCTTCTCTGACAGGACCACCACCCAGATACAGGTGATCGTCACCTCACATATGGACTATTTACAAACTTGCTGATTGATCTCCCTGCCTCCATGCCCAATCCATCCTCCACTCAGCTGACAAAATGATCTTTTGGCAGGTATGACCAGGTTATCCCCGTGTAGTTCTAACAGCTCCTTATTACCTCCAGAATCAAATATAAGATCCCCTGTTGGGCATCCAAAGACCCTGCTCCCCTTTCCAGGATTCTTAAGCTTTATTCCTTTCCATAACCTAACCATACAGGCTTTCTTACTGCTCCTTACTCAGTACACTCTATTTCCCAACTCAATGCCTTTTCACTGGATCTCCCTAAGCCTGGAATTCTCTCCTTTCTCACCTCTTCCTCCAGGTTTTCCTAGCTTCCTTCAGGTCTCAGTTTAAATTCTATCTTCTGCAAGAGGAGGCCTTTCCCAGTCCCTCTCCCACCCTGCTCCCACTGCTTGTGTTTCTCTGGAAGATTACCTTTGATTTATGTTGTATATTTTTATATGTACATACCTGTTTGCATGTTGTCTCCCCCATGAGAAAGTGAGCTTCCTAAGGGACAGAGACCATGTTTTTACCTATATATGTATCCTTAGTGCTTAAGACAGCAGCTGGCATACAGAGAGTGAGCACTTAATAAACGTTTGTTGATAAAGACAGGATGGAAACTCTGAGACTAGAGTAAGCCAGAGGCCCACAGGGGAGGGGATGCCCCAGTATTAGAATGTGATCATGTAATGAACCCTGACCATAGGTGCACAGATCTTTTAGAGCTATGAAGGACCTCAGAGATCATCTAGCCAAATTTCCAAGGTCACACAGCTACTTAATGTCATAGAAGTAACAGATTTGGGGAGAGATGAGAAAAAGGTAATCTTGCTCTATGGAAAAAGCATGGGGGCAGGGGGATGGCACTGACCCAGAAGGTAGGGGGAGACAGAATGAGATGGCTCTGCTCTGTGTTACAGGGCAAGCCAGGCTCCAACAGAAGTGGCCACAACTGGCAGGCAGGGTGTCATTGGGTTCTCTCTTTGGCCAAGGACATCAGCCAGAAGTAGTGCGGTGGCACTTGTGGTGTGGAAGAAAACCAAAATCACTTGCCAAAATAACCAAGCAAAGCCAGAAATATGAGGAGTCAGCAAGGAGGCTGAATCAGGTCTCAGTAGACTCTGCAAGCACCTTGGAACTACACATTTACTCATCATCCTTCAGCAAGCTGGTTGTTCTTAAGCATGCCAGGCTCAGACAGGGCAACTCTTTTTCATTAGTCCTGGAGTGACAATTGGTTCATGGTGATAGGCAGCATCAGAGAATCCTGGTCTTGAACTAAAAGGGACCTCAGAGGTCATGTGGTCAAACCACCTCATTAAACAGAGGAGGAGTGGCCACAACTCTAGAAGTGTGAGCCTTTTCTAAAAGAAAGGAGAAGGATTCTGAAAGAAGACAGTCTAAGGAGATAGGCTTTCCCAGCTCTGAGAAGATGAGGAGGAAAGGCAGTGTGGTATGGTGTGGTATGGTGTGGTGTGGAGTGGTGTGGTATGGTGTGTTATGGTGTGGTATGGTGTGGTGAAAAGAATGCTAGCCTTGGAGTCAAAATCATTGGATTTTAGGTGTAAACTAAAAGGGACCCCAGACACAATTCTCTGATTTTTACATATAAGGAAACTGCAGTCCACAGAGGTTGTCTATGGTCACATCACTAGCAAGGACAGGAAGTAAAGTTACAATTGACAGGATTTGATTGGATATGGGGAAGGAAGGTGATGAGAGATAGTATGGAGTCAATCAATGATGGTGCAACAGGTTGTGAACCTGAGTGATTGGGAAGATGGTAGCAACCTTCACAGTAACTTAGGAAAGTTAGGAAGCAAGGAGGGTCTAGGAGCAGAGCTAACAAATCCAGTGTTAGACATTGCCAAGTTTAAAGCATCTACAGAATATCTGGTTGGAATGTAACACTGGAGGAAGTTAGGGCTGGGCAAGAAGATCTAAGAGTCATCTGCATGGAGATATGCATGGCAGTTTTCAGAGGAATATAGTCATAAGAAAAAATGCTCTAAATCACTTGATTAGAGAGATGCAAATCAAAACAACTCTGAGGTATCACATCACACTTATCAAATTGGCTGACATGACAACACAGGAAGATGATACATGTTGGAGAAGATTGGGAGAGTTGGAACACTAATTCATTGTTGGTAGAGCTGTGAGCTGATCCAACCTTTCTGGAGAGCAATTTGGAACTATGCCCAAAGGGCTATGAAAATATATATATCCTTTGACTCAGCAATACCACTTCTAAGGCTGTATCCCAAAAACACCATAAAAATGGGAAATGGACCCACATGTACAAAAACATTTATAGCAGCTCTTTTTGTGGTGGCCAAGAAGTGGAAATCGAAGGGAAACTCAACAATTGGAGAATGTTTGAACAAGAATGTAATGGAGTACTAACTATTATGCTATAAGAAACGATGAACCGGTGAACTTCAGAAAAACCTGGAAAGACTTATATGAAATGATGCTGAGTGAAATGAGCAGAACCGGGAGAACATTATACACAGTAACAGCCCCTGTGTGTGAGGACTGTTTCTAATAGACTTAGCCCTTCACAGCAATGCAAGGACCTAAAACATTTCCAAAGGACTCTTGATGCAAAATGCTGTCCATATCCAGACAAAGAGCCATAGAGTAGGAACACAGAATGAAGCAGACTATTTTCTATTTTGTTATATTTTGGTTTTTCTGATGGTTTCTCCCATTCGTTTTAATTCTTTTGTGTAATATAACTAATGTGAAAATGTGTTTAATAAGAAAATATGTGTTGAACCCACATTAGATTGCAGGCCATCGTAGGGAGGGAGGAGGATGGAGGGGTAAGGAAGAGGGAAAAAATTTAAAATTTATGGAAGTTATTGTTGAAAACCAAAAACAAATAAACTAAGGGAGAAAATTTGGAACTCAAAATTTAAAAAGAATTTTAAAAATAAAAATAAATTGGATTTTTTTAAAAAATGAGAGCAATTTTGGTGGCTGCTGACCACAACCTGAGTTAGAAGAGTTTAGGCTAATTTGAATAGAGTTGCTGTTTTCATAGTCCTGCCTCCAAGTCCTGACCTGTCATTTCACTTTTCTAGGCCTCAGTTTCTTCCGAAAGATAGAATTTCAGAAGTCACATACTTCTGAATCGAATTCAACATGTACCTGACCAAGCATTCCCTCCCCAGCATAACAAATAAGTTTTTGCTTAAAATGAACTCTGCTATCTGCAAAGGGAGGAGCCCCTATCACTTTTGCATAGACTCTGGTCTTAGGAAAATTTTCCCTATAATGAGCCTAGATCTTGCCTTCAAGTTCTGCCTTCTGGAACAAACAGGGAAAAATCTTTTTGCTTTAATTTTCCTTTTTATTAAGAACTTAAACACATGTTTATCACACATGAGCATTTCAAAATTTCAAAACTGTGAGCTTATTTTTTTTTATTTTAAATGTATATTAAAGTTTAATTTTAAATGGTTTAACTATAAAATTCAAGTTTAATTTTAAGGGCATACTAAAATGGACAAAAGTTAACAAAACTGCCCTATTTGTCTTCTGTTAAATTTTTTTGTTGTCTTCTATATATTTATGATGTTTCTTTGACACTCAATTCTTTTCCTCCTTTTTTTTAAATATTCCTATCCCTCCTGCCAAATTCTTCTCTCACCAGAGAGAAACTGCCCCTTGAAACAAATATATCTAATCAAGGAAAATAAATCAACACATGGACTGTGTCTGGAAATGTATGCTTCAGTCTACACCTCTTATCTATTACCTCTCTGAAGAGATGGGAAGCATGCTTTATCATCAGTCTTTTGAAGTCATGATTGGTCATTGCATGCATCAGAGTTCTTAAGTCTTACTGTAGTCATTGTATAAATCATTCTTCTGGTTCTGCTCACTTCCACCTGTATCATTTCTTGCAGCTTCCCAGGTTGCTATGAATCTATCATAGCTACAATTTTCTACAACACAATAATATTCCTTTAAATTCACATACCATAACTCACTCAAGCCATTCCCCGTTGTTGGGTACTCCTTCTCTCGTTTAGTTCCTAGTTCTTTTCCACCTCTCAAAGAGCTACAGTAAGTATTTTTGTAACATACATGTCCTTTCTCGCTACTTTGATCTTTATAGACCATATTACTAGCAGTGGCTGTCAGATCAAAAGGCATGCAGTTCACAGCTTCATCGCACAGTGTGTTGATGAGTCTGTCATCCCTCTGCCTTCTGACAATTACTATTTTCCTCCTTCCTCACCTTTGCCAATCAGGTGATATGAAAAGAAACCTCAAAGTTGTTTTAATTTTCACTTCTCCAATTATTAGTGATTTGAAGCATTTTCCATATGGGTGTTGAGAACTTGCATTTCTCCTATTGAAAAGTACCATTCATATCCTTTGAGTTCACCAAAAAGAATAAATCTAATTCATCTTCCCTCAAAAACTTGACAATAGTTATCAGGCCATTCACCTCACCCATAAGTTTTCTCTTCTCAAGGATATACATTCCCAATCCCTTCAGATGATCTTTATGTGGCATGATTTCCTGAGGTCCTTCCCTATCTTGACTGCTCTCCTCACAATATCTTCTACCTTAACAACAATGTCCTTCCTAAAATGTGTGCCAAGAACTGAAACCAACTCTATAAATATGATCTGATCAAGGCAGAGGACACTGGGACAATCACCTCAATTGTGGTTGATTGATTATCCTTCTTTTAATGTAATTTTAATCCACTAGACTTTTTTTTTTTGGCTACTGCATGATATTATTGGCTTCTACTGACTTTGTCATCCACTGAAACCTCAGATTGGTTCCCCGCAAAATTGTGTGAAACCATATCTTCACTATACTGTATTTGTGAAGTTTACTTGTTTTTAACCTAAAAGGAAAACTTTGCCATTTAACAGGGATACATGTACATTATTAGATTTAGCCTAACATTCTAACACTTCCATAGCATTTTGGAACCTATCACCCAGTGCATTATCTACTATTCCCAGACCTGTGTAACCTGCAAATTTGCCTATCATGCAATGTACGCCTTTATCTAAGTCACTGTTAAATGATGTTAGGACCACCTGGGGCCCTGGCACTAGAGAGTTCCCTCCAAGCTGACATCAGACTATAAAAAATTATTGTCACAAATCTGTCATTTCACCAATTATAAATCCATCTGCCTCACAAGACTGTTGGGAACAAAATTCTTTGCAAATACCAAGTGCTCTACAAATGTGAATTCCTCTCATTATTCAAGTCCTTCTAGAATCTCCCATTTCCTCTGAGCCCCTAAGACCAAGGGTATGTTGGTAAATGCTTTAATAACTGGTTCTCTAGAAAAAAATGCACTGATGACGCTTTTTAGTTCAACCTGAATTAGTAACATTTTCTCCATCACTTTCTCAAGTCAACAAAATAATATAAGAAGCCCTAATTTGTAGCTTACCACTACCAAGGTGTCAGTGCTCAAGCTGCAAATTTAACAGTCAGCTCTCTCAAGCTCATACAAGTTGGTTCCCAGTAGGACTCAGCGGATGCTAAGTGAACTGAAAAAGCATTTATTGAACACTTACTTATGTGCCAGGTATTGAGCTAAGCACTGTAGATATGAATATGAATGCCAGCTCCCAAGGATCTTCTATTCTAATGGGGGAGGAAAATACATAAAGGAGAATCAGACATCGTGGTGAAGAAACAAGGAAGCCTGGTTCCAGGCAACATCAGGCAAAAGCTCACCTTTCAGGGTCCAGGGCATCAAGGGGCAGTGTCTTCTTGATTCTTTCTGTCATGAATCACTTTCTAATCTCTAAGATTGTGTGAAGACCAGTTCACTTGGCTACTTGTTAAGAGTGGGCATGTTGTCATCAGTTCATACCTTCCCAATCCTAACTTTAAAAAGATAAAATGGCACCATGTTCCCCCCATACACAGCAAGGTCTAACACATATTTGTTGAATAAATGAATTAATAAATGGACAGTCATATGGCACTTAACACTTTAGGAAGTGAATGAATAATGACCAAGTGTCCTCACCAAAGAAAATAAGAATAATGGACCCTATGGGAAAATCCTTTACCAGAATCCAAATTGTGTTCAACCCAACATTGTATGGTTCTGCAATTATTACATTTAGACCATCTCTATATACCTGGATAGCATCCATGTAAAATGACGGCTTCTTTCTATTTTGATCATTGCCATCTCTTTCTCTCCACCTACTTATTCCTTTCCCAAACACACATTGGAGAAGAAAGATTATACTCCTTCAAGTCCTCTGAGAACATTCTGGAATCACGTTTCACACCTAACTCCTTTTTTCCAGGATTCTCTTTCAAGACACCAGTGCCACTTTTAGTCACTGATAGCAGCATTTAAAGAGAATCAGCACCAACCCTTCAGCCTTTGGGAAACTGAAATAGATTTTTCCCCTCTTCATGTGAGAAGTGAATTGTGACACCCCCATTGCCCAGGGCAGGTTCCCTGGTACTAATAGCAAAAGAGGGCTTCTAATTAGGAGATATCATTCCCACCAATGAGGTATCTTAACTTTTCATGAATACAGCAAAAAGCTGATTGGATCTTACTATCAGAAGAGGCAGAAATCCCTTTCATTGTATGATGAATATCCATTTCCATATCTTTCCCCGTTCCTATTCCCTCCACCCATAAATGTATATGAGAAAGTCATGCTAGAGACTTTGAGGCAACGGGCTGTCACTACAAAAATAATTTAATGTAATGATAAATCTTCTGTCGAAAAGTGGGAAGGAAGGGCATATTTTTCATCCAGACAATTTGGATAAGATATGAAGCTAAGCATTACAATGTCTTTGTAAGTTAGTTTTCTAAAGAGGTTACTAAAACATGGGTGTCAGTGCCAAAACAAAGTGGAAGCACATTGTTAGATAATTTAGGCACGATACACATTTGGTCTGCATTATTTAAGGAATGCAGGGCTTTCCACCTCCTCCACAAACTGTGGGAGGGGGGACAGAGGAGAGTGGTGTGGAGATTGGTGGTAAGGTAGACATCTTCAACCATTCTTTGCCTCAAATGTCTTATTTCACTTCTTAGGGTCATTTCTGTTAAACAATGTATATGGGAGTAAGTTGGATGGCCTTACTATTGTGTTGTTAAAAACAACTTTGCACATATTCAATAATTTCTACTGAAAGAATCTTATGCACATCAAAAGATTTACCAGCTTGGTTTATAAACTCTAAAGGAAGGAAGTACACAAAGGCAGAAATTATCATCAAGCAGATATATGGAGACTGAGGCAGTCATGTATTACACAGCCATGTGCATAACTATGAAGTTGAGATAGTTAAGAAAGTCTATTCCATGGATTTGTGGGAAGGTGTTCATGAATATCTAATGCATGATTACCTGTATATATGTAACACTTGATGATGCTAGTCTCTATACATTTGTGTGTGTGTATGACAACAACAAAAAATATATACATATATATGTATGCTTACAAAATAAGTTACAATCATGAATTATTCAAAATTATACTTAAAACGTTCTTTTCCAGTAAAATCATGTGACAGACTTTCTGACTATCTCATTTTTATAGATCTAGGCCATAGGGACTCAAGGAGTTGCCCAGAGATATGCATGGAGCCATCAGTATAATGAAAACTAGCCCTTAATTAGGAATCTGAGTCCTTCACTTAGGCACCAAGACTTCCTCTAAATATACCAAAAAAATTGATGTTTTTGCAGGACTTATTTCAAGTTCTGATGTTGTATGGGTCACAGAATCTCAGAGTCAAAAAGAACCTTGGAAGTCATTATTGGGTCCAACCTATTCCTCAACAGAAATCTCCTCTACATAGCACTTCTTAAACTGTGGGTTGCAACCCCATATGGGGTCTAGTAGCTGAATATGGGGGGTCTTGAAAAATTTGGTAACAGTAAAAGGTTTCTGAAAGCACAAAGATCAAAATTTAATTCAAAATCAAACGCATAATGAATCAGACGTGTTTCTGGAAGCACTTGCCTGTGTTACATCATGAGCTTCACATCAGCCTTGGTTCTGAACGCACAACATGCACACTTTTCACTGAGCATGCCTTCCCAGCATGTAGTGCCAACAGACACTGCCAGAAACACCTCGACTCAGATTCGAGACCACTGTCTTCAGTAAATGGTAAAATTATATGTATATTAAAGAATTGTTTTAAAATAAATTTCCTTATATTAACAGTAATGTTTGATTTACATACCAATTTTAATATACCTATATACACAGGATCACAAAAAATTTCTCAGGTGAAAAAGGTGGGAAAGAAAGAGTGGAAAAAGTTTAAAAAGCACCGTATGTCTCAAAAGTCTCAGTGCAGTTTTAAGATTTAATAGCTTAAAACTATTAACATCTGAGTAATATGTATGTATGTATATATGTGTGTATATGTATATATGTACACATATATGAATGTACATGTGTATGTGTATATATAATATCTCTGACAAGTCTAATTAAAGAACTCTAGTAAGGAAGAGCCTATTACACACAAAAGTAGTCCATTCTATATTTTTCAAATTTCCAGTTGTTAGGAATTTATTCCTCATATTGAGTGAAAAATGTATGTCTCTGCAACTTCTATTCATTGATTGTAGTTTTGGCTATTAAGATCAAAAAGAAGAAGCTGTAAGTCTCTTCCACATGAAATCCCCTTTTCAAAAGACGACTTGACCACTAGTCTCCCCTTCTCCATGATAAACACTCCCAGTTTCTTCAACCCATCTTTCATCTGTGAAAATGATATTCCACTCAGTGGAAACTGCTTTGAGATTTAGAGACTTTCCTAAAAGAGGCAGAACAGTCAGTGATTCTAAAAAAAAGATATTAATTGGGATTTTACTGTATATCTTAGATCAGAACATATGACAAATCATAAAGAAATTCCCAAAAGGTTTAATCTATCTAGTAAGCAGATTGGATGAGACCATCTCTAAGGGTTCCTTTCAGTTTTAGCATTTTACAAATCTGATTTCCTCACTTCTAGCGGGAGCACACTTTGTACGTGCACAGATGGGCCCAGAGTTATAGTATCAAAATCCAGGTTGGAAACTCTTTCTAAGTCTGTCCTACTTGCAGGCAAGGTCAACACTTAGACCATTTCTTATGGGTTATGATAAATGGTTGGTCTTGTATTTAAAGGCATCCAGGACAAAAAGCTGCGAACATTTCCTTTAAATGCACCTGAAATATCTTTTACAGTTCTTTCCTGTTTCCTTTTTTTCCGTCCAAAGTAGAGAGAGAACAGCTAGATATTCTACTTTCTTAAGAGCTATTTATATACTTGAAAATTATTGTTATATTAATCTTTCATTCTGAGTGAAATCTTCTACTTCCTTGGATTTAACTTCACATTACTTATTTTAATGTAACCAGTAACAATGTTTCTGAACTATTTCTTAATATCAATTGATTTTCACATTTAAGATCTCTCTAAAGGGCATATGAGGTTAAAGAGAATCTGATCCACAGGCCTACCAGTCATAAAAGATGTTAAAACCATTAACTAAAGGACCGCTACTTTTTCTCAAAAAAAGAATTTCAGCCATTTCTACACAAGGCTCCTGATAATCAAAACAAAGAGCTTTAGTGGCCTCTACAGGCAGTATTGGAAAAGTACAGATTATTAGAAAAATAAAATTGAAAAGAATATTTCTTTTCCAAGAACCTTTCTGCCTCTGCAAGTTAGGGAATTCAATTCAGTTCAACAAGTATTTATTAAGCATCTACTAAATACAAACACACTGCACTAGGCTATATGGATATAAAGGGGTGTGTGTGTGTGTGTGTGTGTGTGTGTGTGTGTGTGTGTGAAGCATTCAAACTATACTTCAGAGAGCACAACTACGATGGGCTAGGCACGTTGTTCGAATGCAGAATGTACGCTTGCCAAAAAGATTATATTGTGGAGAACTCGCATGGGGCAGGCGATCACATAGAGGTCAGAAGAAGAAATACAAGGACACTCTCAAGGTCTCTCAAGAACTTTGGATTGGGGGGGGGGGCGGAGCCAAGATGGCGGAGTAGAAAGACTCACATTTGCTAGCTCCGAACCCACAGCCCATGGATTCCCTCTAAAAAGAACTCCTGACAAATTCTGGA
>CM053772.1:186402941-186429327 GCA_028658325.1 Potorous gilbertii | reverse complement strand
GAATCATCTTCTCAAGAAAATAACCATCTATGGTCTTAGTTTTTTTCCCTTTTCTGGGCATTTTCCCAGCCAGTTACTTGATTTCTGAGAGTCCTCTCCACCCCCTGGTCTAGATCCGCCCCGCTAGTGCTTGGGGTCTGGGATTCAAATGCTGCTCCCCAGCCTCAGGGCTTTTGGCAGCAGGCCTGACTTCTCTTCAATGGGAGCTTATCTGCGGGTTCTCAGGTGGGGGCAGGGCCGCCTCTCAGGCTCAGTTCCCTCAGGGGGTTTATGCAGAGATCTCTTGCAATGGAGATGCCGTGGAGCCCCTGCCCGCCCCGGGAGTCTCCGGCGGAGCTGCCTCCACCTCTGCCGCAGCCACCACCTCCCGAGGGGTTCCGAGTCCCGGAGATACCCCGCTCCCCTCTCAGCCCGTCTCTCTCACTGACCTGTGCGTCTGTGGGTGGAGGGACCTTCGCAACCGTGGGAGAATCAGGTCCCTGAAGCCTGCTGGGCTCTGCTCGCTCCTCTCAGTCCACGAGAGCTGCTAAAGATACCAGGTGGAGAGAATGGACACTAATACTATTCTGTACATGGAAAGAAAGATGTGGGCTGATCTAGTAAAAATAACGACATAGGATTCTTAAAAATACACTTTTGTATACAAGTGTAGTAGGCAAATAAAATAGGCTTGTTTCTGCATTTGTCTTTTTTTAGTAACATCTTCTGTAAATTATTTGGCAGCAGTATCACTTTTCCATGAGTATTTAGAAGATAAGTTTTTGTTGAGATTTACATAAGGCCCGTGCCATTAATGACTTCTGTTGTCATAAGACAGTAATGTAGTGCTTACTCAGCTGGTGAGTTTTACTCAAGTTCCTTACGTAAAAAGCTTTTAATTCCTGGTAGTAACTTCATCTTTTGTGAGTAGTAAATTGTAATAAACTAGTAACTGGAAATGATTTTCCCCCACCCTCAATTTTTAAAAAAAATTTAATTTTTCAGACTCTACTTAAGATCAGGGTTTTGTTTTTTGTTTTTATTAAGCAAATAAAACCTAAATTGTAGCTTGTCTTATGTTTAGTGAATTACTTAAGATTTGTTAATATTGCATGCAAGGACATGGGTAAACCATGGAGACTTAAAATCTTTCTTGATATATGTGGCAATATCAAGTTGACTCTTTAAGAAAATTCTTTTTTAAAAATTTATTATGAATTTAACACACTTAAATAAATGTGAATATTTCAGTGGATAAGGAACAGATTAAAGGGTTATATGTGAAATTGTTCATATTAACTTTTAGCTCGTAATTGTACTTGTTTTTTAAGCACTCATTAATTCCAGCATGATAGTAACAAGCTGTTTTCCTGTCTTCTGACTTCGGAGCTTCCATATGCTTTTTTCTGTATTTTTCTAATGTTTTATTGATATTCTTTTCATTATTTTTTACATCACTCTT
This sequence comes from Potorous gilbertii, assembly GCA_028658325.1. Taxonomy (NCBI): domain Eukaryota; kingdom Metazoa; phylum Chordata; class Mammalia; order Diprotodontia; family Potoroidae; genus Potorous; species Potorous gilbertii. The sequence continues at coordinate 186,427,886 of CM053772.1, read as the reverse complement.
GCTACTCATTAAATCTTCCCTGTTCTCCCCTCCTCCCACCAAAGCCTTCCCTTGTAACCTATAAGAATAGCAAAATAAAACAAATCAACACCTTGTTATGTCTAATTCTATGTTGCATGTGATTACTACTGTACTTTCTTGTGAAATGTGTGCCAGGGTAGCATCCCAAAAGAAAGTTCTTTTAACACATTCCTTTCACCACCTTGCTTGGTTAACTTTCAGTTGATGCTATCTTAGGGAATATAGGGTAATCCTTTTTATTGAGACTGACAGCTGGGCCCTTTCACTTCTTATCCTGTTTGCTGTTGCTTTGCACACATACACAGTCATTTCAAAATGTAAAGAAAACTAACTACTGCAGTGTTAGAATCTCTGGATAAAAGATGTGCATAGAGCACCTTTGGAAATCAGAGAATTGGGTTTAAATTTTGTCTTTTATTACTTGTATGACACTGGTTAAGTCCCTTTAAATCAAGCCCACAGCATACAGCCCACAGGCCACTAGCAGCCTGCCAAAGGAGTTTGGGCAACTGGCAAGTGAACCAACCATTGTCTGGCTGTAGTCACTAGAGGGCACTGTGTTGTGCAGGCCTGCTTTAAATCATCAGTCCTTTATTAAATTCTTATTATGTGTCAGGCATGGTGCCAAGTGTTGGAGATATAACTATAACAGCAAAACATTCTCTACCATCAGGGAATCTATATTCTGAGGAGGAAGACAACATATGTATCTGAAGCTGTATTCAAGATAAATCAAAGTATATAAAAAGTAACCTTAGAAGGAAAGATGTTAATTAATCATTAGTTGGCTGCAGGAAGGCTTCCTGCTGAAGGTGATACCTGTGCTGAGTCTTAAGGAAAACCAGGGATTCTGAAAGTTAGAGGTGAGGGAGAGAGAGCATTTGAGACTTGAGAGTCAGCCAGTTCAAAGGCATGGAGACAGAAGTAGAGTGTCATGTGTGAGGAACAGAAATCTCACTAATAATGACTGAGTGCATAGAGGGGAGTAATAGGCAAAAAGACTGGAAAAGTAGAAGGAAACCAAGTTGTAGAGAGCTTTCAGTGTCATGTAGAGTGGATGGTATTTAATTCTGGAAGTTTTAGGGGACCCCTGAAGTTTATTGGTCAGATCAGTTTGACAGCTAAGGATTGGAATGGGGAGGTAAAAAGATGGAACTATTACAATAGGTCAGGCAAGAAGTGATGAGGGTTTAAACAAGAGTGGTGGCTGTGTGAATGGAAAGAAAGAGATATTGTAGAAGTAGGAAGACATGGCAAGATTTTGGTGCAAGATTTGGCAACTGATTGGATAATGTAGATGAGGGCAGTCAGGAGTCAAGTATGATACTGACATTGAGAACCCACATGACTAATAGGAATGTAGTGCCCTTGAGAGTAATAAAGAAATTCTGAAGGGAGGAGTAGGTTTGTGGGAGAAGATTATGAATTCTACTTTGGACATGTTGAGTTTGAGATACCTACCAGATATCCAGTTAGAAATGTCTTCATATTTAGTTTGTGATGGGAGAGAAACTAGAGTTGGAAATAAAGTTCTGTGCATCATATGATCTACATAGAGATGATAACTGAGTCCACAGGAGCTAATAAACTGAAAGAAAAAAGAAAAGAGGACTTAAGACAAAGCATTGAGGTATGCCTACAGTTATAGGACATGAGTAAAGATCCAGTGAAAGATTAAGGAAAGGTCAGAAAGGTAGTGAACCAGGAGAAAGCAGGGCCATGAAAACCCAGAAAATAAATAGAAGAGAGTGGGCCACAGTGCCAAATGCTACAGTAAGGTCAAGAAGGATGATAACTGAGAAAATGCTGTTTTGTTTGGCAATTAAGAAACCATTGGTAACTTCGAAAAGAACAGTTTAATTTGAGTGATGACTTCAGAAGCTAAGCTGCACAGGGTTGGGAAAAGAGTGAGAGGGAGAAGTATGAGCAGTGAGTATGGATGGCTTTTTTAAGGAATTTAATTGAGATACTGAGTAATAACTAGTAGGAACAATAGGATCTAGTGAAAATATTTTTGGCTCATGGAAAGACTTTGCTGGGCAGGACAGGAGAGGATGAAATCAAGAGGACATTTGGCTAGGTTGAAAGGGAATTCAGAAACCATCCAGCATTCTCTGTACTTGAGCAGTAATTATGAGCAGATGGAGTCTGCTACTGCAGGATAAACTTTATACTTTAGTCTCAGGTGTGGGGTATGAACCAACTCTTTGTGACTTTAATTTCCCCTATGTAAAATGAACTAGTACTTTTTGTTGTTCAGTTGTTTTTCAGTCATGTCCAACTCTTTGTGATCCCATTTGGCATTTTCTTGGCAAAGACACTGGAGTGGAGTGGTTTGCCATTTTCTTCTCTGGCTCATTTGACAGATGGAGAAAACTGAGACAAGAGGCAAACAGAGTTAAAGACTGTAGCACCAAAGTGATACCCACAGCAGATATGCAGGTATATTCCCAGGGTAAATTTGCAAAATATACTTTGTTCTTCAAAGACAAAATTAAAATATTTATTGAGATACCAGAAAGCCAATTTTACCAAATTTGTACACATTACCAATAGAGGGGGGATCACCATCCCCAAGCCTTCCCTCTATCAGGCCTCCCCACAAACAAGCACCCTCTCTCAATCACACTCTGCCTCCTCTCTCTCTCTCTCTCTCTCTCTCTCTCTCTCTGTCTCTCTCTCTCTCTCTCTCACTCTCAGTTCCCCCTCACACTCTCTTCCTTCTCTACTTGCTCAGCAAGCTCCTCCCACCATGCTATGTGACTCAGCCTCCATGTGACTCAAGTTGTGGACTGGGCCAAACATCAGAGCAGGTCACATGCATCTATTAAGGGTCAGGGAAGATCTTCAAATTCCCTTACCATTAAGTGACTTGCCCAGGATTGTACAGCTAATACATGTCTGTCACATTTGAACTCAGGTCCTCCTGATTCCAGGCCCAGCACTTTATCTACTGTGCTACCTAACAGTTCTCTTCATTTGTAAGATTTAAGAATATCATATATCTAACATAGTAGTTCTCAAAAGAAGTAATCTGCATAAGTGCAATATACATGTATTGTTTATTGTGTTAGTATTATTAAAGATTTTACTTTGGGATGTCCTCGGTTCTACATGTTATCTTTGCTTATTAGCCAAAACTTACTAGTCAATCTTTGTTTACCTAAAGAAATGTATGATACAAGAGAAAACAACACTAAAAGACATCAGATTAAGTCATTAAAATGACTGATTTTGAAGACTAGTGATGTAACAAACTTCCCTTGTTACTGCAAAGATAATGTTGGACTATGGGTAAAATGAGGCCTGCTTTATCAAAAATGGTTGTTGTGTTAGTTTCTTTGACTTCACTGTGCTTCTGTATGTCAGTGAAGTAGAGAAGGAAAGAGTTTTTTGAATGATAGCAGTGTTAAAAGTATTGATGTTTCTTGATATTTGTGACCCATACATAGAATGATTGTAAAGTAATTAGATGACTTTATATTTCAGAAGACATGGAGTGCTGAAGTAGGCAGAAGAACTTCATTATATTTATTTTTCTTTGGTTGCTTTACCTGAGAAAGTACCTTAAATGTTTAACGGTACTATTTGTTTTTGTTTAAAATGCTATTAATTCTTACTTTGATATTTACTGAACAGATTTTAAATTTTAAAATATTTTGATTTCTTCAAAACTAATTTTAAAGCTAATTTCACAAGTAAACTATTGTTATTAATTGAGACAGTGAACAGGAGCACCAGAATAAGACTCAATGTCTCTGGAATGAACGTGGTGAACTAGTTGCTAAGGTCTTTTCCTTATATTATATTTCTTTTGTATTTTAGAAGTTGAAAATTTTGCTTTTAGGTTAGCATTATCTAATTCCTTTCAAGGTCATTTATGGCTCAATTTGTTATTTAGTGCTTGATGTGCAAGAATACCTGATCCTAATCTTTATGAATATTTAAAGTTTTTTATAGATGCTAAAATTATTTTTATGAGCATAAATATTAAATAATTCCATACCCTCCTGCTGTTTATGAACTTTATTTTAAAAAAACCCAAAATACTTTGATTCAACAAACATTAATACCTGTTATGTTTAAGGCACTATGGCAGTCAGTTTTATTTTTGTTTCTTTATAAAGCAGTAGTGTCAAACTCAATTAGACATGGATCTCTGCCGGCTGCATATTAGAATACAACAGATTAACATTATCTGTTTTACTGTATTTTTATTTATTTGATTATTATTTATTTATTTGGTTAAACATTTCCCAGTTACATTTTAACCAAGCCATGCTTATGAGTGTTTCATATGACTGTCATTTTGACACCCCGGTTTTATAACTCCCTCTACAGACAAAAGATATAGTTATAAAGTGCTGCAGCACAAGAGCCTTCTAGTGTTGAGACAGTTAATACTTTTATAATCATGGAAAACCTGCCTTAGTCATTTAAAAAAAATTTTATTTTAGACTCAAATGCCAGAACACAAATACAGAATAGTAAAAAGAACCAAAAACCAAAAATATATTATAAACTTAAGTATTGGAACTTAAATACAAAGTTTAAAAGGAAGAAAAAAGCATGTCACGTGCATAATAGAACATAAGAGAGGATTCAAATTGTGTAACAATAGTTTTAATTTTAAGAAAGCCTGTATGATAAATATACTTCTGTTGAAAATTGTCCACCTTCTCTTTGCTTCCTTGTGAGTTCTTTTATTCTCTACTGTGTACTTTTTTCCCCTCCTACCACCCCCCAAAAGACTACAATAAAGTTTAGATATGTTTCTCTATAGCTATATACATACACATATACATACATATATATACTCATATAGACATACGCTTTCCCAAACATATTCTATTCCTGATCTTTGTTTTTGTGTTTGAGCGTGTCTCCTGTTTCCTATCCCTCCTCCCTCCTCTCTCCCCCATTCCCATAAATTCTGTGCCACCTTTTACATATTCTCTCACCCTTCCTCTAAAGAGCCCTCTGTTGTCCTCTCCCTGTAGTATAAAGATAGAATGCAAGGCTATGTTTTGCTTTTTATAATCAATCACCACAGCAAATCCATTTAGATTGTATATTGTTTGGAATAGTTGAGATAGCCTGTAAAATGCATAGAGTTTGACACTAATTTTGTGACTAGAGCAAGCTGCTTTTCAAGACTGAGATTTTTAATCTGTAAAATGAGGATGATAGTATGTGTAGTGCCTCCCTTATAAGGTTATTATGAGATGATGTCTATAAAAATGAGCAAACCTTAAAAAGTGTCATACAGAAACCAGTTTCAATCCAACAAACATTTATTAAAAACTATTATATGAAAAGTAAAGGATAGAAGTAGCATGGCATAGTGAATAGGAAGCCAGTCTCAGAGTCAGAACTGTTTGGGAGAGAGTGCTGATGGCAATCAAGAAAAGCTTTCTAGAAGAATTTACATATGACCTGAATTTTGAAGGAGGCTGCAGCTTCCAAAAGGGGGAACTGAAGAGGAAATGGATTCTGGGCAGAGGGGGGCTGCATGGGCCAAGGTAAGGGAGGCAGAAGAGGGAATGCTGAGGCAGGAGAAGACTAAGCAGGCCAGTTTGACTAGAACAGAGAATGTATGGTGCAGAGTGATAGGAATTAAGCCTGGAAAGGTATACTGGAACTATCTCTCCAAGGGATGTAAAAACCGAACTGAGGGGTTTGTATCTTATAGTCAGTAGGGGACCACTGAAGTCTCTTGAGTTGTGTATTTGTGTTGGTTGTGTACATGTGGATTCTGTGTTTGACTTCTTTGTGGTGTACATTTAGTAATGTTACTGCTGGGTCTGAGGGTATATGCAATCTCATGACACATTTTTTTTGTTTTCTTGCTTCCATTCTTTTCTTCTTCAATCCATCCTACATGTAGCTGTGAGGAGTAACTTTCTAAACAAGTCTGACCTTGCCCCCCTCACTCAAGAACCTTCATTGGTCCTGTTGACTCTATTATAACATACTAATTCCTCAGTTTGGCTTTGAAAGCCCTTCGCAGTATGGTACTCTATGTGTGTGTGTACATACATATCTATACACACACACACACACACACACACACACACACACATTCACTCATCCTCTGCACATTCCCAGATTTCACACTCTGGGTTCTGGTTATTCAAAGGTTGACCACCGAAAATTAAATGGGAATTTGCAGTGTACAGAAAATTACTGGCAGGTATCACAAGCACATCAAGAAAACAAAAATTTTTTTAGTAAGTCATAAATGCACAATACTGATGCACAATACTAAATGCATAATACTGCACAATACAAATACTGAATAGTATTAATCTTTTATTATTACCATAAGTATGCATATATACATTTATTATGAACAGTTAAATTTTGTTAGCAGTTTCAGTGTGTTAAAGAACTAAGGGCTGCATCTCTCTTTGGGAGCACCTCCTTTGTGTCTGTCAGCCTGACTCAGTGCAGTGATTTTCTCCCACAGTGAGCTTTGTACCTTACACTTTTTGTAGAAGGAAATCCATGAAGCAGGAGCTGCAGCTGTACTGGTGACTGCGAAACTCAGCATGTTGTTTGAGATACTAATCTCTCCTAGAAGCGACACCTTTTTTGTGTGTGCAGTATGTTGTTTTACTTGTTTTGTGGGTTAAATATGATCAGAATGATTAAAAAGTAAAAGTTTGGGGTGGGGCCTAAAGTTATTTGTGTTTTTTCACATTTTGTGGATGTCTTGTACCCCTAAATCCCCGAATATCAGGGGAGGACTCTGTACGTATCCCACACCCACAAATACACACATACATATGTATTATATAATAATAGATAATATATTAATAAGCTAATATAATAAGAAATATATTATGTATTTACATATATAGCTATATATCAGGATTTTTATTATAGCAATGGGCTAAAAGAAAGGCCTATAAATTTAGGAATAGTTGAACAAATTATACTATATGAATTTAATGGAATATTATTATGCTATAAGAAATAGTGATTATGAATGAGTCAGTGAAACAGAGCCGATACATAATGAAGTGAATTAATCTGGGATATCAGTTTATCCAGTGACTACAGTAAAGGAAAACAACCAAAAAGTCTGTTTATACAATGTGATTAGTGTAGTTACCAATTATGATTTCAGAAGATTTATGATGCCTACCACCTCTTTGAAAAGAAGTGATGTGCAAGGGGTACAGAATGAGATATTTTTAGACATAGTTAACATGATGATTTGTTCTTATATATGTACATGTGTATATGTGTGTAAAAGGAGTTTGATGAAACACTTAAAAATACTTTGAAGACAGCAAAAGGGAGTTTGGAAGAGGACATTGCCCATATAAACATTTTGTATTTTCCACAAGCAGGGCAGTTTCATTAACTACCAGGTTAGGTTTAATATGCCCTTTTAAAAGTATATACAGAAACTCAGTTTCATATACAGTCATTTTTTTCTATTCATTGTATATTAAAATGTTTAATATTTATAACTATAAGGCTGATATGTTATAGGTTGTGAACTGCCTTACCTCAGTGCAAATATGTAAAAATTAAAAGTATATTACTAAAATTTCACAATATGAATTTTGCATTAAATGGCAAAAGAAAAGACTTCACAGACGTTTATTTTTGCCTAATTGAATTGAATGAAACGCTCAAAACTCTCGTGTGTTTGTGGATGTTTAAATTCATGATAAAAACTTTCTAGAAAAGAAAAAAGGCCAGATGAGAGGTGTAATGATGACTGAATGAGAGTAATCTTGTAAATGCAGAGAAAGAGATAGAATGGAGGAATAGTGTGGTGGTTAGAATCAACAACATTTGGCATCTTATTGGGTAGAGAAGATGAGAATGAAGAATTTTGAATAATTCTGAAGTTAAGAATGAAAATGTGTGCAAGAATAGGAGTATTCTTGATCTGAAGGAAAGGAAGTGGAGATTTAGAGAAGAAATGGGTTTATGATGAATTCTTTTTTGGACTTTGTGAGTTTGAGATGCCGATGAATCGTCCAATTAAAGATGTCCAGCAGACAGATAGTAATGTAGGATAAAGTTCAGAATGCATAGTCTTCTAAGACTCTACACACATATATGTTTATATGAGAGTTTTAGAGTTGCCTGGGGCACTGAGAAGTTAAGTAACTTGTTCAGGGTCTCGTAGCTGCTATGTGTCAGGTTATATGTGTGTGAGAATGTCTGTAGTCACATGTGTATATGTATATATATTGATGCTTTTGCATATAGATATGTGTGTATGCATATACATGTGTACACCGCTTACACAAATGTATAATGTGCCTAATTATAAATGTAGTTATATAGATTTAGGATTCATCCCTAAGGAAATGATCGTTGAACTGAAGAGGGCTGATAGAGCCACTCAGAGACAGTGTTGTATGGGGAAAGAAAATAAGTGTATCCAGCTTTGTTGTTGCTGCTGCCATTTGCCTGTTAGGGTTTCTTTTTCATAATACCAGACTGTGTTTTTTTCAGTGTTATTATGGAAGCAGTTAATAGTACAGAGATTTTGTACGTTTACATGAACTAGAAGTGCTTACCTAATAGTTTAATAAGTAGACATTGAACTAAATTCTTTTATAGACTTCAATAAGTTTAAAAAGCACTCTTTATTCTCTGTGAACATGTATAGCTTTGACAAGCCTACTTAGTTTACTAGGAAGTTAATACCCTCTTATTTTTCTTCTTACCCAAATAGATGTACAAATGTCTGCCACAAGACGGAAGCGCAGCATGTTATGTACTTTACCATAAGCTGTCATAAAATGAGCTCAATTGCAGACAGGTATGTTACTAGATGCTCTTTTATGTTAAATTAATTTTTCAATGGCAAATTAATAATTTATATCAAACACTTGTAAAAAGGCTTTTATACTTAAACAATTGTTTTTAAGTCCCATCGCTGGGTTAGAATGCCTTTTTTTAATGTTAGGCAAGGTACAGTATTATAGTTTAGAGGTGGCAACAAGGTAAGTAGGGAAGGTTGTAGTCTGGTTTCTTTTATAAAGAGGATGTGTAAAGGAAGTTCTTTTTGGTGAACATACCTTTTTAAATGAAAAAGATTTGACGACAGGAGCTAATGATGAATTCCTAAACCACTTGAAACTTTTATATTGTTGAGTAGGAATGATAATAGAGATGATTTTTTAAATTTGCAAATATAAGTCTTATAGCATTGTGAAGAAAAAACTAGTGGATTTGTGAACTCCTTACCTCTGTGCAAATATACAAAAATGAAAAAATATATTATTAAAATTCACAATATTAATTATTGCATTCAATGCAAAATAGGTGACTTCTCACAAACTTTTCATTTTTGCCTAATGATGTTACATTTTATATTTAATTTATCAGAACTGCCTGCCATAATGGTGGGCAATAATAGATATTAAATAGACACTTGTTGAATTGAACTAAACTCTTGTAGTTCATGCATGCATGTATATGTGTATATATGTTTCTGCCTATATGTATCTATTTAAATGTTGTTTAAACAATAGCACAGTTTTTAAGCCTTTAATATACTGCATAAAAGTATAAAAAAGTATAAAAGTTTCAATTTATATGATTAATTGGTTTTGTAAAAGAATCATAAAATCTACTTAAGATGATTTTACAAGATATGGGTCAAGTTAAATAATACAATTTTTTTTCTTATTTCATAGTGAGTATGCCATTAATCTCTGTTTTAATGTTTCATTGTCTTCTTTAGAGATGATGGTAGTATATTTGATGGACTGGTGGAAGAAGATGACAAGGATAAAGCAAAAAGGTGATTATTTGAGATGTATACTTACAAATTAATGATTAAATTGGCTGCCTTAAAAATTTAAATGTATTATTAAAGAGAAAAATCCTTTAATATTACTATACTTCTATAACATAACATTCTGAATTTTTTAGTGCATTTTCCTTTAAAAATTGATACTGGAAAAGACAACCAACTTTTCCAAGCAAACGAATGAGTATCATGTTACAAAAAGATTAAAACAACTCCTTATAAGGGCCCTTGGTGCACTTAAGCGTTGTTAAATCATTTCCTCACAGAGATATGAATGACAGAGAGACCCCCAAAAACTTAAAGCTTAGGGTGATTGATTTTTAGATTGGCAGTGGATTGCTTAAATAAATACAGATAAAGAACGTCTGGAATTATGGGGGACTCAATAGGAGATGTGGTTAAATCAGTGAACATTTAGTTTACATATAACTTTTCAAAGAGATATTGATGGAGAAATATTTCCATTTGTAGCTATATATCTTGATCATAAATGCTCTGAAAAAGTTGGAATTTTTGAAAATAGTACTTTAATTTCAATTTTCATTTACTCTTGCTTAATTTAAAATAGTAAGATGTTAAAATAATTGAACATGGTATAATATGATGCCACAGTGCTGGAGAACTGACTTTCTTTCATCTCTACTGACTGGAATGCTTAATGATAAATTTGATTAATACTTTAAGTGCTTGGGTTATTTGACCTGTAAATGAACTTCATTTCACATCAGTAAATAATCTGTAAGTAAATAATATAGTCAGTGTTCTTCATAAATAGCATAGTTTTATTAATATGAGTTATTTTTAACTTTATTTCCTTTAGTAAGACATGTAAAAACTTAATCTGTAGTATATTTGGCTGTAAGTTCCATATAGTGTTTTTCTTTCATTATAAACAACACATCCACACCTTGATGTTTAGGATATAGATTCATGAAATGAATCAAAAACATATATTCAAATGAGTTGACAATATTGTTCAATTTGATTTTATGTGAATGGTAACATATTTGCTGGCTTATGTGTAATAAATAAGTGGATATCTTTTGTTAGCTTTCAAAATGTATTACATTCATTTGTATAATTTTTTTTTTAAGTTTAAATCCTTACTATCAAGGGCATTGGATTCTGAGTCAAGAAATACTGGTTCTCTTGTAAATGCTTTGTCACCTAAAAATGTGGCCACTAAATTGGATAATGATTCCAACTCAACAATGAATGATTGCTAATCTTTCCTCAGAGTTTCTAGAAATAAATCTGAGAAGAAGCGCAGAGATCAATTTAATGTTCTCATCAAAGAATTGGGATCTATGCTTCCTGGTAATGCACGGAAGATGGACAAATCCACTGTACTACAGAAAAGCATTGATTTTTTACGGAAGCACAAAGGTATTTTAAGCTTTCAACTCAATAAATGTATCAAGTGATACATGCTGTATCCAATATTGGTTTTATTTGTTTAAAAACAAGGTATAATTTACAAAAGAAAACCCATTGGTAGAACAAAATCATTTTAATTATTCCTCATTGCCTTATTTGGATGTGGGGAAAACTTCAAATTTTAATGCTTGTTTTGTAACTTTAAAAAGAGATATTTTATGTCCTGATAAGGAACCTAGAAGTGAAAAGCAGTTGTTTTTCATTAGCAGTTACTGTAGAAAAACGTGTTTGAAATAATCTTTTTATTAATCTTTTATAGAAATCACTGCACAGTCAGATGCCAGTGAAATTCGACAGGACTGGAAACCTACATTCCTTAGTAATGAAGAGTTTACACAATTAATGTTAGAGGTATATCAAAATTCATCTTCTTAAAAATTTTAATTTTAAACGATTCTTAATGACTTGATAAATACAGTATCATTTTGATTTAATTTAATTCAACAAGCTGTGCCTTCAATGAACAAGTAATCATTTGTTTTTTATACTACAACTTTGGGCAAACCAAGGCTAAATTTTCCTAGATTTTATATTATTTAAGTTTTTTACAGTCTTAATAAGAGGAAGATAGACTTTTGATTGACCTTATTCTGAGACTTCTCTAGGAAAAGTAAAATTTTCATTACTTATGCTTTCTATGACATTAGATATCTTCGGTCATATATGTTGACTAATGCGAGGCCTGCCGTAAAAATTTTTTAATGTGTTGCTAGAAGATAATGGTAAAATATAACTCTAGGTTTTATTACTACAAGAAAAAATAATTCTTCTTGTTTGAAATGCTTTATAGGAAATTAACGTGTTCTTTTTTAGTAAGGAAGTTTTCAAAAGCCACTTAATTTGAGTTATAGTAGTGATGTATTTTTATCAAAATTGTCAAATCTGCTCAGAAAACCAAATAATACTGTTGGGATCCATGATTTCTTTGATTTCTTTCCTGTTGTTACTCCCTCCATCAACATAGATTGAAACTCTTCTGTGCCTCAGTCAGTGAGTGGCCTTTTGGAATTGCTGTGGCTTAAAAAAAATTTCCATCACCTGCCTTTTGGTGATGAAATTTAGTCTTACTAGTACTCTGTTAGCAGACAGTTTGCCATTAAATCTGAAACTCTGCATCTTTCCAGCTTCCTGTTGTGCCTATCAGAGTTCAGGTTTTTCTGAGACTTCTGGTTCCTTGGAGAAGCCAAAATTACCTCCTTGCCTTGATGAGGCATTTAAAAAATATGATTATTAAATTCCACTTATTATTAGAGTATTTAGAATTCCACCCTATTTATTGTGTGAAGCATATTTTTGGCAGTTAGTATTTATGATTGCTACAAAATAAATTTATCTGAATTTATAAAGTCTCTGTTAGTATGTGAGAGTGGGTTTGGGAGTGTGTGTGTGTGTGTGTGTGTGTGTGTGTGTGTGTGTGTGTGCGTGTGCACGTGCGCGTGTTATTCTTGGATCAAGATTTTTGATATAAACATGAGTTAGAGGATTTCTTCTGTGAAACTGGGATTCAGTCAAGACTGGGCTTATAAATGCTATGAAGATAATGGAGCAAAAATTTAATTTTTTAGAAATCAGGAAATCTGTTTTCATTTTCCTTTTTAAAATGTTTTGCTTATATTTTATAACTATACAAGATAAATATTTTACATATTTTCCTACTGCTTCTGATACTTGGTTGTTTTCTCAATTTAATAATCACAGTTCATGTACTGTACATGGTAGTGGCACTTACTGATTTATTAGCTACCTGTATTGGTGATAAGCAGCAATAGGCTAATATTTTATTACATGCATGTTTATGTATTTTATTCTCATTTCAGTAATAGTTTTATTGAGAGATTTTATCCACAGTAAAGGTTATTGGCACATCAAAAGTATGGATTAGGATTTTTTTGTACCTGACAAGTTTATATACATTAACACCTTCTGATGAGCTGTACCACCTGTGTGTACGGAACTCTGTAGCCTATGAGTGAAGGACAGTCATTGTGTACAGTCTAATAAATAATCAGAAAAAAAAGTGTACAGTCTAATAAATAATTAGTTTACAGTCTAATAAATAATCAGTGTACAGTCTAATAAATAATCAGAAAAAAAAAGTGAAAGGTTTTTGTTTTTTTAATCTGGATACCTGGGAGGAAGCTAAATTTCATGCATACTTGTACAAAGAAATTGAAAGGGAAATAACTCACAATATTTTGATAATACCCTCTTAAATCTAGATGAGTTATATGTAAATACCTTTTCTTTCACTCTATGAAATGATATTTTTATTTATCATATGAACTTTTTTCTTTTTATTTAACTGACCATTATGTTTAATTTCAGGCTCTTGATGGTTTTTTTTTAGCAATCATGACAGATGGAAGCATAATATATGTATCTGAAAGTGTAACTCCATTACTTGAACATTTACCAGTAAGTATAAAAAATGGTTACTAATGAATCAAACTATAAATTTAAGTTTCACAAAGGAGTTAGAGTTCTGCTTTTAAAAAATCTGTTTGTGCATGTATTGTATCCATTTAACTTCTTTCCATGCTTATCATTGTTTTGCATGGTGCTTAGTAATATTTGTTGAACTGAATGATAGTCATCTTCTAGGACTCTTGCGTTTATACTCCATTACTTGTCCTTGCTTCCATCTTTAGTAATACCATGACATGTTAGTATGCTGCAAAGAATGGAGTATTTTAATTACTGTCCTCTTTGCTTGGAATCATCTCCCTTATCACCTTCCTCTCTTAAAATCTCTGGCTTTCTTTAAGATTGAAAACAAAAGCCTCTGCAGGAGACCACATTTAGTCCCTCCAGATTCCAGTGCCTTCCCACTGAAGTTATTTTCTGTCTAGTTTTCATGTGTCTTTTATGTGTCTGTATTTGTTACCTCTCCATGAGTATGTAAGCTTCTTCAGGGCAAGGACTGATTTTTATTTTTGTTTGTATCCTTGCACTTAGCCCATAGTTCAGTAAACAAACCACATAATCAGAGATTCTGAGACCATCCCAATTTGTGTTCTTGTTGATTGATTTAACAAAGATTTAAGACCTGCTTGATAAGAGGAGTAATGATAAACACTATAGTGGTGGTGGGGTAGAAATCCAAAGATGAATAAGACAAGATCCCTCCCCTCAAGGGGAAATACAGTAGACAAGATTCAGTATTGAGATACGGTTTGGATGACCTCAGAGGTTTCTTCTACCTCTATGATTTTAAGCATACTAAGACACGCATATAATAATTACAACACAAAGCTATATATAAGTACCAGATAGATGGTGATAACTTTCTACATGATCATATGTATATCTCTAGAAATAGACAAAAAAATAAATGAAACCCAAGTGGATTGATACTGTCTCTTAGATGGTGAAGGACTAAAACTTTCAAAAAAAAAAAAAGATTAAGGAGAAAAAGGAATGGGGGGAAAATCCAGCCTCCCTTGACCAAGGGCTGGGGCAAATAGAACTATTAAAAAATCCTAAAAGTGAGGGTCAGAAAGATATAATAGAAAATGGAATTTCAAGAGACAAGGCACATGGAGACACTTCCCAGGTTAGTGATCTGCTCAACAAACTGTTAGCTGTTTTGACCACGCAGCTACTATTTATTGATTGATAGACTGCATGGGAGGAGAAATTCGATGGAAAATCCTTCAGGCAATCTGTTCTGGGGATGGTTACAGTTGTGCATCATTTCATTGTGTGGCTTGACTGAGGTGTTATTATAATAGTATTTTATTAAAAATTATTTTCTGCTGTCATTCAGCTTTTTTGGTTACTTTTCAAGTGATTCATATTATGTAATTGCCATATTGGTTAGCTGGCAATATGACTGTATCTTTCTTGCCTTCTCGTCATGTGAAAGATTGGTGGTGCAGTATATTTCTAAAATTAAGTAAACTTCATTTTAGAAAAAAATCAATGTATTTCTTACTCAGAATAAATTAACTTGTATAGAACATATATTTGTGCATAGTTTTTCAGTTAAGTTTTATACCTGTTGTGCTGTTGTTGTTTTCTTTCCAATTCTTTCTTCCATCGCTCTCATTCATTTTCCATGTTTTTCCTTCAAACACTTTCATTTTACTTATGAAATCGGTTTAAACTCTTGCATCGTCTCTTCCAGGAATTCTAGTTGGATTTGTGTCCAAGCTGTCTTTTTCTGTTGCTTTGCTTGTAGATATTTTGGAATTGTTTTCTCCTTCCAGAATTGTTTCCTGAGCATTCCTTTCACCATAATAGCTCTTCGTGATGGTATTCTTTTTTTTCTTTGCTAATTCTTGTAATCCTACTTCCTCACTTCATTCTTTATATTAGTGTCTGACTGACACTTCCAGAAGGAATTTCTGGGCAGAGCTTTTATCTTTTTGGGTCTTGCTGTTGCTTTCTTGGGATACTAAATGTAATTCCAGGATCTCAGTGACAGCCCATGTTTTCAGTGCTCCTGGGTTACGTGTGTATGGAGGTGGGAAGGAGGTGAAATAAGAATTTATGTAGTGGCTACTGTTTGCAGGGTACTGTGCTAAAGGCTGTTTACAAATATTATATCATTTGAGCCTCCAACAACCCTGTGAAGTAATTGCTGTCATCCCCATTTTACAGTTGAGGAAACAAACAGTGATTAAGTGATTTTCTTGGAGTCATATAGCTGGTAAATATCTGGTGCTGTATTGAAACTCAAGACTTTCTGACTCCAAATTCAGTGTTCTTTTCACTGCACTGCCAGCTGCCTCTGAAAAGCAGTCTGATCCACGGCAGTCTTGCTTGTTGCCTTTCTGGTCTTAGCTCTGCAAATTCTGGACCCAAGTTTGAATCTAAGCAGCACATCCCTGGACTTTTCCCTGGTTAGAGTTCCAGTCAACTGCTGCTAGACTCAACCACTTTCAGCTAGCTGTCAAACTCTGTAGATTCAATGTGACAGAATTGCATGCTTCAATTTGCCTTGAAATTCTTGCTTTCCCTGCTTGTTCTTTTATAGACTTAGTCTGGTCTGGAGGCTAGGATTGAGGCTCTAATCTCCTCTGAGGGTCAGTCACACAACTAGCTGCTGCATGCTTCTGAACTTGATCCTAGCTCAGTACATAGTCTAGGGTCTGCAAGACTAGGGTCTGTGCTCCTTGCCCTGGACCACCACCCCTAAGTTCAGATCCCATCCTTAATCATATATTGGACCTATGAATCAGAACTATTTAGTAAGTGGCAGAGCTATCAATTGGAACCTGTTCCTGTTCCCTGAACAAGTTTGGGTCCCTCTCTGTGGGTCTGGGACTTCTTTCATGCTTGGTGCACAACTTCAACCCTCTTTTAGTCCCTGCATTGGAATGTCCCACATGGCCATTCCTGGTGAGGTAGACACTATAGCCCCTGTCCACAGATGACTCTGTCTCCTTATGCTGACCTTGGCTGGAAAAATGACTCATGATTTTGTCTTGAATTCCCGGTTAAGATTTGACTGGTGTGCTTTTTTCAAATATACATTTTCAGACAAGTCATAGCAGAGAGCTTGGCAGGTATTCATCCTGCCGTGCTGCCATTTTGACTGGTCTCTTTGTATGTATGTTTTTTAAAAAGAGATAATCTTTAGTTTACAGAATGTTAATTTAACTTTTTTTCCTGTTGTGGAATTAATTCACCTATATATTTTTTCTAATGGTATTAGTCTAGGTAATATAGTAATACAACACAAGAATAATTAGCATATCTCTGAATCATACTTATTTTCATGCCAGTTTAAAAAAAATTAAAATGTACTATCCTGATGAGCAGTATTAGAGTGTGAGGTCTGTGAGGGCAGGTATCGTATTGTTGCCTTTCTTTGTTACCTTAGCTTAACACAGTGCACATAAGTGATTAAATAAATGCTTACTGATGGTGATGACGATTGTATGGGATACTTGACTTGTAACCTAAATTAAGCAGGTTAATAAAGAATTGAGACTGGTTTATTAATGTGCATAATCACGTGGTTTTATAGTGAATCTAGGTTTGTGAAATGAATTCAAATGCATTTTCATATGTAATCAAAACAGAAGCTCTTTGCCTAAATTTACTTTGGAAAATCGGTTAACTGAACATTTATTCAGTAGCTGCTTAAGCGCTAGGTGTTAAACAAACACTAAAAACACAAGGACAAAAATGAAAGAGTATTCTGTTCCAATATATTAAATTCTACTGGAGAGATAAAAGCAAAGATACAAGAAAAAAGTATATACAAGGTGTGGAGTTAAGGAGACAAGGAAGAAAGTCTGCTTGTCATCTTTAAGAAGAAAAGAAGTAATAGAAAGTATTGAATGAATTTATTTCATTAATTTTTCATTAGAATGACAGAATTTAGAACTATAAGGTGACCTGGAGACCACTGAGTTCAGTGCCTTGCATTTACAGATGAAGAAGCAGCTTCACAGAGGTTGTGTTTTGCCAGATGTTATAGTGATTTATTGTTAGACCTGAAATCAGAAATCTATTTTCCTGATTCCTAATTCCCTCCATTACTCTGAAAGGAAAAAAAATTAGACAGTAGTTATTTGAAGGTAAGGTATATTTTATTGTGCTTGTCAGAGTTTGTTAAAAGGGATTACAGAACTTCAGACAGAGAATTTTAGCTAAAAGGGTCCAGTTACATCCTAGCCCACTAAAATTCAGTCCCATAAAATTCTGTTAATAAAGAATAGAGTTATATGCTATGACAGTTATAGGAAAATGACTGGATTTTGTGTGTTTGTTGTTATTTTAGAAAGGGCCAGAATTCAGTTTGCTCTTTAAACTCTTCAGGCAGACAGTGTTTTTACATTTAGGAGCACAGGAGGCAGAAGAAAACCTGGATTGTCTCACTTCTCTCTGAATTTAGTATATTAGAATTAGATACTAAGGAGAAGCTAAGTGGAAAAGTCCATTCTCTGGTTTGATTGGCAATGCAATCTGTTTTAGTGCAATAGACCTCATTAAAAAAATAACAAGTATAAGTTAAGCTAATTGAAAAGTTAATGTTTAACTAATTTCATGGTTACTTCTCTTAAAATGGTAAGAGTAGCTCAACTGCATGAAAGCAAAGAGAATGTAAGGCTAGGTCGTGAACAGCTCCAAGAGGCTGTAAATATGTAGTGAAAGGCAAGACCAAGCTGTAACCCTAGATTGAGACCAATAATCATTGTCAAGAAAAGAAAAGAAAAAAAGTGAAAACTAGATATTGTTATCTCAAAAAAGTCTGTTTTTTTGTTTTTATTAGCACTTTTTAAATATATCTTTTTCCTGGTGTCTATCAAGTCAAAATTAATGCTGGTATTATTAACTAGTTTATTTTGACTAGAAAAAGCAGATCCCTAGAGCTTCAGTTTATGCTTGTGAAGAGAATGTAGGTTTTAGCCACACAGGAAAATTCTGCCATCTTATGGTTACTATTCAAAGTGCAGACACAAAGGTCCTGCTGAGAGACTGAAGGGGAAATGCTTGTGTGGTTCAAAGCATTTCAGTGACAGTGTCATTTTGTAGGCTCTGTTCCCATAGGATTTTAAACTTGCTTGGAAAGTTATTTAGTTTAATCCTCTCACTTTCAGATTATGAAATTTAGGTTGAGAGATTAGGTAACTTGTCTAAGGTTAAACAGACAATTAAGTAGTAAAGCCAAGGATCTCTGACTAAATCTAGAGCTTCCATTATTGCCTCCCACATATCTCTTATCATTTCTGCCTTACTGGGTTACTGTCTTGTGTCCTGTAGTTAGGGCAGTCTTATGAATAAATACGTATTGTACTGGTTTGTTAAGGTAACAAATTCCAGTATCATAAATTAATTTCTATGTCTTGTAGGCTTATCAGTTTTCAGGTGTCAGGAGCCCTTTATTAGACATGCAGATAACTTTGGGAGAGATAACACCCAGGTCAACAAGTCCTAAACTAATTTAGGCTTAAAACATATTGGCAAACCCATAAAAAGTTGCCCATTGGGATATGGGTATAAGTAATAGGAAAAATTTGTCCTCCTTTTATTTTTTAAATTTTTTTCCTCCTTTTACTTTGAAAATTTGCCACCCAATATTTTTACTATATCAGCAGTGTGGCATCATGGATGGTTAGAGAGCTAGCTTTTGAAGCAAGGCAGAAATGTCAGTTCTACCTCTGACACATACTGATTGTGTGACTCTGGGCAAGTCACAGCCTCTCATTGCTCTAAACAGTTTGAATAAAGTGCAGAGACAATGGCAGGGTACGTTGCTAGAGGGAATTTCCTCACCTAAAAGTTCCTTATACCAGTGAAATCACAGGTTTTGACTTTACTTCTAATTTAATATTTTAGAAAGAAAATTACTGCCAACATCAAATTTCTCTTACTAACAAATCCATTCACATTGCATAGAGTAGTTTGGAAAATGCTACTTTAATTCCTTATTCCCTAATGTTGTAGTCAGCAAACATCTGATATGTGTCTGTTATGTTCAGGAAATCATTTTAGGGAGAGTCTTTACTTTTCAGTTAATTTATCCTTATGTTAAGTATACACAAATTGTGTATGTGTGTGTATTTTATGAATGATCTC
The DNA here is from genome assembly GCA_028658325.1 of Potorous gilbertii. Taxonomy (NCBI): domain Eukaryota; kingdom Metazoa; phylum Chordata; class Mammalia; order Diprotodontia; family Potoroidae; genus Potorous; species Potorous gilbertii. The sequence continues at coordinate 186,408,106 of CM053772.1, read as the reverse complement.
TCTTGGTCTCTCTATATAGAGAGAAAACAGTAGGTAGATAAGTGCCAAGTGAAGGGCACAGAACATTAACTGAAGCATTTTGTAGTAAATGGAGAGAAGTTGTTGACTGGGGAATGACGTAATTAAAATGGTATTTGAACAGTGATTTATCATACCATTCTTAATAAGAAGCTAAAAGCAAGCTCCTGTGGGAATGAGACAGGCTGAATATTCATGAAATTGAGATGTGGGATGGCTGCCAACTAAGGGGCAGGAAAAGTGATGTCTAAAACAAAACATTTTCCGTGACAGCAATTCTAGTAGTAGTCCATATTGCCATGAATTTTTTCTTCTTTAGAGGTTTTGGTATATGGTGGACATAGAGCCCTTGGCTACAGATTTAGCTAATCAACCCAGCTTCAGTATTATTTAAAATATATCAGTCAAACATTAAGCATTTGTTAAGTGTTTGCAGTGTACCAGGTACTGTACTAAGTACTGGGAATACAAAGAAAGACAAAATCAGGTCCTGTTCCAAGAAGCTTCTGTTATAATGAGGAAGACAAATGCATGAATACCTATAAGATACATCCAGAGTAGGGGAAAGGTAACTGAAGAGGTGAGAGCCTAACAAAATATCAATCTTTCCCATACTTGTCAACATTTTAATTAAAGATTTTGATTTTGAGTTTTACTGTTTTTTTTCCTTTTTTGTGTGTGAGGTTAGAGGTGGAATTGGGAGTGTACATAAGTCCTAGATCTCTTGTAATAATACAGTCTTGTAAATATATCAACTGAAGGCATTGTTAATTGAGGTTCCATTCAAAATATCACTCAAAAATTATTTTAGATGTGATTGTGTCAGTTTTAATAGTTATTTCTTGAAGGCATTTAGTAGTATTTTAGTCCTTTGTGTTTAGATAGAAGATGTTCTATAGGAATTATATTATTCCTATACCTATATATATGTATTATATATATACACATGCACATGTACATGTATATACACATGGAGTAGATATATTTGCCTGTAAACTGCACTTATATCTTAAATCAACAACAAATTTTTAAATGTTGCTTTTACCTCAAGAATGACTCCAAAATGAAAAGCAATTTGGAAATATGTTTCTAGGTTTGGGGAAGGAAAATTAAAATTCTTCTGAGCTGTATTCTGATCAAAAGTACCCTCACTGAGTTGAGTGGATTTTTAATAGAATCCAGTTATTAATGTTGACAGATATAATCCTTTAAAAATTTATTTTAAATTTAAAAATCAAAAGAGAGCATTTCTCTATATATTGAACCATGAATCTGCCTTTTATATCACTTGTTTCAAGTATATAATAAATTTTACACATTTTTTCTTTCCTTTTTTAATTAATTATTTTAAAAATTTATGGAATAAAACAAGCATTTCCATAACATAGGACAATAAAAAAGATGGATTGCATGTAAAACTGCCCCTTATTTTTTGACATTGATATTGGTAATCTCCCCTCCTTCACAGTCTTATCTTCTGTGCACCCCCATTAAAAAAAAAAACCAATCCAAAACAAATAAGAATAGTTAAGAAAAAAAATACACCCAATAGCCTTGTCCAAAACTGCATGTTTTTTTCTGCACCTGGAGTTGGTCACCTCTGTATCAGATGGGGGATAACATGTTTCATTCTAAGTCATCTAGAAACATGATTGGTCTGTGCATTGATCAGAGTTCTTTCTTAAGATTTTCTTTGCAATGTTGTTGTCTTTGTTGTTTTCCTAGTTCTATTCAATTGACTTTGAAATAGTTCATATTTCCCAAGATTCTCTGAAATCATCCCTTTGATCATTTCTTATGGAAGAAAAATATTCCCTTGTGCTTGATACCACAGTTTGTTCAGCCTTTCCATTTGAAAATTGATGATGACCAAATTCCAGTTCTTTTTTTCTTTTATTCCCTTTTTAATCCTCCTTTCAGGACAGGAAATTTGTTTTACATATGACTGCTCCCTCCCTAGTTTTATCCCTGACTCCCAACTTCTTCACTTGATTCCTTGTTGAGTTTAATGTATTTCTATACTGGACTGTCATTCAGTCAGTCAGCAGCATTAAACATCTACTATATATCATATACTGTGCTAGTGCCAGGCTTACAGAAAAAAAATGCAAAAAGAAAATAAAATCTGGTCCTGTTCTCAAGGAGTTCCCATTCTAATGGGGGAGATAATATGCAAACAATTAGATAGAAATAAGATATATATGGGATAAATTGAAGATAATCAGTTGAGAGAAGGCACTAGTATTAAAGGAGATTAAGAAAGATTCCTTTAAAAGGTGGGATTTTATAATAACAAAATTTATCTGGAAGAACAAAAGGTCTAGAATGTCAAGGGGATTAATGAAAAGAAATGCTAGCCATACCAGATCTTAAACTGTATTATAAAGCAGCAGTCATCAAAACTGCTTGGTACTGGTTAAAAATTAGAATGGTAGATCAGTGGAATAAGTTAAGTACACAAGATACAGTAGTCAATGAGTACAGTAATCTACTGTTTCATAAACCCAAAGACTCCTGCTTCTGGGATAAGAATTCACTATTTGACAACAACTTCTGGGAAAACTAGAAAATAGTATGGCAGAAACTGGGCATAGATCAGTATCTTAAATGTGTACTAAAATAAAGTCAGAATGGCTACTTTATTTAGATATAAAGGCTGATACTGTAAGTAAACTGAGAGAACAAGGAATAGTTTACCTGTCAGATTTATGGAGAATGAAAAAATTTATGAACAAATGAGATAGAGAACATTATGAAATGCAAAATGGATAATTTTGATTACATTAAAATGAAAAGTTTTTGTACAAACAAAGCCAAAGCAACCAAGATTAGAAGGGAAGCAGAAAACTGGGAAAGAATTTTTACAACTAGGGTCTCTGATAAAGGCCTCATTTCCTGAATATATTGAGAACCGAGTCAAATTTGTAAGAATACAAGTATTCCCCCAATTGATAAATGGTCAAAGGATATGAACAGGCAGTTTTCAGAGGAAGAAATTAAAGATATCTTTAGTCATATGAAAAAATGCTCTAAATCACTATTGATCAGAGAAATGCAAATCAAAACAATTCTGAGATACCACATCACACCTGTCACATTGACTGACATGACAAAACAGGAAAATTATAAATGCTGGAGAAGATGTGGGAAAATTGGAACACTAATGCATTGTTTGGAGTTGTCAACTGATTCAACCATTTTGGAGAGCAATTTGGAACTACACTCAAAGGACTATAAAAATGCACATGCCCTTTGACCCAACAATATCACTTCTAGGTCTGTATCCCAAAGAGATCATAAAAATGGGAAAAGGACGTGCATGTGCAAAAATATTTAGAGAAGCTGAACTGGAAATTGAGGGGATGCCCATCAGTTGGGGAATGGCTGAACAAGTTGTGGTATATGAATTTAATGCAATACTATTGTGCTATAGGAAATGATGATGTGGCAGATTTCAGAAAAACCTGGAAAGACTTTTGTGAACTGATGCTGAATGAGGGGAGCAGAACTAGGAGAACATTGTACACAGTTACAGCCACATTGTGTGATGACTTTGATAGACAAGGCTCTTAGGCAAAGTTCTGAGACAGCTCCAAAAGGCTTGTGATAGAAAATACTCTCCATATCCAGAGAAAGAATTATATGCAGATCGAAGCATACCGTTTGCTCTTTTTCTTTTTTGCTTTGTTTTTTTCTTTCTTGTGGTTTATTCCGATGGTTATAATTCTTCTTTCCAACTTGACTGTGAAAATATGTTTAATATGAATGTATATGTAGAGCATATATTAGATTGCATGCTGTCTTAGGGAGGGAGAGAAAATTTACAACAAAAGCCTGTGGAACTGAATGTGGTAAACTGAAAATAAATTTTTAAAAAACCCAATAAAATGGGGATAATAACCTAAAAAAGGAAGAAGAGAGCATTTTAGTATGAAGATAATGAGTTTAATTTTAGATATTTTGAGATTAAGATGTCTGAAATGTCCAGTTCAGGATGTTTTATAGGGATTTGGAGATCTGGGGGAGAGCTTAGGACTCAGTAGATTTGTGAAAAAAAATAAAAGGTGACACTTTAGCTAAGACTTGAAGGAAGCTGAGTGTTTGGTGTGTGTATGTGTGTGTGCGCACTGCCCTTATGTGTGTGTGTTCAATCCTCTTTTGTCGGTTTCAAATAAGAATGAGATTCATCTGATCTTCTCATATCAATTATGAAGAGTAACAATTACTGCTTCCTTCTTCCTCCTACTGAAATGTATTCTTTTTACTTTCCTTTTTCTTTCTCTTAAAAACCTGAGAAGAGACCCAGAATGCTCCCCTAACCTGAAAGGAGACTTATTTCTTCTCCTTCTACTAAAATGTTAAAACTACACTACTGGACAGTGTCAATTCACATGTAATTTGACCTTTCTAGGTATTTGTGGATTCTTTTGCTTGAATTTCAAAGGTCCTTCTCACCTCTGGTCTTTGCATCAGAAATACAAACACGTTCTCGACCAATTAAAGGTTTACTCTCCTTTTCTATTCTCTTCCACCCTCAGGATTATAATCACCTTTGTAATCTATTTTTTGTTATATAAATCTTATCTCTTGACTTTTGGAATATCATATTTCAAGATCTCCTCTTATTTATAGTAGAAACTTTCAGGCTCTGGTTGCTTAACATTTGAACTGCTTCTTTCTGGATACTTGCAGTCTTTTTTTTCTTTGATTTGGTGGTGACAGGTAGACTCTTATGTTTCTTTGCCCTTTGATTCTAATAGCTCTAGCTAGACAGTTTTCACCTGTGATTTTTTTGAAACATAGTATGTTTAGCCTTTTTTGTTATCATCCTGGTTTTGAGGAAGTCCAGTGATTTGTTTTTAATGAACTCTTCTTGATAAGTTTTCCAAGTCAGTTGTTTTTTATATCAGCTGTCTTAATTTTTAAATCTTTGCTTTTATTCTTATATTTCTTGGTATGTAAGGGAATCATCAATTTCTTTTTAGTCTACTGTAATTTTCAAATACATCCAAATGTAAACCTTGGATGAGGTTTATATCCTTTTCTTCTAAGCTATTTATTCTCCTTTCAGTCTTTTCTTCCAGAATATGTGTGTGTTTATATATATATATATATATATATATATATATATATATATATATATATAT
>CM053772.1:186339571-186402841 GCA_028658325.1 Potorous gilbertii | reverse complement strand
AGTCAAGGTGGGTAGAAACTCAGAAATACATAGATAAAAATTAATTATATGTTTTTCTTTGTTATTTAATAAATTATGTGATATTTTAAAAATATACTTGAACGCATTATAATTGTTTTAAATTCCCTCTTTTTTAGTCTGATCTTGTGGATCAAAGTATATTTAATTTTATCCCAGAAGGGGAACATTCAGAAGTTTATAAAATCTTGTCAACTCATCTACTAGAAAGTGATTCATTAACACCAGAGTATCTAAAATGTAAGTAGTGGGTTTGTAATGGATAGTAATTGGTTTTTTACTTGATAAATCAGATAAATAATAATATTTGTATAAGAGACATTTGTACTTTTTCACCTTTATAACATAGATAACTTGATATTTTAACAATATTATTGAAACATTGTCTGATTTCTTATTTACAATATAAAGTGACAAGAAGGAAATCACTGGTAACATTTTAAAAAATCTGTTTGGTAGAATGATGAGTGTGGAAATCACATTATATAAGGTTAAAGGAAGAATGGAAGGGTAAAAAGTGAAAGCAATAACTACTCAGGCTGTGTCTCAAAGAGATCATCAAAAAGGAAAAAGGACCTATGTGCACAGAAATATTTGTAGCAGCAAAAAATTGGAAATTGAGGGAATACCCATCAATTGGGGGATGGCTGGACAAGCTGTGCTATGTGAATATATTTGAATACTGCTGTGCCAGTAAGAAATGATGAGCAGGCAGATTTCAGAAAAACCTGGAAAGACTTCTTTGAACTGATACAAAGTGAAATGAGCAGAACTAGGGGAACATTACACGTAGTAATAGCAACATTGTGTGATGACTGATTTAACTATTCTCAGCAATACAATGATCCAAGATAACTGCAAAATTATCTGAATCTATGTTGAAGCATACTATTTTCACTATATTTTTTCATGTTTTTTTCCTTTTAGTCTGTTTTTTCTTTCACAACTGTGACTGATAAAGAAAATATGTTTTACATAATTGCACAAATATAACTTATATCAAATTGCTTTCTGTTTTAGAAAGGGGGGAAGAAAAATTCGGAACTTAAATTGTGTAAAAATGATGTTAAAACAAGTCTTTGAGGGTAGCTCTCTACCCACTACGCCACATTGCCTACCAATGAGAGAACCCAGAATTTAAAAATTCACATAGGTAGAGGAGAATGCTGACCTGTATTAGCAGGTCAGAGGGTCTAAGCATGTGATGCATAGAAGGACCACTGAGTCTTTGAAGTTTTGTAATAACTCTGGGACGCTTGTCTGTGTCTGGGACACTTGTCATAGGCGAGAGTTCTTAATGTATGTTGTGTCTTTGGCAGTCTGAGGAAGTCTATTGACTCCTCGTAATATTATGGGTAAATTCATGAAATTAATTACATTGTATTATAAAGGAAGCCAATTATTTTGAAATATAGTTTTTTAAAATTTTTATTTTTAGTTTTTATTTTATTCTAAATTTATGGAATAAAACAAGCATTTCTATAACATAGTAACATATATATAACATGTATATATATAATATATATAACATAAAAGGTGATTGTTTTCAAAACTAAATTTGTTATGTACACTTACTATTACTTTTAAAGTTTTAATAAAGTTTATTAAAGTTTAATAAAAAGATGAATGTTAAAAATAGTCTTTTCATATAGTTGGAAAAAATAAAATATATTTAAAAAGAAGTGAAGGTAACTGGAAGGGACAACAAGTTTAAGGAATTTGGTATCAAAATGAAGGAAAGAAATTACATGGAATTTAGAAAGGAGTAGGAGGGCTACGTGAAAGGTTAAAAACATTTTTTAATTAGTAATACCTTTTCTGCTTTTCAGCAAAAAATCAGCTTGAATTCTGTTGCCATATGCTCCGAGGAACAATAGATCCAAAAGAACCACCTACCTATGAATTTGTGAAGTTTATAGGAAATTTCAAATCTTTGAACAATGGTAAGTTTTTAGAAGATTCTTCTTATATGGTAATGTTTAATTTGAAGTTAAAAGACATGTATCATAAATTTATAGTGACTAACCTCAGCCTAAGCCTGCTAATCAATCCTTGCACTCTTATTTCCTTGCCATTCTCATTCTTCACAGTGACTTTTCTCAGTCTTTCCTCTCTTCTCTTCATTCTCCCAACCCCACACTTGGAAATGACATAGAATTCTGCTTCCATGAGACCACAGAGGGACACCTGACATGACTTTTCTCAGTTTCCTATAAATCACGTCTTCTCTAACCCTTCATATCTTTGTAATAATAGAGGAAAGAAGTATACGTATTCCTTATTAAGACTTATTCCTGTTCTGCTACCTTAGTCCTATTTTCTTCACACACACCCTCCCAGACCACCTTGTTCTAGGAATCGTTCCCTTCACTTTAGGTATTTTCATCTTTCCCTCTTTATTGGCTTTTCTTCATTTCCCTACAAGTATATTCAGATTTCTATATACTCTCCTGATCCTTCCCTTAACCTTTATATGCCATCCAGCTAAAATCCCATCTTTCCCATCTCCACTAACAAACTTCAGAAATTTTTCATCTATATCTCACTTTTCACGCAGTCTGTCCTCTGTGGCTTTGCACAAATTATTTAACTTCTCTGGGCCTCAGCTTCTCATCTGAAAATTGACGTGACTTCTAAGATCCCAGTTAGCTTTAATTCCCTATTAGCTTTAATTCTATGGTCTTGTGATCCTCAGCCTCTTACATTCTGGTTTTCAAACTGGACTTTTGCCTCACCCCAGATATTGTACTGAAACTGCTTTCTCACAGGTCGCCAGTGACCTATTGGATGGTCAACCTAATAGCCTTTTTTCCTTCCTCATCACCCTTCACCTCTGCAGCATTTCATATTGTTGACCACTACTTTCTTGTAGATGTTCTTTTCTCACATGATTCAGATATAGCATATTCTCTCCTTGGCTTTTCTTCTTACTACACCTTCTTTCTGTCAGTCTCTGGCATCTTTGCTTGGCAGTTTCATAGATTTTTATGGCTTCAGCTATCAGTTACTTTCAAAAGACTCCCCAGTCTTTTCCCCCACTGACCTTTATTTCTGTCTGCTTACAGCAGATATCAATTCCAATGTGCCAGTAGAACTAGAATCAATCAGATTATTATTTCTCTTCCCCCTCAACCTGTTTCTCCATATTGAGTTTATTATTTCATATAGTAGCACCAAACTCCAGATTTTGAAACCTGTATGTTTCAGGCTACCCTAGTATATAGGTCCATATCATTATCTGTCTCAACTATTGGAATTGTCTTCTTCTATATTTTCTCCCCCACTAGCATGATCCCTATTTCAACCTATTCTTCACATAACTTCCTGGCTTTATCTTTCTTATACAGTTATAGCATTCTGGCTCTGAAAGTTTTGGTGTTTCCCTTTTGCTTACAAAAAAAAGTTTAGCCTCTTTTGCTAACCATTCAAGGCCCCCCAATAGGAGGTGTCACTCTACCTTTCCATCCTTCCCTTAAAGTGTTCCCCTGCAAACAGTGTCCAGATAAATTGGACTATTGTGCCCCACCCTACGTCCTCTATCTCTGTTGCTTTGCTTAGACTAAACTTTGTGCCTGAAATTTTTTCCATTTTTTCCCCTGGTGAAATCCTGTCCTTTCTTTAAAATTCAATTCAAATTATCCTGACCTCCATAAAGCCTTCCCTGATCTTATCTGGTAATGACCTTTTCCTCCTCTGACCTCTGTATTAGAGAGATATTTTATACCATTCTGATGTAGTTATTTTGGTTTATAGTTATCTGCATATTTATTATTCCTGTAATGAGCTGGAGCCAGGACATATAAACTTCTTGCCTCCTTTAGCACCTACCACTGTGCTCTTCTCACAGCTGGTAGCTAATAAATGTTTAATTGAATGGCTTTGACAAAGAGAATGGAAATTTAAAATAGATGAAATAACTGCTGATATTTTTTGTTTGTCATTCATTCAGTATCCAGTTCATCACACAATGGTTTTGAAGGAACCATACAGCGATCCCATAGGCCTTCCTATGAAGACAGAATTTGTTTTGTAGCTACTGTTAGGTTAGCTACGCCTCAGTTCATTAAGGTATGTTTAGAATTTTACTTCCCACATAAGATATAATTTCAGCCTATCATTTGAACTATCTGCGTTATTTCCTATTTCTAAAATGATAAAAACTAAGTCCATTAAAGTCTCTGGAAATCATGAATTTTTTTCCAGTTATATTAATTTCTATTTATGTGATGTTTTAATGATTGTAAAGTTTTATCTTTACAACAGCCTTGTGTGGTAGTTAGTACAAATACTATCTCATTTCATAACTGAGGAGGTTTAGGGTCAGAGGTTAAGTGATTTGCCCTTGGGTCCAAGGGTAGTGGTCAGCACATTTACTGGGTGAAATTCTGTCTCTAGTTCTCCTTTTACAGTACCACAGGTGTTGCTTTAGATTCATTGTAGTAAGCTGTATGTATACTTTAATTACATATCTTTGTTTGTTTATGAGTTTCTGAATTTTTGAATATCATCATACTTTTATAACAGTATAGTTAGCTCTTAGCCCTGGTGAGGAGGAACCATAGTCTAGATAATCTTGAACAGATGATTTAAAAAATATTAATAGTCCTTTGAAATGCCATCAGTCACTTATTTGATATAAATTTACCTTCTCATTTTATTAGTGAATTATTTCTTATTTTATTAAAAAATTGAGCTTGCATTTATAGGAAATAGAGCAATTAAAGGTGAGAAGAAGATGAACTAGACATATACTAGAAGAAAGGTGAAGTCAACCCCTGGATTTAAGATTTAGGAATGTAGTGTCTGTGTGACTGGGAACAAGTCAAATTGTAACTTTTCAGACCTTCGTTTTCTCATGTATAAAATGAAGGGGTGGACTAGCTGACTGTTAAGGTCCTTCCAGCCCTAAAATTGTAATTCTTGTTTGTCTGAGATAATTCACAATAGAATATCCAAGTGTCGATTATCAACAGTTTGTTCTACCTGTGATTTGTTAAGGGCTCACTGAACAGTCAATGAGTACAAGTGTTTCCTTCCGAAACTAATAACTTAATCTGCCAGTAAAAGGACTTTGTCTCTCCTTCTGCCTCTCATTCTTATGTATCTTAACCTTTTAAATCTAGCCCTTGTCTTATTCTATATCCCCCTCAAATACTGTGATAGTAGTTGGTCACAGCTATCAGAATGATAACTAACCTTGCCATCATTCCCTAGAAGCAGTTTGGTGGCAGTTCTGTTGCCAGAATACCCCTCCATTCATTTTCTTTTCCCATGGCCTGGGGGCAGGAATGGCCATGGGCTTCTGGGTTTTGTCCTTATTCTCTTTCCTAACCTAAACCCTATAAATGAATAAAGGGCTTTAGTGCTTAGTGGGTAGCGATATTTGGTAGTCTTTCCTATTTAGGCCTCATAACCTATCTGTGTTGCTTTTTCATATGCTACAAGATTGTACTGCCCTCTAAACATGTACTTTTCCACATCATAATGTAAATCCTCCATACAGTTTCCACTAAGTGCTCACTTCCATCTGATTCCTTTAATCTCTAAGAGATAACACTGGACCATTCCATCTGCTATCTCTTATTGTCAGTACATACCTTTGATGAGGTCTTTTAATCCATATCTCATATCCAAGTAAGCTTTGGAAATATACTGTAACCCTCCCCACCAACCTGCCAGGCTTACCTTGTCCTAAAACTTTTTGAAATGTTGATTTATCATACAATGATAGGTGTGTTTTTATAAGAATATACACAGAAGATCATTCTGAATTATTCAGAAAAACATTTCTAAATTTTGATTCATTTTATGATTTTTTTTTTTGCTTATTTATAGGAAATGTGCACTGTTGAAGAGCCCAATGAAGAGTTCACATCTAGACATAGTTTAGAGTGGAAATTTCTCTTCCTAGATCACAGGTAGGGCCTATGAAAAAATTTAGGGCAACAACAGATTTATATTTTTTCAAGCTAATCAGAAATGGATTTTGAAATTTTTACCCATTTGTCCAAAGATTATCTACTAAAGGATTTTACTAGCTGTATGATTTTATCAAAATTGCTTTTTTTTTTTTTTTTACATATAATCTAGGGCACCTCCCATAATAGGATATTTACCATTTGAAGTTCTGGGGACATCAGGGTATGATTACTATCATGTGGATGATCTAGAAAATTTGGCAAAATGCCATGAACATTGTAAGTAGATACTAATATTTTGCTGCATTCATAACTGTTTTCTCAACTGTTGAAATCCTGGTTTAATAACACAGGGTAAGAGGAAGCTAATGTAATGTGACAGTTTTTAGGATTTGAATAAAAAGGGATGGAAGATTTCACTGCATATTTATACTTGCACTCAGGTTAGTAGATAAGGGACATAATTAACAGTATTTATTTTCTGTTTTTGTAATGTTGAATAGCATATTGCACGTAGTAGATAATGAACAAGAACCTCTCTAATAGTGTGTAAGTTATATCTTTAGGATGAGGTTAAGAAAATGTTTCTGAAAATTGAAATGACTTGTTAGACTGATTGATAACACTGAGTAAAATACTGTGTCATGAAATTTAGGTTTGCAAAGACATAGAATATACACTGAGAAAATCTACCAATACACATATTTTCTTTGCTTCCAGTTTTTAAAAATAATGTGTTATTGTTTTATTTTAAAATATAATCTACTGAGATGTCATCTGACTTTAATTTTAAAAGCTAAATCTGATGTTTAAGTCTTTATTTCCCTGTACTAAGTAGCATTTGCTATTTAAACTCATAGAAAATTTTGTTTGAGTGAAACAACTTCAGGTGTAAAGAAAATATTATTTACTATTGAATGTTTAATTTAGGCCTGGACAGTGCCTGCTAGGAACCTATATGGCTCTGACTTCCCAGTTCAGTTTGATTAGCAGAAATCCACAGTGTGCATGCTTGGTTGATTTGAAGTCTATTGTTTATTAAAAAACAGATAAGATTAGATCTCTCTTGACTGTGTGTATGTGTGTGTGGGGTGTGTGTGTGTGTGTGTGGTGTGTTTTTATGTATATGTAATTTTGAGTTAACTAATATGTTAAGTGCTTTGGAAGGTACATTAATTTCTTGAGTCACCAAATTACCTGGGGGGAGAGTGGTTTGTTTTTGACTGAATCACTGTAGGTGGCAGAGTCAGTGGAAATCTATTCTGCATAGATCCTTTCAGAAAGTGTAAGCTTTTGGGCAAAAGCTATTCCTAATAATTGAAAATATAAATCAAGAAAAAAATGTTGGTTTTTTTTGTCTTCTCCAGTAATGCAATATGGGAAAGGCAAGTCGTGTTATTATAGGTTCCTGACAAAAGGGCAACAGTGGATTTGGCTTCAAACTCATTACTATATCACCTATCATCAGTGGAATTCAAGGCCAGAGTTTATTGTCTGTACACACACTGTAGTAAGGTAATAGTTCTTTTTAGAGAGTCTTATATAATAATTAATAATAACTTTAGTAACATTGTTAATTGAAATAAAATGTGTTTCATGGTTTTTAAGTCACTGATTTTAAAAATCACCAATATTGGCAAGCTTAGATAAGTAATGAAAAATATCTTAAAAGAATAGTCATCATAATTACATTTTGCAGCTTATGGAAGAGAATACAACATGTATATACAGAAATCAACAACATTTACTTTTAGAATTAATACTGGGTAAAATTTCAATTATAACTAGTTACCTACTAGTTAACCTATAACTATTAGGTTGATATATTTAAAACTAGAAGAGTTTTGAGCAATGTGTAAAAGCTTTGGGTTATCTAAGAGAAGTAACTTTTTGAAGGGGAGTAAAACTATAGATGTGGTTTTGATGTTATATATTATAAAGAAAAGATTGTAGAAATAATTCACAGGTGACCAAGCAAAGACCAGAAGTAAATGTTTTAAGTGATCAGAACTATATATCAGAACTATGTCCTTACATTTTTCATCTCCCTTTTTAGTTATGCAGAAGTTAGGGCTGAAAGACGGCGAGAACTTGGTATTAAGGAGTCTCTTCCTGAAATAGCAGCTGATAAAGTATGTTTCTTAACATTTATAACAAATCAATGTATTTTAATTCATTTTAGTAACTTATGAAATATTAAAATTGTTTGATTGTAATGTTCCTCAATTTTCCTGTTTGTAAAATGAAAATGGTTCGATGTGAGAGGATTGGGATGTTTAGATCTTAACTCAGAGGAAGAGATTCGGTACCTGAATTTGGGAATGGTGAGACTGTTGTTACCTGTAACCTATTGAAATTTGGTGAAAAATGTGATAGAAATCAGGAGTGTGAGAAGATACTTTATTAATTATATTATCTTATACACTTGTTACTGTCCAACCCTGGGCAGGTCACTTAACCTCTGTTTGCCTCACTGTCCTCAACTGTAAAATGAAGGCAATAACGTCTACCTTGAAGAGGATCAGATGAGATGTTTGTGAAAGTGCTTGGCATGGAGCCTTTCATGTAGTTCCCTTCCCTTTCACCTCTTCTCTTCCTTACAGTTAGGGTGTCTGGAATGTTTGATGAAAACATTTATGTCTTAGGGAAGAAAATTATCTAAAGAGAAGATCCTTTTGATATGAAAATGTCCATGCATCTTTCCATGTCCCTCCTTTTTCAGAGAAGAAGACTTGACATGGAAGTTGTTTCTCCAGATGTGAGGGATATCTATGATACCTGAGAAGGATTGTCTTCATTTGACTGCCTTCTCTCCTTTCTGACTTCATTTTTCATGCTTTCTATATTCCCCTTGGATGCTGCTCATCCCTTGGCATTGTTGATATTTGGAAGCTGCAGCTTGTGTGTGTGTAGGGGAGGGTGATTTTTATCCTCCTTATGCCCTGTAAATTATGTCTACAAACACTAATAGGATAAAGGAAAGAATTTGATAACATCGCAAATGAGATAAATTCCTAACAATTTTTCAGGTAATAGGATCATAGGTTTGGAGCTGAAAAGAACCTAATCCAGCCCCCTCCTTTTATGTTATCTCCTACTCCTACTTTGGGAGCAATCGCTCAATGCAAGCTCAAGACACTGTGGTTCTGTATTTCTAAAACTAGAATTTAAAAGCCTCAGCTAGCATGCTTACCTTTAATAAAAGACATTTTGCTGAAATGGGATTGTAAAAACAGTAGTAACAGAACATCCCCTCCCTAAGTCTGAAGGTGACTTTTCATGATTAAGAAGAAAGCACACATACAGAGATGTCCCTGGCAGAGAAGCACAGATGTAGGCAACATTTGCGTCCAGTGTAGCTCACATCTCTTTCACCCTATGTCCCTGATGTCCTTTCCTTACTGGTGTCCGTTCTGCTCCCACTGTTTCTGGTGGGAAGGCCATGCAGCTGCACCTACATCTGTCCTGGTCCATAGTTTGGTTTCTGACTTCCAAAGCTAATTCTGTCTTCAATCTATAATTGTCTCTCTGCTGACATGAATTACTTCTAAGGCTGTCTCCTTTCTAGACTCTTCATTCAGAATAATGTCCTGCTTTTTCGAAAGATTGCCGGGGATGTAAGCAATAGCTTCCTTCTAATTCCATCAAGTCTTACTTCATATCTCTGAAAGGAGTTATGAAGTATAAACACTTATTTTCATTTCACTTAAAGCTGAGCATTTCATTGTCCATTATCTTCCCAATATGTCCTACGATTATATCGACTGGACTGTCAGAAAAACAATGAATAGACTGCGTCCTGGTCAGCTGTCCTCCTCTCCCACACTTGTAAAGGAGAAACTGAGGCCTAGTGAGGTTGAGTAAACTTGCTCAGCATCTACTGAATGATCCTGAATTTCCACAGATGTTGGAGGCAGCAAGATATTTATTCTCTCTTTTTAGAGAAAAGAAGAACAAATTCTTATAACAAATATGGTTCCAGAAGCAAAGCAAATTTTCTCATTGGTTATATACAAAAGTATAAATGTCTTATTCTGCACCTTAAATCTTTTGCATCTCAATCAGGTGGTAGATAGTATGTTTCATCATGATCCTCTGAAATCTCAGCTAGTCAAAGATATTATTGATTGTTATAGTATTGATTGTAGTTCTTAGAGCTTTCCAAGATGTTGATCTTTACAGTGTTATGACAGTATAAATTGTTTTCCTTCATTAGTTCATCATTTCATTCATCAGTTTATAAAAGTCTTCCCAATTGTTCATTTTTATAATATTAATGTTATAGTAGAAATTTTTCTTTTAATTTTGTTTACTGAATGCTATGAATTCATTTATGTTTTTCCTTTTTGAAATATATCTTTGAAATGATC
This sequence comes from Potorous gilbertii, assembly GCA_028658325.1. Lineage (NCBI taxonomy): Eukaryota > Metazoa > Chordata > Mammalia > Diprotodontia > Potoroidae > Potorous > Potorous gilbertii. The sequence continues at coordinate 186,392,535 of CM053772.1, read as the reverse complement.
TATTTCCTGATTTCTTACAGTACAATAGTATTCCATTACATTCATAACCACAACTTGATCAGCCCGTTTCTCAGTTAATTCCTTTAGTTCCCAGTTTTTTGCCACCATAAAAAATGTTATACATGTGGGAACTTTCCCTCTTTTTAAAACAAAACAAAACTCTTGTATATAGGTCTAGCAATGTTACGGTTGAGTCAAAGGGTATACACTGTTGAGTAACTTTTTGTTTATAATTCCAAATCGCTTTTCAGAATTTTTGTACCCAGTCATAGGTCTACCAGCAGTGCATCAGATTACCTGTTTACCTCCAGCCCCTCCAATGTTTACCAGGAAAAGAAATCTATAGCCTAATGTCCCTAATGAGTATTGATGGAAAAATTTTAAAACATTAGCAAAGAAGCTAAAGCAACATATCTCAATCTGTTTTGGATTTGTAACAGGATTGCAGAGTCAGTTTAATATTATTGAAAATTAGAATTTTAATTAACCATATTAATAACAATAAATTAAGAATTTATGATTATATCAATAGATGCAGTTTGGCAAATTTCTGTTAAAACACTAGAGAAACATAAGAATATATCAGCCTTTCCTTAAAATAATAAATAGTGTATATCTAAACTCAAGAGCTACCATTGTACATAATAGAAATAAACTAGAATGCTTTCCAATAAAATCAGGAGTGAACAAAGGTGTACATTGTTACTCCTTCTATTTGACTTAGAAATTCTGGCTTTAGCAAGTAAGACAAAAAATAAAATTATAGGGAAAAAGTATAGGTAAAGAAAATGCAAAATTTTCACCTTTTTTTAGGTGATGTAATGGTTTACTTAGCCCCATAATTGTCAACTAAAAATTACTGAGACAAGTGACTTAAGCAGATTTTCAGGATATAAAATAAGTCCACACAAATAATCAGCATATCTGTATAATGCCAATAAAATCCAGCAGGAAAAGACAGAAATTCCACTTAAAATAATTACAGAAGTAAAAGAAGATAGAATAATTACAGAATACATAAAATATTTGGGAGTCTACCCATCCAGAAAACATGAAAACTATGTAAATATAACTGCAGAGTATAGGATATAAAAATAAAGACCTAAACAATTGGGAGAAATATTCATCGTTCATGGATATGATGAGCCAGCATGGTAAAAATGACAGTCCTGTGTAAATTAATTTACTTACTGAGTCTTATACCAAACTATCAAAGAACTAAATAAAACAAACTAAATGTAGAATTAAAAATTTTAAAATAATGAAATTCATGTGGTGACAAAAAAGAATCTCAGAGAAATAATTAAAAAAAAAAATGAAGAGGTCCTAGCAGTGCCAAATTTCAATCTATTATAAAGCAGAATTTTTAAAACAAATTTGTATTAGTTAAAAAATAGAGACTGATCAGTAGAACAGATTAGATATGTAATATACAGAAACATATGTGTCCACTACCATGGTATTTCTAAACACAAAGACAATGACTGCTGAGAAAAGAAATAACTGACACAGATTTCTGTGAAAATTGGACAGCAGTGTGGAAAGGCTTAGATATAGACCAACACTGCTTCATATTTTATGCCATGAAAAGCTTCAGTTGGATTGGTGACTAAATTAGAAAAATATGGAAAAATTATCTACCAGATTGATGGATAGAATAAAAGTGCATTACCAAACAAGAGACAGATCTCAGAAGATAAAATGGATAATTCTGATGACAGAGGATTAAAAAGTTTTTGTAGAAACAAATCCAATACAGCTAAGAATATAAAAGGGAAACAATGAGCTGTGAAATATCTTTGTAATGAGCTTCTCTAATAAAGGTCTCATTATTTTCAAGATATGTAAGGAACTGATCAAATTTTTTAAAAATATTCAATTTATTTATTTTTAATGCTCTACAATCACTTCCATAAAAATTAGATTTTTTTCCCCCTACCTACTCCCCACCACCCCCCTCCTTCCCCAAGATGGCATACAATTCTATATAGGATCTACACATAGGTTCCTATTGAATACATTTTCATTATAGTCATACTGTGTAGAAGAACTAAAATAAATGAGAGAAATCATATAACAAACCAAAACATAACACACACACACACACACACACACACACACACACACACACACACAAATGATTTGCTGCATTCTGCGAATGAATTCCCTAGTTCTTTCTCTGAATGTGGAAGGCATTTTGGCTTAGAAGACCATTGGGAATTTTTTTTTTAATGTTCTTGCATTACTATGAAGATCCAAGTCTACCAGCAAAAACTCGCACACTGTGATCATTGCTGTGCACAGAGTTCTCCTGGTTGTGCTCCTTTCACTCAGCATCAGATCATATTAAGTCTTTTCAGACCTCTCTGAAGTCTTCTTGTTCATCATTTCTTGTGGCGCAATAGTATTCCATTACATTCGTATACCGTAATTTATTCAGTCATTCCCCAATTGATGGGCATCCCCTTGATTTCCAGTTTTTGGCCACTACAAAGAGTGCCGCTATAAATATTTTTGTACATGTGGGACCCTTTCCCATTTTTATGATCTCTTGGGGATACAGTCCTAGAAGTGATATTGCTGGGTCAAAGGGTATGCACATTTTTGTAGCCCTTTGGGCATAGTTCCAAATTGCTTTCCAGAATGGTTGGATGATCTCACAGCTCCACCAACAATGAATTAGTGTTCCAACTCTCCCACACCCTCTCCAACATTTATCATTTTTCTGTTCTGTCATGTTTGCCAATCTTATAGGTGTGATGTGGTACCTCAGAGTTGTTTTGATTTGCATCTCTCTAATCAAAAGTGATTTAGAGCATTTTTCATATCGTTATAGATATCTTTAATTTCTTCCTCTGAAAATTGCCTGTTCATATCCTTTGATCTTTTATCAATTGGGGAGGAACTGATCAAATTTATGAGCTATTCCCCAATTAATAAACAGTCTAAGGATATGAATTGTTAATTCTCAAGGCAAAAAACACAGACTATCCATAATCATATGAAAAATTGCTCCAAAATATTGTTAATTGAAAATTAAAACAATTCTGAGATTCCACTTCATGCCCACGATATTTATCCTTTGTTAAACTACTGACTTTTAGATTAACCTCTCTGTGATGTGTAAAGTGGTAGTAATGGTGTTTGTCCTCTGCTTATGTATGAGAGCTAATGTTTTGAATTCTTTAGAGAATCCTTTGCTAATGAGTGAAAAAGTAACAGAATTTTAAGAAAATGTATTTCAGATGAATTGTGTTTGTCTATGAAACAAATCACTTATTTTGAAAATTATCGAATGTTTTTTTAGAGCCAAGACTCTGGATCTGATAATCGTATTAACACTGTTAGTCTCAAAGAAGCATTAGAAAGATTTGATCACAGCCCAACTCCTTCTGCATCATCCAGGAGTTCAAGGAAGTCATCTCATACTGCAGTGTCAGATCCTTCTTGTAAGTACTGCAAGAGGAAAGCAGGTCCCCTCTTTAAGGAATGTTAACATATTTTTTTCTTCTTACCTCATTTTTCACAATAGTATATTTGTAAAACTGTCTTTATTTTAAAAGATTGTGGTATGAAGATATTGTATGGATTTTGAAGACTTAGGTAGAACTTAAATTTATTTTTTAATCAAATGTCTCTAATAATTAAAATCATGTTGTTGTTCATTTGTTTCCAGTTCTTTGTGACCCTATTCAGGATTCTGTTGGCACAGATACTGGAGGGGTTTGCCATTTTCTTCCTTTATATATGAGGAAACTGAGGTTAAGTGTTAAGTGACTTGTCCAGGTTCACACAAATAGCAGATGTCTGAGGCTGGATTTGAACTCAGGTCTTCCTGACTGGAGACTCAATACTATCCATCGTGCCACCTAGCTGTCCTAATTAAAATCACAAATGTTTATATTTCTGCAATATATATATATATCTATAAAGAAAAATCTTACCATTAAATAGGAAGAAAATTGCTCATTTTTTTAAAGAATGACTTCTTAGGTCACCCATTAAATACATTTAAAGTATTGGTGTTTCCCATTACCCATTCAAAAAATAAAATGTTTGCTTCTCTTTTACAGATAGGGACAACAAATGTTAGATGTTTATTTTTTATAGCTTTCTTACCTCCAAGTAACCTTAGGAACTTTATGTGCTTTTTTAGAATGTATTGACAACAAGAAGACAACTTTATAAGTTTTATCCACTCTGCAAACACATTTTCATAATGAAATTTTTTTCTTCTTAGATTATTTCATATGTTGCTTAAAAAGAATAGAAATGATAGGGAAAAAAAGCATTTCACAATTATTATACTTAAATTCAAATATTCAGCAATTAATTTGTATTAAAACTTTTTTCACTGAAAGATATTTTGAAATGAATGTTTGAAACTTTTTGTAAAGTAAATTCTAATGAAATTTTGTTTTTTTGCTCTTTAACACCAGCAACACCAACAAAGATTCCAACAGATAATAGCACTCCTCCCAGACAGCATTTGCCTGGACATGAGAAAATAACTCAAAGGAGGTCATCATTTAGTAGTCAGGTAAAGTCTTTAGTGAGTAATTTTCTTATAAACATTCACGCAGATACTTGTTGAGAAGATCCGTGGTATTCATTCACTATTCTTTCCAGAGACATAAGGATAGAGCTATTAACATTTCATTTACCTAGAAATTAAATGTTTGTGAAATATATTCTATTTTAAAGTAAAAAATATAGGTTATCTTATTGTGAGAAAACAATTTAAAGCTGAGAGTTCCTAACCATAGGCAAGTCAGTTAATCTCTTTAGGTCTCAGGGATAGCCTTTGTGAAAGAAGGTAGGGAGGGAGGACAAGATCTCTCATGTGCCTGCCAGCTGTACATCTATGGTCTTAGGAAACAGGCTTCCCATATTTTTCTGAATTCTTCATATTTGTCAAATGTTAGAGATTCCGTTATATCCTCACCCTGCAATTTGTTCATCCATTCCCTTGTTAATGGGTATCCATTTTCCTTCTAGTTCTTTATGACCACAAAAAGTACTGTTATAAATATTTTTGCAAAAGAAAAAAAGCTGGAAGTTCTTAAAAATCTAAGTTTAGGTAGTTTTCATTTTAAAGGAATATTTAGTTCAGGTGGAAGTGTTTGTGTAAAAAAAATAACCCCAAACCAATTTGTTGTTTTTTTCCTAGTCCCTAAATTCTCAATCTATTGGTCAGTCTTTAGCACAGCCCATGATGTCTCAAGCTACTACTTTACAAATTCAACAAGGAATGTCACAGGTATGAAAATGATTTTTGGTGTTGTTTGATTATTTTAAGAGAATTTTGTTCAGACTTATAATCATACTTTTGAGATTTAAAGTTTATGTAACTAGTTTATTTATATGCGTGGTTGAGGTGGAAAAAAGCCTAGTTGTTTTTTCTTCTTCCAGTGTAGAAAAGGCAGTTGAGTAACTTGCTTTAGTTTGAAAAGTTATTGAGACTAGTGACATAGTTTAAAAGTATTACACATTGGCTTAGGACACATAGTAAATGTTTATTTTGTAACTGAATGAATGATTCTCGTTTCCAATTTGACATTTACCATCTCTGAAATAGCTTGAATTTTCAAGACACATTCTGAAGATTGAAAGACAAAACTCCAGTTGTTTTTTACATGATTTCTCTGTGACGACCCATGAATAATCAATAGACAATCTGTTTGACGTTTAAAAGAAATGATAATTTGCATGCACATTTTTGGGAGGGAGAGAGAAAAGTGCATATTGGAGTCGTTAACAGAGCTAGTATAGTTTGCATTTAATTTCTCAGTGGATAGAGAGCTGGGTCTGAAGTCAAGAAAAACCTGAGTTCAAATACTTATGGCCTTAGACACTGTCTAACTATGGGCAAGTAATTTAATTTCTCACTGTCTTAATTTCCTGCTTTGTAAAATAGAGATCCTAGCACCTACCTCCTAGAGTTGTTGTGAGGATTAAGTAAAACAATAATTGTTAAGTGTTTTTGCAAACTTTAAAGAGCTGTCCAAATACTAGCAGTTACTATTAATAGCCTGTTTATAATCCCGTAGTTTTGGAATTTTCTAGTCCCTTGCTACTTCTCCATCTACTTTTGATCTGTTGTATTTCCATTGAGTGGTGTTAGCTACAGAAGGAAAGCTATCTGACATTCAAGCTTCATTATTTTAATAACCAGTTTACCAGTGTGCTTTTAATATTTAGAATATTGTACTAATGAAGCCAGGGTCACTGGTTTTGTATCTGCTAAGCCCGTACAAATCCTTAATTTTCCCTAGATTAAAACTCTGCAAGCATAAAAGTTCTAGCTTCCTTTTACACTTGAGAGCATGTGGTTACAGGGGGAACTGAATTTGAAGGGGACGTTGTAGAAGTTGTTTGTCACTTGGGTACCTGGCCCCTGAGCTTTTATCTGATTCTCTGATTCTGAGTTCATTGTGGGCAGCCTTAAGCCTTTAACTAGAAAGCTGATTCCAAGAGTCAATATTGCCTTAGAAAGCATAATTTTTAGACCTAGTCTCTTTTTCCAAGCAAATTATTTGAATTTTAGTACTATGTACATATGATCCAATCATTTGATTTTTTTTCTATATACTGGCACAAAAATAATAGAATCCTTACTGATTGAGAATTTATATTTAATAATTAAGTTTAAGAGAATATGTGTAAAGCAAAATTTAAAGAAAAAACAGATTGGTGCATTATGACTATAAATTAATCATGAAGTCTTTTTTACTTGAACTCACTTCTTAGAGCCAGAGAGCATTCTAGGCCAACTTTGCTTAGAGTGTTTTTTCTTTATGGCTGCTTTGTCTTGTTGCCCTCCTAGCCTCTGCTTCTGGGCATTTAAAGAAATTCTGCAAGTAGATTTGTATCTAGCTTATGTGGTATGAAAAAAGAACCCTGGTTCTGGAGTCAAGGATCCTTGGTTCAGCTCTCCCTGCCAGTGTGATTCCTTGAACCGTAGACTCATCATCTGTACCCTGTGTGGGGCCCTGGTCCCTCAAGATTTATGATCTTACCCCTAGTAGAGCTCTATGCTGCTAGTGAGCCCTGGAATACCTTCCTATGACTACATTCTCTTTCCCTTTGTACATACAGCATTAGCTCTTTGGCAGACCTCTTCTAGGTAATACTGATTCCCAGGAGGTGCATGTTATTTGACTTACATGTTAAGCTTCTTAGAGGATCTTATAATTCTTAAAACAACAACTACCACCAAAAAACCCTCGAAAACATTCTTGAGTATTATTGAGGATCCAAAGCATTATTGAGTATTATCATGTTCCTAGAAAGTTTTCCAGCTCTCTTTATTATATGTCTATCAAATATTCTCTGATGTGGAAGTTTTGTTTGTTGGTCAAAATGTTTTTTTCCTTCAAAATTTATCATTATCTCCTTATTTATATGTACAAAAATGTACATAATTCATTAGTATGATGTTGTCATTAAAAAATATTCAGTTACAATTTTTATCAGTATTAGGTTCATATCAGTACTAGGTTCATAACATAATTCATACGGATTTCTTTAAGCATTTAAGTCATATTTTTAGAGCATTTTTAGAATACTTAATATGTATTCATTAACTCCTTTTAGAAATGTTGACAGAGGGTTACTTGTGTAAAATGTCTGTTATTTCTACTATAGGAATAGGGATTAGATCTGGTCATGTACTAAGGTGACCTGCTACTGAGGGAGTTGTGGGGAGAAGGGCGGTGAGGACAAGAAATCCTAAAAATTCCCAAGTGGGATGACCCAGATTAAAATGTAATTGGCAGATGTTTAAAAAAGAAATAGAAGTACAGTACAATATAATGTTAATTTGTGGTTTTCTAAGTCAGTATGAAGTCTACAGGGTTTTGTTTCTCTTTGAGTTAAAAGTCTTTGGTACATGTAGGGACCTCCTCCTGAGGAAACTCCTTCTACAAATGCAGAATACCCTTTTTCTTAACTCCTGTACTTAGAGCACTGAGTATTAAGTAACTTGTCCAGGGTCACATGGCCACTGTGAGTCAGAAGTGTCCTACTTGAGTCTTGAGAGGTCTCACTCAGGTTTTTGTGACTTTGAGGCCACTTTTCTATCTACTGTCCCATTCTGCTTCTCATTTCTGCTGTATGTAGAGACAATAAAAGTTACATGATTTGTCTAAAACCTTACCTGTAAGCAGCAATTAAAATGTGCCATTTTGACTCTTTTTTTCTTATACTCCTTGGTGTTGCCATTTTTTATTCATATTTAATTAATATCACTTAAATTATAAAAGCATAATTTTTTAAAATAGGCAAATTACTTTATTCTTTTATAAAAAAATTTATCCATCAGATATTATACAATTCATTGATTCTCTAAATTTTCTTTAAAAAGAAAGAAGATAATTTTTTACAAGGAAGATCTAGTCCCTTGCCTTTCTATTAAGGTTTTTTGTACTCTAGTATTGTATAAACTGTAACTCAGATAGTCCCCCACTTTAAGACACAATGTGTTCCTTAGGACAGACTCTTAAAATGCATGTATGTAATGTTTCTTTACTTTATGGCTACTGTTGCCTTCATCTGTTTGGCTCTGAACAAGAAGGCAGTGAAGAAGCTGGGTGAAGGTAGGAGGAAATAAAGTGGCAATCACTTTACTTTAAAATTTCTTTACTCTTTAATATCAGACAAGCAAAAGAGCAAAATTAAAAATGGCAAGAGATGGGAACTGCCTCCCTCCATAATGTTATGTCAGAAGAAATGTATCTTTGATTATATTTTATGATGATTGGAAGGTTTTACACTTTCTTGTTTGGTCCTTAGTATCATTACTTATCTGAGAGCAAAGTCTTAGCAGTAACAGTGACTCAGCACAGTGTAGCAGTTTTGTGAAATTAAGTTTTGATTCCTCTGCTGCCATAACTCTAAATGGTTAATATGCTTTGTTCGTGCCAAGGAGTAATGAAAGAATTATGTAAAAGATTTTGCAGACCTTAAAGTACTAATATAAATGTGATTTAGGATTCGTATTATAATATTTTAGCAACTAAATAGGGCATTTTTTTAAAGCATATTTTATGTGACAAGTACTTACGCTTTCAGCTAACAGCAGGTTTTCACTGGCATACATAACTGGTAGGGACAATTTACTTATTCTATGTAATCGCAGGGATTAAATAGTTCTGAAATATCTGATTTCTTTATGGTACTTCAGCCCATGTTTCAGTTTTCAGCTCAGTTGGGAGCCATGCAACACCTAAAAGATCAGCTGGAGCAGCGAACTCGGATGATAGAGGCAAATATTCACCGACAACAAGAAGAGCTCAGAAAAATCCAAGAACAGCTACAATTGGTTCATGGTCAAGGGCTCCAAGTAAGTTACACTGTCTAACTACCAGCATTTGTGAATCTTCATGCACTTGCGTGCGTGTGTGCATGCGTGTGTGTGTTGTAAGAAAAAGAGACATTCTTGGTATAAATAGACTTACTGACTGTGAGGTGGAAGTAAAATACTTCATTTTCTAAAGTGAATTCAATCATCAATCCTGCAAACAAGCATTTATTCAGAGCCTACTATGTGCTAGCCACTGGAGTTATAAAGACAAAAACTGAACAGTTTTGCTCTTCTGGAACTTACATTCTATCAGAGGAGACAACATATATATATCTAAGAATAAATTTTTGTCATTTGGTCATTTTAGTTGTGTCTGACTCTTCCTGATCCCATTGGGAGTTTTCTTGACAAGCATACTGAAGCAGTTACCTATTTTCAGCTCATGTTACAGATGAGAAACCGCAAACAGGGTCAAGTGATTTGCCCAGGGTCACACATCTAGTAAACGTCTGAGGCTGGATTTGAATTCATAAAAATGAGTCTCCTGATTCCAGTTGGGCACTCCATCCACTGTGCCACTTGGCTACCTAAGAATAAATACAAAATAAACAGTGAGGTAGAATACTGACAGTTGGGCTGTTATGAAAGGTCCATTGTTTCTAGAGTTCAATATGTTAACCCTGTCCCCTATTCATCTTATAAATTAAACCTGAACAAATCAGAACCATGGGCAAATCCCCCTAGGACGTTCCTTTGGAAAGACCTCCTTTTAAGTTAGATATTTTTAATGTTCTTTTGTGTCATGGATCCCTTGGGCAGTTTGATGAAGTGTGTGAATCCCTTCTCAGGAAGTTTTTAAATGCATAAAAATAAAATACTTAAGTTTGCAGAGGAAATCTAAGGTTAATGAAAATAAAGATGTAATTTATTTCCCATGGAAATCCATGAACTCCTTGAATTCTAGCCATAGATCTCTTAGGGAGGTCTATGGATGCCAGGTTGATATAAATCATTCTTGGAGTCTGTTCCTTCACTCAGACAGATTTCAGATCTATCTGTCTATACTACTTATATCTTTCCCTCTTCTAAGTGTTGTTATTCCCATTTTACAGATGAAGCAACTGAGGCTCAGAGAAGTTCAGTAATATACCCTTGTACATATAACCTACAGAAAGTTTCATAGTTGAAATCCAACCCCAGATCACCTGAGTTCAAGTTCAGGACTTTTCCTCCTACATTATGGCTGCCTACCTTTATTCTCCTTTAGATACATTTTGGATTCATTTTGAACTTCCAAACAACTGGTTTAGAAAGTGATGTTTGAATATACCCCTTAAGCCTATAATTAATTAATTTGTAACATTGAAACATAAATGATGGTAATTTTTTTCTTCTCCCAAGACTACAAAATTAGTTTTGTTTAAAGAAATCCAATTTAAGAGTTTTATAATCTTCTCTCAAGCCTATAACATTAGTTTTACTTAAAAAAAAAACAATTTTGAGAGTAATTTTGGAGTTCTGGCATGCTATTGTTGGATTTCTTTGCAACTTTCTTCTTGCTATTCTCTCCCATTCTTCAGTGTTATACTTTATGTATATATGTATATATGAATTCATTTTATGTATATATGCATTGAAGTTGTTTTGTAGCTTTTGTGATGTCCCTTTGGATACCTTTTTAGTATTTGAAAAACACCTGAAGTATTGTAAAATCTGATAAAATTTGAAATGTCACTTTTTGAAACAGAATTTGGGCACAGCATTTTGAATATTTAAAACTATTCTCATCATTGAATTAGTTTGAGTTATTGTAGAATTTTTTTTAAAATAACTTACTTTAGAATATTTTTAAAGATGTTTTTACAGCAGTCTTCTCCTGGGTTGAATTTTGGTTCTGTTCAACTTTCTTCTGGAAATTCATCAAATATGCAACAACTTACACCTATAAACATGCAAAATCAGGTTGTTCAGACCAATCAGATTCAAGGTGGAATAAATACTGGACATATTGGTTCTTCTCAGCACATGATGCAACAACAGCCTTTACAAAATCCAGCAACTCAGGTAAACTATAAACTGCTTCCAAGCTGTGATCATTGAGTGATTGAACTTAAACTATTTCGGCAAATAAAATAAAAACTTGTTTTTAAAAAATATATTTTATATTCTTATAAAATTAAGAAGTCCAATGAATAATGTAGACCAGTGATTTTTTTATGCAAAACTATTTTAGTAGCAAATATTGTTTTAGGTGCTGGGACATGTCTTGAAATTTATTAGATATATTTGAATCTTGATCTGTAATATGCAAAATATTAGCCCCGAGCCATTTCAAACAAGTTGTTCTCTGTGCGATCATTGGTGACTTTAGAAGGTAAATGCACTATCTTTAACTGCCATTAGTATTTTTGTTTTGTATATCGTTCCTCAAAAGTACATTTATAGTCATTGTTTCCCATCACTCTGTTTTAGTAAGAAACTCCCACCAGCAAAAACAAATAAATGGTAGTATTCTTGGAATACATTTAATTTTTTTTAAAGCATTCTATAAAATATTATCTTTCCTAGCAAACTCAGCCAAACATTCTCAGTGGGCACAATCAACAAACCTCTCTTTCCAATCAGACTCAAAGCACGCTGACAGCTCCACTCTACAACACTATGGTCATTTCTCAGCCAACAACAGGAAGCGTGGTCCAGATTCCATCTAGCATACCACAAAACAATAACCAGAGTGCTGCAGTAACCACTTTCACCCAAGACAGACAGATAAGGTAACTATTATATATAATTAATTTTATATTTCCATTCATAGAATTTAGCTCATCATTAAATCAAAGTTTAACTTGTTTGATGAAAACTGAGTAACTGTGTTGCTGTAGTAAGAGTTCTTTAGTTTAAAGCTGGGGATGAATTTAGAGGAACAATAATGGTATTGCCAAATATTGGATCTAAACTGTGGTACATTGTTATTTAAGTTTTTACTTTGTATCTTCATCAGATATTGGGTAATTATAACACTAACTCCCTCGTGCCTTGGAGGGCCCTGGAATTTTTACATAAAATGTGTTACACGCAGTGGTTAGTTGTAACTGCCACTATAATTCAGTTACATTTTGGACTAAATGAGTTTTTAAAGACTGTCATAATATTACATTCTTTTCCTATAACATTGTTACTTTTAGAAGATATATTTTGAATTGCAAATTATTACGAATAAACTTATAGACATAGCTTGTTCATAAGTTTGGAATTACCTATTTTAAGCTACAAAATACTGTTCTTTTTTTAAAATCTTAAAAAAATATATATACACTTCACTAAAGTTTATATATGCCAGAGGAGCTCAGGTTTTGGCAGATCCTCCCAAGCACAGAAGGTTTTGAATTTGTCCTCAGTGATGCTCTTTGTAGTTCAAGAACTAACTTAGCTAAATTCAAAGAGGTATATCCTCAGGCAGCCAGCAGGGTAATTAATTAATTAACATTGTGGCCAGAGAGTTGGTGGAAGGGCTGTGGTCAACTTCATTGAAATGAGCACCCACCTTGATGAAATCACATACTTTTGAAGTAATATTCTAATATGGTGCTTAGTAGAATGCTAATATTATGGTAGAACTATATACTTTATAGAATACACTATCACTTTATTATATTAGTAGTCTATATAGGACTATAATACTAGTATACTCACATTGGCAACATAATGATATTTTAGTATAATGTCAGTAGAATGTCCTGTTCACATTGTAGTTCAGTATTCTGTTGTATTCTACAAAGTATATTAGGTTTCTTTCAAACTTGCAGCTAAACTAACAGTCAGGCATTGGTGATGATGGGCTCTAAAGAACAGGAGGAAAGGTCTGTTTTAAAAGCTAGGAAAAAATATCGTTTTAAAAGTTAAATTTGGACAAGGTCAAAACTATGTAGTAAAAATATAGCCCAGCAAGGCAATTTGTACCTGTACTTCTATTATTTTACTTGTATTCATTTCTTAAGAAATGACATTTTTTGGTCCTGTTTTTTTTTTGTCCTGTTGTTGAATATCAAGGTATTTCTTTACCACATCTGGTTTCTTTCTTTTTTTCCTATAACCTTTTTACTCCGAAGGGTAAAAGATTTAAGATTTTATAGGTTTCAAGTAAAATACATTCATTTTAAAATATATGAAACTGTAAATTGCAAAATTATGAAAAAGTAACCAACATTTTGAGAAGCTAGGAAGTGCAGTTCATAGAGTGCCAGGCCTGGAGATAGGATGACTCCTCTTCCTGAGTTTAAATCTGACTTCAGACACTTAACTAGCTGTGTGACCCTGGGTAAGTCACTTAACCCTGTTAGTTTCCTCATCTATAAAATGAGCTGGAGAAGCAAATTGCAAACCCCTCCAGTATCTTTGCCAAATAACAACAGCCCTAAAGGGGGTCATGAAGAATTGGACTAGGCTGAAATGATTCAACAATCAACATTTATTCATTCATTCATCCATTCATATGTATGTATATGTATGTTTTATACACACACACACACACACAACACACACACATACACACACGTATATGTACATATATGTGTTCAGAACAATAACCAAAATGTAATATACTTAATTACAGTATGTTATGCATAAGACTTTTAAGTAAGGTTCAAGTATTATAATTTCTTTATGTAGTTTTGTTGAAAAGTAATTTTCTTTTAAAGAAAGCAAATGGGAATCTTTTTCCCCAAAAGAAAAAAATACAATTTGAAAAAGAAATTGAATTATAATCAGAATTATGTTGAGTAGATAAAAACATAAATCAGGATTGTGTTTATCATTGATAGAATGTTTGGCAGCACTGTACAGTGGCAGGAGAGCAGGGCTTGGAGTTCAGAGAGCCTTGGGTATAAGTACTGCTTATGACAGCAGTTGTGACCCTGGATAAGTCACTCCACTTGTCTAGGCCTCTCTTTCATAATCATAAAATAAAAATAATAATATTCACAGTACTTGTCTCTTAGAATTCTCTAAAATCCTTAAAACATTGCATAAATATCAGTTATTGTTGTTATTAAGCTGTTAGGTTTTTAAAACCGTAGCATTAAGCCTGAATACCTTTGTAAACATAAGAGATTATTGTTTATTTCCTTTACTCTGATAAATTCCAGCTTGCTCAGTTGACAGTGAACCAGATTTTATAAATATCTGAACTCAAGGTTCCAAAAGGAAATCTCATTTGTATTTTTATTTTTTTGTTTATATTTTTGTTGTGAGAGACAGTGTGGCATAGTGAATGGAGTGCTGGATTGGATCAGGAAAACCTGTGTAATCATAGACAAGTCATATAACATCCATGAACTTCATCCAGTTCACTAGGCTACAGCAAGGAAAGCATAGATCCTTGATGTTTTTGTTATATGTTCATTTTAGGCTGAAGTTTTAAAATTTGGAAATAAGTTCATCCACAAGGAAGCACAGCTTTTTATTTTGCTAAAGCATCATTAAGTATTAACTAAATAAATATCTCTGTTCAGTAAACTATTATTTATTTATAGTATGTACCTTCTATGTTTGACTTTTTCTTTCTTTGGTTTTTTCTTTCCTTTTGCAGATTTTCTCAAGGTCAACAACTGGTGACCAAATTAGTCACTGCTCCTGTAGCCTGTGGAGCAGTTATGGTACCTAGTACTATGTTTATGGGCCAGGTGGTAACTGCCTATCCCACTTTCGCTGCACAACAGCAGCAGCCACAGACATTATCAATAACGCAGCAGCAGCAGCAGCAGCAGCCACCACCACAGAGCCAGCAGGAACAGCAGCTAACAAGCATTCAGCAATCATCTCAGGCTCAGCTGACTCAGCCATCACAACAGTTCTTACAGGTCATTTCTTAGAATTCTTCCCAATGCTCATTTAATTTTAAGTAATAGATTATTATTGGTAAACAGAATTAACTTTTTGTTCTTTGCGAATAAATAACCTGGACCTCCAGAGGTGTTCAGTATGTAACTTTTTTCAAAAAAAAAAAAAGTCTTGGCTCTAGTTTGCTTTAAGGCATAGGGAGACTATTACTGTTTGTCATAGTGACCTTTTTTCCCCTTTTTAGTGATTCTTGGTAATTGCAAAATATTTAAATACAGGGTGACCAAATCAGTAGCTCAGATGGTACCCTATGACTTCTGGGACAGCCTGTATGTCATTAGATAAATAGAGATATACAAAAATAGGTAAATATTGTGTGGTGTTTTTGTGGATGTATATGTAGACCCACACACAGTACCTTGAGATCTTTCATACTATTTAATGACCTTTAACCATATAAACTTTTCTTGTGTATATAATATTTTACTATTCTTCATATTTTCAGATAATGCTACTGACCCAGAGTATCAGAGAATTCTTTGAGTTTTTCTAGGAATAGTGATGGTTTTGTACGAATACACATTCTAACTCTCATTTTCCTTTTGAGCCAGGACTTCCTGATTGGTAAAATGGCTGACTAGACTGTGTGGTCCTGGCATGAACAAGGATTATTAGAAATTCAAATCCCAGCACTGGCATGATACATCCATCTGTTGTTGTTGTTGGCTTATTCTGTCATATCCAACTCTTCCTGGCCCCATGGACTGCTGCCTACCAGGCCCTTATATCTCTCACTATTTTCCAAAGTCTGTCCAAGCTCATGTTTGTTGCTTCTATGATACTTTCTGTCCATCTCATCCTCTGTGGTCCCCTTTTCCTTTTGCCTTTAATCTTTCCCAACATCAGGGTCTTTTCCAGCTATTCTTCTCATTCTGTGGCTAAAGTATTCAACTTCCACTTCCATATTTGATCATCCAGTGAATCATCTGAGCTAATTTCTTGTTTAAAGGACTCTCAAAAGTCTTTCTAGCACCACAATTCAGAAGCATAAATTTCACAGTGCTCAGCTTTTCTTATAGGCCAACTCTCACAGCCATACATTGCTACTGGAAAAGCAATAGCTTTAACCATATAAACCTTTGTCAGCAACGTGATGTCTCTGCTTTTTAGTATGCTGTCCAGATTTGCCATAGCTTACCTTCCAAGGAGCAAGCATTAATTTCATGACTGTTGCTGTCTGTATTGAGCCCAAGAATATAACATTCCATTTCTTCTCCCTCTATTTGCCAAAAAGTGATGGGACCAGTTGCCAAGATATTAGGTTGGTGTTTTTTTTTAGTTTAGCTTAGTTTATTTTCCTCATCAAGAGGCTTCTTAATCCTTCTTCATTTTCTGCCATCAGAGTGGTATCATCTTCATATCTGAGATTGTTGATATTTCTCCTGGCAGCCTTAATTCCAGCTTTTGATTCGTCCAGTCTAGCATTTTGCACAGTGTACTCTGCATGTAAGTAAATAAATAAGGTGACAACATGCAGCCTTTGTCATATTCCTTTCCCAGTCTTAAACCAGTCAGTTGTTCCCTGTCCAGTTCTCACTGTTGCTTCTTGACCTGCATATAAGGTCCTCAGGAGCCAAGTAAGATGATCTGGTACTCCCATCTCTTTGAGGACTTGCCACATTTTGTTTTGATCCATATAGTCAGAAGCTTTCATGTAGTCAGCGAAGCAGATGTTGATGTTTTTTCTGAAATCCCCTTGCTTATTCCATAATCCAACATATGTTGGCAATTTGATCTCTTTGTTCATCTGCTTCTTTGCAAACCAGACTGCTTTTCTGGTAATTGGTTATATTGTGAAGTCTAGCTTGTAGAATTGTAAGCATAAGTTTGCTGGCATTTGAAATGATATAGCTGTTTAGTAATTTGAACATTCTTTGGCATTGCTCTTCTTTAGGATTGAGATGTAAAGTGATCTTTTCTAATCAACGGGTCACTGTTGAGTTTTCCAAATCTTCTGGCATATTGAGTGAGTACTTCAACAGAAG
This sequence comes from Potorous gilbertii, assembly GCA_028658325.1. Taxonomy (NCBI): domain Eukaryota; kingdom Metazoa; phylum Chordata; class Mammalia; order Diprotodontia; family Potoroidae; genus Potorous; species Potorous gilbertii. Next base: position 186,375,348 of record CM053772.1, on the reverse strand, counting down.
GATTTTAAATAGCTTAGTCTCATTGTTAGCAGTGTTAGCGATCCTAAGGCCCTCTTGCCTTTATTCTCCAGGATTTTGTCTGTAAATCAGTAACACCATTGCAGTAATAAGTGATGTTAAGATCTTTCTTGTATAGTTCTTCTGTATATTCTTGCCATTTCTTCTACTTCTGTTAAGTCCCTACCATCTTTGTCTTTGATCATGCCCATTTTTGCATGCAAACATTCCCTTGATATCTCTAATTTTCTTGGAGAAATCTTTTGTCTTTCCCATTCTGTTGTGTTATTTCTTTGCATTGCTCATTTAAATAAACCTTATCTCTCCTTGCTATTCTCTGGAATTCTGTATTCAGTTGAATATATATCTTTCCCATTTTTCCTTTCCTTTTGCATTCCTTCTTTCCTCAGCAATTTGTGAAGCCTCATCAATCATTTTGCTTTCTTGCTCTTTCTTTGGAATGTTTTTTGTTGCTGCCTCCTGTACAATGTTTTGAACTTCTGTCCGTAGTTCTAATCCCTTAAATTTGTTTGTCACTTTATATTCATAATGGATTTTAATATATGGTCTGATATATGGTCTGATAATTTTCCCTACTTCAGTTAAAGTCTGAATTTTACAATAAGAAGCTCACAGTCTTAGCCACAGTCAGCTCCAGATCTGGTTTTAACTGTCATGGAACTAAGCCACATTTCTCATAGGTCTTTTCCAATTTTAGATTTTATGGTCCTTATGGAAAGTGAACTTGAGCCAGGTGTGGTAGTTGGAAAAATATACCAATCCTATCTCTTCTTCAGTGCTACCTTGCTAAAAAACCTCTTCTGTCCTGCTAGCCAGCTGTGGCCATGCTGCATATAATCCCTATGGCTGGGGGAATTGCTTGACCTTGGATGTTTAGAACTGAAATTGAGCTAATGCCAATCAGGTGTCCACACTAAATCCCACACCGCTGTGGAAGCAGGGGGCCACTAGGCTGCCCCAGGAGAGGCAAAATGGCAGTTTAGAGCTCCCAGGTTGACAAGTGCTAGGAACAGTCTGGGGGTACCTCCTGCCTGAGTAATATAGGGAAAGCCTGGTCTATAATGAAGAAAAAATAGGCACAATTGAGCAAATCAGTGTTCCCAGGATAAAGGAGCAGGAGCTAAATAATTTTATATCATTTGTTTTTAGACTTCCAGGCTGCTTCATGGAAATCCTTCAACTCAGCTTATCCTCTCTGCTGCTTTTCCACTACAGCAGGGCACTTTGACTCAGGCCCATCACCAGCAGCAACAGTCTCAGCAACAGCAACTTACCCGACATAGAACTGATGGTTTGACTGATCCTTCCAAGGTTCAACCACAATAGCGTATCCACTGCTTTTCTGATACTGAAGGGGGAGAGAGTGGCTATTTCATAAAGAGTTGCACTGATGACCCAATAATAGTAGGAAACATTTAGACTATATAAAATGCAGTATTGGAAATCTGTCGGGAGTGCTCTCTGGAAGTACCCATTAAGTACTAGCCAGCAGGAAGACGATCATAGAGATGTGGCCAATTCTAACAGTGTTTTAGTTGCCCAGACATTTTTTTTTTTTTAATAAGAAAAGAGCATCATGCCAAATGTTAATTTGCCCAATGGAGCCTGATATAAAGTGAACCAGAAGGGCACTAACAATATTCACTTCTAGTAGTTCTGTGCATTTTATCAAATGTTACAGTTAGACGTACTGTTGCCACATCAGTGGTTTGAATTTTGCTAAAAAAAAAAAAAATTGCCATGAAGACAGTCCAGAAGACTTTTGTCCTTTGTCAGGTGATTATGGGACAGTAAATGTTTTCAGAATGTTGTGTGGAATCAAATTCTCTGTTGTACAGATGCTGTAAAATATTGTGTATATGTCTGGATAAAAAGAGAGAGCGCAAAATATTTTATATGCTGCATGGAAGCATACTCTCTTCTTTGTAGTTTGAATACATTTCCTTAAATTCTTGCACCACATTCAGACTAATACATCCCTTTTTTTCCCCTTTTGTTTACAACACGATACATCGTTCTTTTCACTCTTTTCTGGGGCACAAGTCTATTTGTATTTTATCTGTGATGTCACAGTTTGTTCAATGAGGTATGATGTGCTGCTGGGAGTGGATTTTTTTCAGGTTAAATTATTGATGCAATTGTTGGAACTGATGATCGTGCAACAGGGTTTTCAGGATGTTCAAAGATATCCCTTGTTTCATAATTATTCAATTATGTTTGAAAATAGGATTTGCACTGTTTTATGTATGTAGATGGTTGGGAATTTTACTCCCTGGAGTGATCACATCTTTTGATATAGTTCATAGTTGGAAATATTTATGTAAAAGTTTTAAGAAATAATTTCAAGAATATTTCAGCTATAGGAGTAATTTGCACAAAATGTATTTACATTTTAGGCACTTTTTAACTTTCTCTGTGGTGGGAACTGTAACTTGTTAAATTGCGTTGGAAATCTTTTTATTGTCTTTTACAACTTCAATGTTTCTTTTAGTCATAAATGATTCAGGGTTGTTTAAAAAAAAAGCCCCATAGTGCCTTGATTTTGATTCAGGTGATAATGCTGACCATTGTTTGAACTGTGTTGTCTTGATTCTGTAGCAATATTACAGTTTTGAAGTCTTAGTACAGTTTTAACAAAATTAGAATGTTGACTAATATTGTTTTTTCCCAGGGAAAACTACTTTATTTCGACTGAGATCATGCATAGTTTGAAAAAAAGTGACACTTCTTTGTTTTCACAGTCATTAATATTATCCAGGAATTCAAAGCTTTCTTAAATGTAGGCGTAACTGCGTTCAGGCCAAAATATTTATTTAAGAATTGAGTTATAAATTGACCTGATATTTATATAGATTAATAGAAAAAATTAGGAGGCAAGATTTGCATTAGTTGGATACTCAAAACTTAGAATAATGTGTTCAGCATGGTTTCTAACATGAACTAAGACTTAAGGCAACTTCATGTTACAAAGATAATAAAAAAATTCCAACAGAAAAGATATACTTTAAAAAATGCTCTATAGAAGAGATTTTTTATGGTACTTGTAATTAAGTCCACATCTACAGAGAAAAAAATAATGCAGAGGAAATCTTACTAGGATATTTGAAATTCCGCCCCCCCCAAGAATGTTTAACACTGCAGTTATTGGTAAATAGTTTTATTTTTTTCATGAAAATAACTAAACATGGAATGCTAGATAACTAAGATTCAAATTGAACCCTAAGGCTTTTGAAGATCCACTGTGGCTAAAACATTGACATTGTTCTTAAGGGTTTTTCTTTTATCTTTTCATTGATTTCATCCAACCAGCCACTAGTACTTAAAAACCACGCTGGAAATGGAAAATAGAAATGAAAAATAAAGAACCAAAGAAAGGTAGGACCTGCTCTACAAAAAGGAACAGGACCAGATACCAATATTTAACATATCAAGAATCTCTTTTCAAGCTGTGTAATCTTTCAAAAGAAATTTGTCATTCCCATGAATGAAAGAAAACTAGTTTTCACCCTGGGATCTGTATCTGAATATAATTGTATTTGCTTCTATAAGCAAAACTGGTGGTTTAGAATGTTCAAAATGAGATATTATTTCTCCCTCACTTAAGATTGCCTTGTTAAAATTGTTGTAGCGTTCCACATACGTGTATCCAAAATCAGGCTTTCCCTGTTAGAGGCCTGTGCTGATAAAGATGAGTAAACAGGGTGATACAGCCAAAGCGAAGCAGGAGGTCCCGCTCTTGGCCGAAGAGTTAGTTAAGTCTGAGTACTATACTTCCTCATGTTCTTCCTGTCACCTTGCCCTAAAAGCTCCCACCCAATGCCCGTGTTGGATAGAAAACCAAGAGAATGGTTTCAGCGTGTAATTCCCGCTCCTCTCCTCCACTCTCTCGCTTTGAGATAGTACGCAGCCACCTCCCATTGACCCGCTCACCTCCTCATCTATGTCTTGCCTTGGTCTGACCCTCCAGGTCCTCAACTGTGGTCCTTGGACTGAGTCCACGTTTTACAGAATAGACCCTTTTAATAGGATTTATTCTGTGAAGTTTGGATTCAGAGGGCTGAACGTGAGGACCTAGAGGACCACAGGTTTCCCATCCCTGGTAGCTAGACAAGTTTTTGAAGTACTTCAGGTTCTTAGAGGGTGAAGGGGTCAGGTGAAGCTATGGCAGCAGCTGCCTAGTTCCTAAACTCCATCTGACCCTTAAAAGGCAAGATCATAAATTAAAATGCTACCTTTTAGAATTTAGAAAATCCTTTCTTCCACCAAATTCTCCCTCTCAAACATATCTGTAAGAAGCTTTGACACTAAGCAGCACTTTTAAAGAACAAGAGAGGATGAAGGGAAAAATGTTAGGAGCTCTAGTTTTTTGTGTGCATTAATTAGCACATGGGGAAAGAACTGGAGAGACTAATAATCAACGTTACAGAAAGTAGTGGCCCATTGGAACTCAGAGGCTCATTCTCCTGTTTTAGAGCCAAAAATCTGAAGAGAAAAATGAGATTATTAATAGTCATAAGCATGATGATTCAGGATTGATGCTCTGTTACCACCTTATCTGACGAAGATAAGTCTTTGTAAACCTGGTATGTACAAGAATGTACTGGTAATAACAGGAAACCAAGGCAATCTACTGGGTTTAAATATAGAAACTTGGAGCATAAGGTATTAAAAATGATATGTGGATCTCTTGTATGGTATTGCAGGCATTGCCTTAAAAGGAATCTATTGTTCTATGAGCTGTATGCTAAGGGCTCTGTGATTCAGAGAGGTCTTAAACAAAAAGCCTTAGGGAAGAGCACTTAAAATGGAATTGTTTCCCCAGCTAATCACTTATGGAGAAAGATTCCATATAACTGGAAAATTATTCAAGACCTTTAGAACACTTATGCCATATCTAGGCAAACTTTTTTTTAAAGAATAGACAGCATATAGCATTCTACCTGAAACCCATTTTCTCCTTTTCGTTTTTTTGTTTTTGTTTTTTTTGTCCTACACTTTCATTAGTGACTTTGAATGTATGGGTAAGCCTATTTTGCTTGTGTCAAACTCATTCAGATATATAGCCTCTCCAATGTCTACGACCCTGCTTATCAATCCCATGGGAATAATAATATTGGAAAGGTAAAAACACTGGATATTAACATTGCTTAAGTGAGTCTGACAAGGAAGCTAGAGCACGAGAGTAATTGTGGAAAAGAAATTGCACAAAGGCACTTATCCATTTTAAGGAAAGTTAGATGAAGATGTGCATTTTTTTGGTTTGTTTGAATTGGGTAAGAACTTTCTGAACTGAGCTCCTAAAGTCATTGCAAAAGAAAAGAAATATAAATATTTTTATAGTATATTTAATATATATATTTGTATATAACTGTAAAAGTATAGGAGCCCTTCACATGCCTTCCATTTTAATCTAGTTTACTTTTGCCATAGCGCTTAGTGTTTTCCCATTTGTATAGGTAAACGTGCCTACCGTCAGCTTACCAAAAGATAGTATTGCTGCTTTCTGGGACAGGTGAGAACCAATTTCTCATGCCTGGGGATCCTTTTACATGCGGAATAATGGCAAACCCTTTAAAAACTCAAGTCTAGTACCGTCTAAAAACATCATCTGGATATGTCATGAGCACTTTATTGCAATTACTCATTTTAACAAACAGTTTATCATTACAGATGTTATTCCCAAAGGGCCCCCAAATCACCATTTGAATAATAAAGTGAAACATTTCTGGTCTAAGTATTTAGACGTGGTGAACCTTAGGTTTATGGGAGTGATTTTAAAGTGTCAAAAACCATTTGACTCTGTTCTTGTTTTTCAAATGTTGAAGGAAGTTTGTAGGTGAATAGTTCCACGTAGAGATTTTCTTAAACCCGTCATGCCTTTTGTGTGGCCACCAAAAAAAAAAAAAGACCAATAAGCCTGTTTAGTTTTCAGAGGTCTAGAAAAATTTTCTTCTGAGTAGCGGTATAGACCAAACATTCAATGAAATGGAGTAGCAAACCCTAGAATATAACAGTTTTAAGAAGCAAACCAAATTCTGAATGTGTTAAACGTTGTGTCCTACAGTGTTGGTAGGCCATTTTAATGTCTCATTTAAACTGTTCTTAAAACAATTCTGTACTAGAAAACCTGGGGAAATGGCTGCTTTGGACAAGATTGAGAAAAATGTGTCATTCAATCTTGCATTGTCTCTGGAAAAATGGAGACAACTGAAATGTATTGAGATCGTTATTAACGCAGGATGTTAGAAACTGAATGTTGATTAATTCAGAAGAAATGAATCAAACTTGGACATTAAAAAAAATTTTAAACAGCTTGTGCACAAGAATTTTGGAAGTTTCTTTATGTCCTAACACTACATTCCTTATTTTTCTTAAATAAAATAGTAATTTAAAGGTTCTGTGATGTCTTCAGTGCTTTATGCTTTGTTAATTGCCTGGGTTTCCCCAGCCTCAAGCTCCTTAGTGAAATAAAATATTATTTGTAAAGAAAATATTACATAAGAAACCCTTACCCACCAGCAAACACTGAGAGGTGCTGCACTGAGACAATCAAAATAGTATTTATAAATAACTTAGAAAATGGGTTTTAAAGAAATAATTGCTTTGATGAAAGCACTTATGTGACTTTATTAAAAGAGTAAAAGTATTTATTTTAAAATAAATCTGAGTGTTAAATTTCCTATTAAAGTGATTTCTGTATCATGTTTTCTTTGCTTTTGGATTGGCTTAAAGAAACCCTTTCATTTTGGGCCTCTGCTATTTATCACTTTTAGGGGCATCTGTGGTAGTCTTTATGTAGGTTAGCCATGAAGGAACTATAATCCTTCATCTAAAACAAAGCAAAAATGTCTCATTGCCCTACTACTCTTAACTGGTTTTTAAAAAATCAGAATAAAGGTAACTCCTTCAAAAACCTTTATTTCACTTGTTGCCTTTTCTATTCTGTAGGGTATACTTGTTCAAGGCTTTAGTTTCTTGTAAAAGTATAAAAAGCACTTTACTTGTAATTCCTTCCCTAGTGCAGCCTTAGGGTGCACAGAACCTATGGCACATTTTGCCCACTAATCTACTTTTTGAACTCTTGAGAAAGTGACTGGTATCTTTTAATGGTTACGTTACCACTACTTTATCCCATGAGGCAGAGTAGGCAATATCTTTTGCATAATAAAACCATCAAATGCCTTTACTATGTCAATGTTGGTCAGGCCTGCTGAACATCCCCCACCCAAGTCTCCCATTATTTTGTCTCCATTCATAGCATGGTATGATGAAGTGATATTTGGATAACTGAAGGCGGGCAGGGAGGATTTCACATTTCAGCTAACTGTAGCATTTATAATTTAGACATATCAGGAGTCTCCCAAGTTCTGGATGTCAAAATAAGGCACAATGACTTTTGGTAATGTAAAAAACTTATTTTTGCCTTGATGGGTTAAGGCTGAATATGTGATAAAAAATATTTTTACATTTTCCAGGGAAACAAACTGTGATATCACTTGAAGGGTGACATCGTTTGAATGCTATCTGTGCTTGAGTTAAGATTACAGGTGCAGGTTCATTGCTGGCAATGTTTGCACCAAAATATCTGGCACTAAAGAGTTATTATAGGGGAAGCTGTGTAGATGTTTTATCTTGAAATCCTCGTCCCCACTCAGTGGTGTTACTACGTTAAGTAACTAGACAATCATTTTTTAAACAGAATTGTCACAAAATTTATATTTTTTCCCCATAAATGCCAGCCAAAAGAGGTATAATTTAGATGACTGCTAGAATTATTTTCAAATGCATTTTATTGTGATATATATTTGAAAAGCGCCTCAGTGGCAAGGAAATTAATTCCATGTTCATTTTATATAAAAATTAAAACCCAAAGATAAATTAAGTTGATGCTGTTCTGGATACAAATTTAAGACAAATATGATTTATCTCTGTAAATTTCTAATTGTTAACATCTGCTGGTAGTTGTAACAAATAAGAATTTTCTGGAGTTCTGTGTAGTTTTTAGTGTGTCTCTGTCCCTCTTATTTGATTCTTGATCTGAATTAGACAAAATATGCCTCAATTTTACAGAGGCTTCTTAATCACCAGATTAAATAGACAACACTTTACTCTCAAAGGGGACTGTTGAATCTTTGGTCTAAAACATTTAGTAAAATAACAAGGGTCATCGCTACTGCACTGAAGCATGAGGGCTAAAAAACCGGTTTCAGTGGTGCTATGTTAGGATCTCTGTGTAGCTGCAGAGCCTGGATGTAGCAACACTCAAGTCAGATGCCTATTTTGAAGAGTACCCTATGCCTCAGCTACTAGATTAAGGGGATGTAATACATGAGGCACATGCCATTTTAATTTGTCAATTTAGTGTTGCCTTTTGTATCTTAGTATTACAGTTGGTTATGCTTGTTTTCTGGCAATACTTCTTATATGGAACTATTTTAAAAGGCAAGTTAGTAACTTACTGTCTATTGTTATATGGCCAGAAAAGCCCTATAATCTTTGTTTTGCCAAGTTATCCTTAAGAATTTGTGTAAAGCTTTAAAAAGAAACAAACCTGTACTACTAACAATGCATTTTCCCTTAGAACACTGTACTCAGAACTTTAGCAAAAGAGCCAAACAGTAGCATGTTTTTTTCTCTTGATGTTAAAAAAAAACCCTAACAATCTTTTGTTTCTTTTATTCAATCTGGAAAATAAAAATAGTACCTCGATGCTAATGTTTTTTAACGTCACCTATATTTGATATAAATTACTGTTTATCTGGCACAGAACTAGAAAATTAAATATTTTCAGAATTATTGACAGTGACCTCTCCCTTTATTTATATTCATCTAAACTAGCTGAATTGCAATGTATGCTTTATTACCTTATCTTTATTAGACAATTAGATGTATTTTTTAGATGTTATTAAATGTATTTTTAGATGTTATTGTGGTAGGAGAGTTAGGGAAAATTGGAATGCCACAGCTTGCTGTTAATGTTAACATTTCTATAGGCCAGTGTTGTGAGCAGGAGGAAGGCTAGCTGTAAAATCACTGTAAAATCAGTCTTCTTCCCTTCTCTAGGAGGTGCCTCAGCTCAGAGCTAGTAATTATAGGCACCATCCTAAGCATCCCGTAAGCAAGACTTAACTGCATATTTAACATCTGTATTACTCATTAGATACCCTTTATACACAGAAAACAACACCAGTGTTCTTACAACTATTTTTATTTACATCATTTCCATATTACATTTAATAATATTTGCTATAGAGAAAATATAAATACAGTATTTTACTTTTTAATTTGGTAATTCAGCGTTGTCAAATATTGACCATTACTGTAAATTGTGAGTTTCCAACCCAATTTTTTAAAAAATGGGCCAGGAAAACAAAAGTCCTATGAATTGCTTATTGTTAGTTAAAAAGCAGTGAAATCAGCCTTTCTAATGTTTCATCCAAAAAGCCTAATTTCTAAAAAGATTACTGGCTTGGGGTAGAAATGCCAGTATTTAGGAAATATTTTTTCAAATATTTTCCTGAGTCATATATATTCAGGTATATCCTATCATTAATACATGGCCAATCTTAAAACAATCTTAATTGTGAACACACTCAAAAATGAAGCTATTCAGTTTACCAGATGGTATCCAGAAGAAAGGGAAAAATGCTAGAGACAGTGAGTTAGTACCAGATGCCAGAACACTGGTTCTAGGTACAGGAGTGGAAGGTAGAATGAGGAGGGGAAAAAAATTCCACCATTCATATTTAACAATGGACCCATCTAAAAAAAAAATCCGCATTGCAGATAGAATCATTGGTTATCCTTTTTCATGTAAAACTGCCATCATATAGTGGGCTAAACTCACAAATCAATGCTATAAAATAAAATATAGCATTTTTCATAGTCACTATTAATATACACTATATACAAAAAGATAGGCAACACCCTGTCTTATTCTCTAAATACAAATGGAGAAGACTTATTAAAAACCATAGTCTGGACTTATAAATAATGCAGAGAAGGCAAATGCCAAGAAAACGATTCCTCCTATGATCGTAACTGGAAGAGAAAATGGGAAAATGGTTAGAGTTCTTGTCTTTGTTTTACTGCGGAAAAATCATATACAAAAATGATGACTCGGGTAGCTGTGTTCACCTATGGTTTCATTCCTTACAAACTGCATCTAACAATAAAAGATTAAAAAAAAGAATCCAGAACTATTCAAGAGATTCTACTTAAATCACAAGGTCTGTTGGAAATGCTCAATTAATACTCTGAAAAACTGTTCGTGGTGATTTGTCCTTCGTGTGGTATTTGACTACCACTAAAAGCCCCTTACATTTTACGGTGCTTTGGAGTTTTCGAAGTGCTTTTTGTCTGATGCATGCAGTGGCCTTAAGAGGTGGAGGTAGAACAAATGGTAACAGAGCTAAGGAAATTAAGGTTCAGCCAAGGTCCACAAACAGAGCTGAGACTGGATCACTACCCACTCCTAATGCTCTTTCCACTGAACTCTCATGGGCTACTGCTGAAAGGGCATAGGAAAACTTTTAGTACAACATATATGTGATTTTTATTTAGCTGACCATTATGGTAACCCAGCCTACTTTATAGAAGGCAATGCATAGTCCAGTGGATTATGTGGAGAGAATGGGGCAGGCCAACCACAGGATACTATTTAGTTTCGTAAGCAGTTTTTTGGGCATTTAACTTGACAAACTTAGAAAGCAAAATCAGCTGATAAGATATTCATGAATTTAAAAATGAGAAAACTAAACCACAAATGGGAAAGTTGCTAATATTAGCTAGGAGCTAATGCTGAATGTTAACTGGATGAGCTCAATGTTTCCAAACTATAAGGACCAAGTCCATTTAAAGGGTGACTACTTGTGTCTCAGAACCAGGTACCTGCTATGCTAATCAATGCTTAATAGATCATTTATAGCTTTGCTCCCAAATCTGAAAATAAAGACAAACAATGTCCAGCCTCAATTCTATGATTCTAAAACCAATCAGGGACTCACCAGTCCTAACAGATATTTTCTGTGCTATCATTCTTCCTCCAATGACTGCCAATCCAGTGCATAAGCAATGTCCCACTGTTCCACCTACTGCCACACCATAAGGATCCTGAAAAGAAGCACAGTTACTATTAGTATAAGATTAAGACTAAAATAACAGCTTATGAGAAGAGATTGTTAGTAAGCTTTAATAAATTAAGGAAATCCAAAAAGGCAAAAAGATTTCTAGGAACAAAGATATGGATATAGTTTCTGTTGCAGTCAATTAGTTGTGTCTTGTCTAACTCTTTGTGATCCCATTTGGGATTTTCTTAACAAAGACACTCAAATGGCTTGCCATTTCCTCCTTCAGCTCATTTTACAGATGAGGAAACAGAGGCAAGGTAAAGTGACTTGCCCAGGGTCACACATTAAGTGTCTGAGATTGAATTTGAAATCAAGTTGTCCTGATACTATGCCTAGCAACACTATCTAGCTTGCCACCTGCCCAAAGGCAAATAGAGCCTACAGATGAATATATTTATGAAAAGCATCACAGCTGTAGGATGAAGTAATAGTTATATAAATATGCCCTGGAGAAATAAGTTATAATCCCCCAAAAAGCCAAGAGAGGTGCTTTCTAGTATGAGGCCAACACCTATAACTACAGTCTCAAGGAGCAGATAATCCATGCTATACAGTTTATGAGAAGCACAAAGCAGATAAAAGGTGATTCGCTCCCCTCTCCTCCCAGAGATGGTTAGAAATTTGACAAAGGCTACCCATGTGCACTCATGAAAAACATTTCCATATCAATCATAGCACCTGCATTTTAGAGACAGCATTTAATCATAGGTTTACATTTGACTATTGTCCAGAGAGGTTTAGTGGATCACAAAGTGGCAGAAGCCACTTTGTTGTTCAGTTATGTCTGACACTAGTGACCCTAGTGACCCTACTTGGAGTTTTCTTGGCAAAGATACTGGAGTGGTTTGTTACTTCCTTCTCCAGCTTATTTTATAGATGAAGGAACTGAGGGAAATAGGGTTAAATGACTTGCCCAGGGTCACACAGCTACTAAGTGTCTGAGGCTGATCTGAACCGAAACCCAGAACTCATTCAATTCTACTAGGCTACCTCACCCAGGCAAGTTGGGCATCCTCCCAATTTCATGGTGAAAGGGACTAGCAGGTGACCTGTTATCAATGATGTCACTAGAAAATACAAAAACACTGATGCATTGTTGGAAGAGCTATGACTTGGTCCAGCCATTCTGGAAAGCAATCTAGAAATGTTACTAGTTACTGTGGGAGGTAGCAAGCTGAGTAGAGGAATCAGGAAGACGACTTCAAATTCAACCTCAGACAATGTGGGATCCTGGGCAAGTCACTTTCACCCTGCCTCAGTTTCCTCATTTGTAAAATAAGCTGGAGAAGGAAATGCAAACCACTTGAGTATCTTTGCCCAGAAAATTCCACCTAGTTATTAGTAACTCTAAAGTTACTAAACTGTACATACCATTTAACCTAAGTGTATGCCCCAAAAAGGCTTTTAAAAAGAGGAAAAGGGCACAGGCATACAAAAGTAATAAGTGGCAGGACTTTTCATAGCAGCCCCAAAATGAAAACTAAGGGAATGCTCACCTACTGGGGAATACCTAAACAATTGTGGTATATGAAAATTAAAATATTGCTCCACAAGGAATGACAAAGTAGCCCAACTAGGAGAGCAATGTATACAATGACAGCATTACAGAGAAAAACAACTTTGAAAATCTTTATAAATCTGAATTTGGACATGGCCAATGTGGAGATATATTTTGCTGGATTCTGCATATTTAACTGTGAGGGTTATTAGTGTTTGGGGGGTGAGTAGTGGAAATGGAGAGAGAACTTGAAAAGAGGCTCTGAGCTATTGGACATTAGAGTAGAAAAAAAATTCACTGAGCTGTCAAGAGAAGCTATCAACTCTGTTAACTAAGGTATCAAATAATCCTCCTTAAACCTGGAAGGAACAAAATTACCATTAATGATGCATTTTGGCAATGAGATGGCGGATTTTCCCAGATTCAAATCTGACCTCAGACACTTTTTTTTTTTATTAAAGGGGCAATCCCTTCACTCACTTTTTAAAGAGGCCTATTCACTGAATGGGTGTTGCCTCACTCAAATGAGAACTTGAAAAGACTTTAGCTTAAAAGGGTCAAAGTCTCCTACTGCATCCTGGGCCATAGCCAGTACTCTTAATCCGATATCTGGCCACTGGACCCAGGTGGCTCTGGAACAGAAAGTGAGGCTGGTGACTTTGCATAGCCCTCCTTCACTCAAATCTAGGTCACTTGCAAGTCATACCATCTCTTTGATGTCATGGTCCTCTTTGAGAATGCAGAACAAACCACCACTTCCACAACCATCTGGGCAAACAACACTGTTTGCCTTAGTTTCCTCAACAGCAAAATGAGCTAGAGAAGGAAATGGCAAAAACTTGCAGTTTCTTTGCCAATTGGGGTCACAAAGAGTAGGACATGACTGAAAGAAATGAATACCAATGGGCATTCAAACAGACTAGCATTTAATATGGCTACAGCCAATGATGTTACTTAGCTGTAGCCTTTTGGAAGAACTGTTCATTTATCCTACTCAATATTTCCCACCTGACCATGAGAACCTTGAGCTCAAGGCTTAGCTCTTTGGACTCCAACAACCATCTTTTGCTGCATCTCCACTTGTCCCCTAGCTGCTCCCCTAGATATGAAACTAAAATGATTTATCCTTCTTGTTCTGGAGTAACTGAAGAGTCTGACATTCCCAGTTCCCAATCTTAAAAAGAAAACACATTTTAAAAAGACAATCAGCAATATTCCCTAATTAAGTTTTTCTTATGTGGAACTTCCAAATCAGTGGTCCTTAAAAGATTCTTCACTCTGATATGAAAGTACCAAAATCTTGAAGTAGCAAAATATGCTGAATGTTTTAGAATTCTACATCAGAAGTGTATGTCAGCAACATTCCAACACTGAGTATAGGAAATAAAATATATAGATGTTAACTTGTGGTTTTCTAAGTCAGTATGTGCCCTAAGTCACATGCTTGGTTTAGTGGCCCTATTTCTATTTGATTGACACCACTGCTCCAGCAGCATGTCCATACTGCAGTAACATTATAAATAAGCAACTTCTACACCTACAGCTTGATTTGCTTTTTTTAATTAATTTTAAACCATTCATTATTATAAACTAAGACATGATCAGAAAGTATGAGAAAGGACAAATACTATGCCTAAATTTATAAGTGTAAAAACAGCTTTTTTCAACTTAATTTAGGAAACTTTTCTGTAAGTGAAGGCAACAGAGATTTTTGAAGGGTCAGATGGTCCCAGGCACACAGAAAAACATGAAATAAAACATGAATCTGAGAGCAGGTTTGATCACTAAGAGAAAGGGAAATGACCAGGAAAATAAAGTGAGCCTGCTTTTCTGAAGTGCTTTCCATACATTATCTAATTGGATCAAGGATAACCTAAAAAGGCTACTATATCACAGAAGGAATTGGCTACCTAAAAAAAGGATAGTTTTGAGAAAAAGAGTGACTGAATCAGAGAATTCACTAAAGAGGGTATATCATGATGACATTTCAGAAAAACTGAAGTTGAATCACTATAATCAGTGAAAAAGACAGCACAAGTATAGGCATTCCAAACAATACCTTAAAGAATGATATGGCTATTGGAACTAAGAAGGAGTGTAATGGATTATTACACCCAAAATGAGATGGATGGTCTTGTTTTGCCAAACAAAAGCAATATACAATAACTTTAAACATTACTCACCTCTCTTGCTGCCAAAACAATTGTAGTTAGTTGAGAGCGATCACCCCATTCTGCTAAGAATGTTAAAGTAAGAGCTTGAACAAAAATAGGAGAAATAAAATGCAGCCACTTTTTCTGAGGTATGGTTGTGCTTGTACCAGTCTCAATATCTCCTGGGCCATTTAAGAGTTTGGTTCTTTGAAGCTTAAAAAAGAAAAAAAATAGTGATGATATAGAAGCATTCAAATTCCCAAAGTGAAGCAAAGTTTTTAAAAAACCATTATGTAAAGAAATACTTCTACGTGTCTGAAATGCCACAATCCTTTCTTATTAAGAATTCACAACTCCCTGCACTAAGTTTTTTTTCCAAAGGTGTTCGGGGCTAAGCAGTAGTTGTGCTCCACAAGACAGTAAAAATAAAAATGTTAAGATTACATCTTAACAAATGCCAAATGAGTTAAACAATCAACACAATATTTTAAAAAAATCTAATTTAGAGCAGGAAGTATCCAAATTTTAGGGAAAATGATCAAGTGAAAAAGTTACATAAGCTGAAGTCACCCATTTGCACTGTGTTTAAAACTACAATTCTTATCACACTATTCTTTACAAATCTGCTGGGCACTCGCTATGTGAGAGACACAGCCTCCCTTCTAGAAGCCTGCAGGCTAAGGATTTGTAACTTGATAATTTTGTTTGAATATCAACAAAATACTTCTCACCTCACATAGAAGATCCTTTGGGCTCACAAACATTTTGAGCTGGAAACCCATAGAACAGCATTTCTTCTAACAAACGTTCTGACCCAGCAAGAACCCTTGCTATAACCAGCCCTTGAAACAGTAACCAGGAAAAGAGAAAGCCTTTTGTGTGTATGTGCACGAGGCACAGTGTTTACATCTGTTACATACTAATCTTGCCACGGCTAGGACTCAGCATTGTGTTCTTAGTTCAGCATCTTACTGACCAAAATATTAAATACTGTGACTTACTTCTTCATCTTTTTTCTTTATTTCTGCTTGAACTTCTTCCAATTCCTCCTGACCCTCATCTGGACTCATCTTCAAGCCTTCCCTAAGCATTCTGATACCAAAAATTGCAAACAATGCAGTTGACACATAGTATGTGTACACTCTGGGAATAACCGTGGTGGCGTAGCCAAACAAAACTGAAAGAAAATAAAATGGTGTCGCACTTTAAAGCATGGAAAAAATATTACCTTCTCTTCCTGCTGATAAAGTATTTCTATGAAAAATCATGATAAAAATTAGATCTACTTTTTACTAATTGACCTAACAGACTGACTTCATTTAATATTTTTAGCTTTAAATAATAAAAGCTTTGAAAGAGTATTGGTTAGCTGCCATAATATATTAAAAAAATTTTTTAACCCAATTTAAGAAACTCTCTAACAAACCAGTATTTGTGGCTATAGACTACAAATATGGTTTACAAAAGTACTGATACTTTCTTATAATTTGTGTTATCAAATAGTGTGAGGAGTCAATTTATTAACACCATTTTGAGTCACTGGTAAAAGATAAAAACAAGAACTTGGCAAGAAGGTGGGCAAGAGTACAGTTTTTGAGTTCTACAAAAAGTTTTCCACGCAAAAAAAATTAAGGAGACAGCAAGGAGATGCATCTTAGTCATGCAGCACAAACCAGTAATTTAAATTTGCTAACAGGAAGTAAAATATGCAAAAATCCATGGAATATAACTATACTTCATTGTTAAGGTAGAGTATATACTTCTCAAAAGTTGCCCAAAAAGCAAATTTACACACTTGCATGTATAATTTTTTATACTGATTTCCATCTATAAACTTGAAAGACAAAAAAAAAAATCACACAAACATGAAACAAACCTCTGAAAATCACAGAGTCCACTTTCATTTGTAAAAGGTAATGAGAAGCCAAGTTCATCTACATTGAGAGTACCTGGAAGTCCTTGGCAAGTTGTCTGTTCAGAATGAAGCTCTTTCTATTTGAGCTAGTGCCTATATCGTTAGTCACTTTTTTTACCGTTTATGCTTTTGTCATTCCAGTCATTTCAGTCTTGTCCAGCTCTTGGTGACACCATTTGAGGTTTCCCTGGCAACGATACTAGAGAGGTTTGCCTTTCCTTACCTGACTCATTTTACATTTGAGGAAACTGAAGCAAACAGGGTCATACATATAGTAAGTGTCTGAGGCTGGATTTGAACTCAGAAAGCTAAGTCTTCCCAACTTCAGGCCTGGCACTCTGTCCACTGTGCCACCTCAATGCCCCTATTTCTGCTTTACTTAATCTCGTTTTATATACAGTTACATCCTATAATCAATCAAGCAAGCATTTATTAAGGGTCTTAGTGTCAGGCATTGTGCTAAGTAAGGTGTTAAGAGGAAAAAAAATTAAAAAGCAGACTGGTTCCTTCCCTGCAGGAACTTAGGTTTTAATGGGAAGGAGCAGAAAAGAAACCCACATATTTAACTACTGTCCTTATCTGAGATATGTGACAGACTGCAGTTCTGGTCAAAGGAGTTCAGAGCAAAGTTCCCAACTGAGGCAGAGCTATTCTGTGTAAGTGTTTTCCTCTGCCCCAGAGAGTTATGCATCATGGGATGAATGAGCACAGCACAGACTCAGGGAGTAAGAGGCAGGTTCTTCCCCAGCTCAGTCACTACCGGAAACACTTGGGTCAGTCTTTTTGACCCTCAGCTTCCTGGTGTAAAACCAAGTAACATTCACATTGGTAGTTCCCCAGCACATCTAATCTGATTCTAGCTAAACCTAAGTATGAAAACTTTTTCCAAATAAACAGCTTTGAGATTACTTACCGGTTGGGATTATCTACATTTCTTTTTTAATTATGTAAATAATGAAGTTAGCTTATTTGAAAACAAATTATAAAACTATGAACAACACTGAAAATAAGTCCTGGTCATATTTTTAAAATGTGTGCCTATAATTTTATCTGTGCACTGAATTCTCAGTAGGGACACTTCAGAGCTGCAAGAAGCGTGGAGCAGGTGTGCCCTGCCTCTTCTCAGACAGCCTAGTGCATGTCAGGTGGAGGCCTCAAACACAAGTCTTCCCAATTCCAAGCCTCAAAATGTAACAGTTTTGAAAGTTGATCCTTTTTATTTCTGGCATAATCAATTACAAGTCTGAATGACAGAGAATGAATATAATTTTACTGGCAAAGGGTACTACTCCTGAATGAGCAAACTCCTTCAGCCAGTGCAAGTTAGTACTTTCTCTGCAAGTCACAGTTGCAGAGAGAAGGGTCAAACATATGGCCTAAATTGCTCCTGAGTGTAGAGGGAGCTGGATTAAAATATAACTGGTAAATATTTAACTACACAAAAGTACAAAAAAAGACAATATTACATTTTAAAATAGCTATGTCAATATGTGGCCCATAGGAACCTCTGTGGCCACTGCTTCTACACCACAGACAGGTACCGTCTCCCCAGGGTCAAAACAGCCAGAAAGTAAATGTCAGAGGTGGAACTGGAACCCAGGTCTTCTTAACTCTGAAACCAGTTCTTTCCCTCTGTCATTGCCTCTTTTTTGAGTGGAAAAAATACTGAATAAAAAGTCAGTTCAACAGGGACATTACTGATCAGAAATTTGATGGGTATTTCCTTTAAAACATCTCTAATTACAATAACAGATGACTGAGGGGCATAAGATGCTGAAATGTATTTTAAATCAAAGGTTAAAATTCTATTACTGTGCATTTTATATAGCTAAACAAAACACTTTCTTAAGGAAAATAAATAAGAATTTTTTCTAATAGCAGACAATGAATTGAAAGACACTGACTTCTCAGTTAGTAATCCATTTTGTCCTCAGTGTCATTTAACAGGAAATATGCAATTCTTCTTTTGTGGAAACTGCTGGACTTCAGAAATTAGATTTATCCAGATTGAAAGGGCTTGAAAAAGCAAGATTACAGCAAAAACAGTGCACTAAATTAACAAATAGGATAGATAGTAATTCACATGGCTGACTTAAGAAAACTGAAAATTATGCAAAATTAGTACAGAATGATTAAGTTCCTAATTTGAGAGTCTAACAGTAGACTTCTGAGTATAATTTCTATTATAAACTTCCAACTTCAGTCAGTTTGAGATTTAAATGTAAACAATTTCATCACTGTTTGATTGTCCAGTAAATAAAGACAACTCACACACACTCTACCAAGGATGGCACCTTGTTTAACAAACTTGAAATGATAAGTACTTACCAGATAAACATGTCATTAGGCCCAGGGCCAGCATAGCACCTGCTAGCACAGTCAAACGGTTATATCTCATTGCCATGATGGCAGCTATAAAGAACGTCTTATCCCCTAATTCAGAAACAATAATAACTGATATGGCAGCCACAAATGCATGGATAAATCCCAAATTAGTCTGACCAGCAGGATCCTCATTATTAATATGAATTGGGGAAGTTGGTAGAGGTCCCTTCTGTAACAGAAAAACAAAATTTGGGGCTTTTTTAAATAAAAATACTGTTTTAACAACAGATGCAGACAAAGCCATTGATAAAGTACAACATTCACTTATATTTGAAAATTGATCAAAGAGGAAAAATCATATTTTTTTCAACATACTGAAAAAGTTGATATCTAAAACAAAAAGACCCAGAGTTATTTGCAATGGAAAGCAGAAGTTTTCCTTATAAAACTACAGGAGTTAAAAAAGGACACTCCATTTTCTCACTGTTATCTGACTTAATTTTAGAAATGCTAACCAAAGCAGTGACAAAAGGAAGAAATTTAAGGCATAAACATAGGCAAAAAGGAGACAAAATTATCTCTATTTCCTAATATGACATTTTACATAGAGAATCAAGAAGGAAACTGAAATAATTAATTTCTTCAGCAAAGTGAATATATACAAAAACGGAAGTTCTATATAGAAATGATAAAACCAAAAAGAAATGAATAGTAAAAGAGCTCCCATTCAAAGTAACCACAAAATATATGTCTTGAATCAACTACCAAGACATACTCAAAACTTATATAAACACAGTTACAAAACATTGTTTAAAGAAGTTAAGAACTTAAATAGTTGGAGATGATACTCATTTTGTTATGGCTAGGCTGAGTCAATATAAAATGCCACCAAAATGACAATGCTATCAAAACTGATTTCCAGGTATTCTGCTATACCAACCAAATTCTTTAAAGAGCTAAACAAAATAAATTCATTTGAAGGAACAAAAGGCCTAAAATCTCAGGATAAGTAATTTTTTGAGGTAATCAGTCAAGTATCAAGTGCTAATTACGTGCAAGTCACTGTGAAAGGTTAAAAAAAGGCCCCATCCCCTCAAAGGGCAGACAATCTAAGCAGGGAAATAGCATGTAAATAAGTAGGTACATGCATATTTTAAACAGAGTAGATAAAAGTAATCTGAAAAAGGCCTCCTGTAGAAGGTAGGATTTGAACCGAACCTTGAAGGAAATAGGGAAATTGCGGATATTTTGTACTTATCAGCACTACTTAGGTTTTGTGAACTATTTTACCCTCTTTTTTCATTCTTTGTTATAAGAGAGAAATGATTTCTGAGACAAGAAAGAAAGGAAGGACTCCCATTACTCAGGGAAGAAGAACTCCCATGTTTAAAAAGAACTCCTGGAAAAACAATAATGCTGTTTGGCAGAAAATAGGTGAATTTTCTATTTCAGATAAACTTCTTATACCACATATTGTAGTAAGTTCAAAATAGATAACTGATCTGAATACTGAAGCTTACACTATAAACAAAATTAGAAAAGAATTTGATCAGGTTCTTTTCAGAACTGCGGATATACAGAGAATTTTTAACCAAATGAAGGATGAAAGACTATCACAAAAGATAATTTTGATTACATCAAGTTGAAAGGTTTTGTTTTGGTACAAAAAAAATTACATTAAATCTCTCTGATAAACAAGATATATAGAGATAGATCTATGAAACTAACAAAAATATAAGACCAAGAGTCATTCTCCAATGAATGAAGGGTCAAAGGATATGCACTCCATTTTCCATCAACTGCTGTGCTTGGTTTTAACTCTCTGGAACATCCTCCCCCAAAACCTTCCTTTACAGAGGGCTCTAAACTTGCCAATCAACTTTCCATTTCTCATCAGTGACTCTGCCCCTGCACCAGGTACCACCATGTGGGTACAAAGAATACAAGGAAGCAAGACCATCTCTGCCTTCAAAGAAGGTACATTCTAATAAGCGGAAGCCAGGGCAAGCAGGGGAATACAGGGGAGTAGGAAGCCCTAAATAAGTGTTTTGCAGGTGTTAACGGATTTGTTTTCAAAGTTAAGAGTAGGAAGGAGAAAAGATATATAACTTTATGGCAATAATGCATGAAGATGGCTGGGAAGCAAGGTGGTAGGTCCAGGTCCAAGCTACATGTGAAGAATGCTCATCAACGAGAGGAGAAGACTGAATCCCAGGTGAGAGGTTAGGGCTAGAGCACAGGAGCAGAGAGAATGCACATGAGTCAAAGGAATATTAACTGTTCATACCCAGAGATTTCCCCTAAAGGGCATATAGCCCAAAGAGGTTACAGAAAGGCACAAAGGTCCCATATATATCAAAATATTCATAGTTGCATATTTTTGTGATAGAACCTTTCAGACCTTTCCTCTCTTATCCCCTTGATAAAATAGCAAATATTGTCATTGCTTCCTTGACAACGTTTTCTCAGATTGGCTTCTTCTTCACTCCTATTGATAGCACCCTAATCCATTTTCTCTTTCCTTCAGGCCAGAATTAAGGCCAGACTCTTGGCTGGACTCCATTCTTATGTCTCCCCTCCAAACCCTTCACTCCACGATCACCAGCAGATTTCATTATTCTCCTACTCACAAGTCTACCACTTTCTATTAGTACAATAAATCCAAATTTCTCTGCCCACTTTTAAAGCTTGTCCTAATGATGGGGTGGCACCACTCTGGCTTACTTCAATGGAATCTCCTGGGTGAATGCAGATCCCAGTCCTTATATCTCTGATCATTCTGTGTGACTCTTATTCACATCTCTCATAGATCCTTCTGAGGTGCCACCCAACACACTTGCTCTTAATAGATGCTTTTTGGTTTCAATTATGCATTCACAGCTGTCCACCTAGTATTCTTCCACCTGTATGAAGTGCACTTTTTTACATCCCAATTCTGTATTTCTTTACTATACCTTAAAGTGCTTTTTTAATGTAGTCATCACTAGACATATGCTGCAGCCGAATTATTCAAACTATCTGTGTGTCCACTGCACTTAGGATAATGCACAACTATAGAAACAAAGGGAAAAAAGGGGGAGGCTGTGTCTTGAGCTCGAAAATTCTTTCAGAAAACTTCCAAAGGACTTAAATCCATATTAGCAACAGAAAGCCCTGCAGTGTTATTTTAACTTTCATACATGTCTCTCCTATTAGATATTAAAATCCTAGGAGACAAAAACATTGTCTTTTACTTATCTATCTTCCTCATCAACTAACACAGCACTCTAAATATAGTAGCAGCTAAAATGTATAATGAATGATTTATAAAAGGATCATTAATTCTGAGTTAAATTTATAGGATACTGAAAGTTTGAACTATCAAATTTTTTAAAATCTCAATTCTGAAAAATCAAATCTTTAATTTCCCCCAAAATATGGACTGTCAGTCAAAAGTCATTTCTTTATCTAATACAAAGTAAATTTAAGTATGAATTAAATGTTTATATGTGAAAAGTTACCACATCCACAGAAATCTCTGATACTTTGACTCAGTAAATATTTATTAAAAATCTACTATGTGCACAACACTTTGTGGGGTGCTGGGGAAATGGGAAAAAAACAAACCAACAATGGAAAGACAGACTTTAGAGTTGAAAGGGACTTTAATAGCCAATCTAGTCCATCCCAGACCTGAAAAGAATGTCCACTATAACATACCTGATGGGTGGCCATCTACCCTTTGTCTGAAGACTTCCAAGGAGGGAGAACACATTACCTTTTCAAGGCAACTCATTCCATTTTTGTATACTTTAATTGTTAAAAAGGTTTTTCCTGATATCAAGTCTAGATTTGCCTCTGTAATTCCAACCCAATGAACCTGATTCTGCCCTCTGGGGAAAGTCTAATCCTTTGTCCACACACATAGTCCTTCAAATATTCAGTTATTATGTCTTCTTCTCACATCTCTGACCTCTCTCCCCCTGCCCCCCACCAAGAACCACAAGTCAGTTAATAAGTATTTATTAAGCACCTACTATGTGTCAGGTACTGTGCTCAGCGACAAGGATAACCCCTTCCCTCAAATGGGCAAAAAATAGTTCCTGCTTTCAAAGTGAATTAAGGGATAAATTGGAGATAATCTCAGAGGAAAGGAAGTAAGATTAAGGAGGCCAAGAAGCAGCTTCTTGCAGGTGAGTCTTTAGTTGAGACCTTAAGGAAGCCAGAGGAGCCAAGAAGCTGAGCTGAAAAGCAAAGTAATTCCAGGCATGAGAGACAGCCAGTGAAAATGCCTGGTGTCGGGAGATGGAAGGACGTGTAAGGAACATCAAGGAGGCCAGTGTTATTGGACAGAAGATCATGGGGAGGAGAGTGAGGTATAAGAAGTCTAGAAAAGCAGTAGGAAGGGGCCAAAAGTCTTAGGGGAAAAAAAAACTTTTTCAGAGGTCTGAGAAAAGCCAAAGTTGTCTTGTCTCAAAGAAAAACACGGTCAGTTTCTTCAACTGATACTCATATAAACTCGACCCTCAGATACAGTGGGATTAACACCTTTCTATCTCTCTCAATTCAATCCAAAGTCCAAAAAGCTTTTTTTGGCTGCTGCGTTATAGTGCTAAGTTTGTTGTCAACTAAATCTCTAGGTCTTTTTCAGAGCTACTGTTTAACCCTGTCTCCACCTGGTATTTGTGAAGTTGACTGTATCCAAACATAAAACTTTACATTTAGACTTACTGAACTATGCCTCATTAGATTCAGGCCAATGCTCTTATTTCATCAAAGTAATTTTCAGCCATGATTCCACTGTCCAGTATTCATTATCTCTTATAGCTTGGTAGCACCTGAAATTTGATAAGCATCCCATCTCTGGCTTTACTGAAATCACTGATAAAAAATGTGAAAAAAAAAATAAAAGCACAGGGCCAAGTACAGATCCATGGGTCTCAGCCCTTATACAGCACTCACTCACATTCTTCTAAGGAGATGTTACTCTTAACAACTACAACAAGATGAGATTTATATAACACTCTAATATTTGCAAAGCATTTCACACAACGGTTTCATGTGATGGTCACAACAACACGGGGAGGCAGATGCTACAAGTCTTGCTACCCCTGTTTTACAATGAAGGAGGTAAGTTTAGGGCAAGCTTAGAAATGAAGTGGCTTACCTATGGTCACAAAACTAATGGGGGAAGGATGGGGTAGGCTTTAAAGCTAGATTTTCTTGAGTCCAAGTCCAGACATCAACAAGATCCCAAATGTGTGACATCAGAATCAGTTTCAACAGTTAAATAACAAAAGGTAATAAGAGCTTATATTCGTAAAGCACTTGAAGGTTTGCAAAACACTGACATAAGGCATCTTATTAGATCCCCAGGACAACCCTGTGAAGTGAGGTCAATCATTATCCCTATTTCACAGATGAGAAAACAGACTGGTCACTGGTCACTGGTCACACAGCTAGTAAATATCTGGGCGGGATCTGAGTCCTCCAGATTCCCAGGCCAGCAATCTTACACTTTATTATCCCAGTTCTTAAACTGGGACAATAAGGGAAAGCTTCACTTCTGTGAGTAACACCTGAGCTGGACCTTGAAGAAGGTAAAGATACTAACAGATGAGGAAGCATTCAAGGCAGTCGGGGCAGTATATGTAAACACACAGAGGCATGCAATGACATGTCAAATTCAGGGCACATCTCATAGTACCATTTAACTGGAATATAGAGTACATGAAAGGTGATAATGTGAGATAAGCAAGTGGGACCATACTGTAGTGGGCCTTAATTGCAAGGTTTTGAATATGTATCGTACACTTAAGGGAACAAGGAATCACTGAAAATTTCAAGGGGTAACAGTATGACCTATATCTTAAAAGAGATTATTTTGGCAGTTATGTGAAAATAAAGAGGAGACAGACTGATAGCAGGGGGATCAATTAGGAAATCAAGGTTAACAGGGGATCAAGGCTAGTGGTTTGGTAAAGAAGATAAAGGAAAAAGAACTGATGGGATTTGTGGTTTTAAAAAAAGAAGGAATTTATTCTGGAGCCAAAAGTTGGTGTTATTCAGTTATATCCAACTCTTTGTGACCTCATTTGGGATTTTCTCAGCGAAGGTATTAGAGTGGTTTGCCATTATCTTCTGCTCATTTTCCAGATGAAGAAACTGAGGCAAACAGGGTTAAGTGACTTCTCCAGTGTCACACAGCAAGTGTCTGAGCCCAAACTGAACTCAAGTCTTCTTGATGCCACGCTTGGCACTCTATCTATGACATCAACTGGTTGCCCCACTGAGTTCAGACACTCCCTCATATTTACTATGACTGTTCACAAGTCACTTACCCTCCTGGGCTTCAGTTTTCTCCTCTGTAAAAGAATTCTGAGGTCTGAAGATGAGATAAACTCTCTCTAGGTAGAAAGAACATGTGGAATATGGGAAATAAAAAGTTCAAGACAAACTTAAGTGCTTAGGATGGCAATACCTTCAACAGAAGTAGGAAGATGTTTGCCCTAAATCCAAAGAAGTTGCCTTCATAACTAATGCATGCTCTGTTAAGATTTTAAAAGACACATTTTACCATGTGTCTACCAGGAGTCTAACTTTTTATACTAAAAAGATTAAGCATGGAAGAAGCTGTGATGACATTCTGAGCAGGGAAGGTGGAGCTGGCCCTAAAGTTCCATGTTGCACCCTACTCTTGCTCAGAGACACAGTTTACAGAATTTAAATAAGAAAGGAATCTTTCAATCACCTAGTTCATTAGATTCATTTTGAAGGTGAGGAAAGTGACTTGCCCACAGTCACACAGACAAAAAGTAGCAAAGCTGAGCCTGCTTGCTCACTCTTTTCCTTGCTTCTCCTTGCTCACTCCCCTCCTCCTCCCCTCAATGAGTCAGAAGACTCTTCTCCATTCCAGCCCAACCAGGAGTAAATCTTGACTTTCATCAACCTTTTCATTAAATCAGCTAGGCATTTACAGGCATTCACTGGGAAAATAAGGGGAAAGGAAACAGAATTCTATATAAATTACAAAGTAACTGACTAACCCAATTCCTGGTTACAAATTGTTCTAACACCAAACCTTGCTTGTCTTATCATACAAGTTAGAATCTCCACTCAAGTATTTCTCCAATGTTTAAACCTCGGACAGAACTGATCTAGGTTTCTTGAAGGCAATGTCTATACAGTATAATCTTATAAACAAAATCAAAGGACTCCCTATATTAGAGCTATGTATCTGCTTCCCAGGAGAACATACTAGTTCAGATATGTTTATCACCAGGCTGGCTTCAGAGTGATGAATTTTTTGGCAACAACCCTTAAAGATCATCTATTAAGTGCAGATGAGTTGTAATTTTCATCAGTACTCTGAGCAGCAAAATTACTTGATACTTAAGGCACAAGTATCTTTAGATATACACTGAAATAGATGTAAAAATAACTACCAGTGAATTTAAGCACATAAAGCCATATTCAACATTGATAAGAAAAGTTCAGTTTTAAGCATTTGACTATCTAAAATGATATATTGTATACTGTTTGCGAGCTGAAATAGCTTTCAGATATTTCACAATATATACAACTGACAATGGGCATATTTAATCACATTAAGAGTTTTTGCATTCTAAGTGATTAAAAAAAGCAAATGATACTTTCAGGGCACAAAACACACAACACATCTGATATAGCAGTGGAGAAAAATTGGTAATAAATTAACAAGTAATTTTAAAATAGAAGTGCTATTTAAAAATAGAGAAGAAATTACTATAAATTCCTATACAAAAAATACTGTGAAAAAATATGCCAAAGTCTCAAAAGATACATTTCCCCTCTTTTCCTGTTTTAAAAAGATAAAAAGGTGGCTTATCTTTAAAATAATTTTTATAAGAGACAGGATACCTGAACTCTGGTTTTAGTTCTATTGATGTGACTTAAGGCCATGGACATAATTTTTTTTAAATATCTTTTTTCTCATTTACATATAAAAACAATTGATACTTTTTTTGAGTTCCAAATTCTTTTCCTTCTTTTATCCCCTCTTCTCTAATGGAGAAGGCAAGCAATTTGATATTTATACCTGTGCAGTCATGGAAAACACATTTTCATATTAGTCATGTTGCACATTATTTTCTAATCAACCACTTGACAACTGATCCTACTTCTAACTCAGAAATATCAACGTAAATATTAGATGGAAGATATTTAAAATGTTCCAAAGAAAGGAAGTATTGCTATTATTTCAAAATTACAACTAACTAGGAGTAAACTTAAACCAAACATCTAAATATTACACAGACAACTAATAACTTAAGGGACTACTAAGGGTGGGGAAGCTTTGGCCTGGAGACCACATGTGGCCTTCTGGGTCTTTGGGTGCAGCCTTCTGACTGAGTCTAAACTTTACAGAACAGATCCTTTTATTAAGGAGATTTGTTTTGTGAAGTCTGGCATCAAAGGGCTGTACCTGAGGACTTAAGATAGAGGGAGGGCCACAAGTGGCCTCCAAGGACATGGTTCCCCACCCCACTAAGCACTTAAGTTTCAATCCAGTGAAAAGGACAAGTACTTCAAAAAGGATATAACATTGCAACAGTTCTGTAATCCTCTGAAACTGAAAGGGCAGAGTTAGAGAGAAGACAGAAATGTACTAAGTGCTGCTAGGTTAATTTGTCAATGGACTAGAACATTCTTTACAAATTATGTTTCCTTTAGCTATCTTTAAATATTCTAGTATTTCTTGGACCTGTGGAAACTTTACTTTGCAAGCAAATCACCCCAAGTTTATTGAGCACCCAAAGGAGTATTATTAACAAATATATAAATCAAGTGAGATTAAATTTTTCTCTCACTTGATTCAATGTGCTGGTTAAAATTTTTCTTTTGTTTACAATGTTCAGTAGCAACTGGTCTTTAAAATAGTTTGATTTTCCTGGGTTTGAACTACTGTATCATCTAGTTCTCTGATTTTTTTTTTTAACTCCAGTAAAACAAACAACAAAAACTGGCTTTTCCGGATAAGGTTACTGTTACGTTTAGCTTCTCCAAGTAGATAATGATTCAAAGCTAGAGCAGAAACGATTTCATTCACTCAATAGCTGTTTCTCAACTGCCTACTGTAAAGCAGTCCGGTATTGTTTCTAGTCCTACTTTCCTATTAATTAGCTGAAGGATCTTGGGATGAATCACATTATCTCTCTGTTCCTTCACTTTTAAACTTAACTCAATGAATATTTATTAGGTGGCTACAATGTACCATGTATTGGAATAGGAATAGTCTTTATACTCAAGGAGTTCATATTTTACTTGTGAGGGGGACAATAATTACATTACAATAATTACACACAAGTAAATTACATACAAAGTAAATTTATAAACTAGGGGGAGGCTAGAAAAATTCCTCCTTGGGAGGTGTCTGAGTGGGGTCTTAAATGGAATCAGGAATTTTGAGGGGCAGAAATGAGAAGGAAGGGCCTTCCAAGGAAGGCGGGGGAGCAGCCTGGACAAAGGCCCAGGGGCAGATAATGGAAGGGTACTAACGGAGAGAGGTAAGGAAGGTGTCTCTCTGCCCATCCCCCCATTACTTATAATTGATACAGCTGAAGAAGAGAATAGAAAAGAGCCTCAGGTTATGCCAAACAAGGGAAGGGAGAATATAAAGGAAAAAGCAGTCTAGAATCAAATGCAACAAAGAAGCCAAGAAGTAGAAAAGAAAGGACTGGTTTCGTTAATTACGTTACTGGTAACTTTCAAATGGTCATTTTCAGTCAAGCAGTGAAAAGAAAACAAATTAGAAAGAGCTAAAGATTGAATAGGCATTAATGAGGTGGAAGCAACCAATACAGATGCTACCAAAGTTTGAGTCTGAAGGAAGGACAGAGAAGGGATGGCATATTCAACTGGTTGAAAAGGTTGAAGATTTTTGAGATAGGAGAGAGGGGAGCATGTTTGCAGACAGAAGAAAAGAAACTGGGCACTTGCAAGTAAGACAGAAGGCAGGTACAAGAAGCTGCTGGTCATGGTAAAGGACCCACCTCTTCCTCTACAATAGGAAAGTTTGAGATTGACATAACATACAAAATATCTTAGCTATGGAAGAGCTGAGTTGAAAGAGCTCATGCTGTATGGCTTTGGTCATCTCGGTAAAGAACACGGAACTGAGAAATAGACCTGGCTTCTAGCTCCAGTGCTATCAACTATATGAATGACTAAGTGATGTAGCCAGATTCTAATTTTTCTTTTCTTTTCTTTCTTTTCTTTGCGGGGGGTAGGGGTGGGGGGTGGGGGTGGGGTGGGGGGAGGGCGGGGAGGAGAGCAGCGGGTATGGGAAGCTTTATCAGTCTTCTGAGTTTAGATAGGTAAGAATTTACTTCTGCCTTTAGTAATCTTAGGAAAGGCTTCATGGAAGAGGTGGCATTGAGTAGGCTCCAGAAAGTCGATAAACATTTATTAAGTGCCCACTATATGCCAATGCACCATGTTAAACACTGGGAATACAAAAAAAAAAGGCAAAAAGCTCACAATCCAATGAAAAATAGGTTTTTAATAAGTAAAGATGGGGAGGATACGGAAATTAGAGAGATGTATTTTAGGTGAACAAAAGCAGAGATCTGAAAACTCAGGATACAATACAAATGGGCAGTGTTGAAATAAGTTTGGAAAAATACATTGGAAGCAGGCTGCTGGGGGCCTTGAATGCCAGGCTGAAGAACCTGAACTTACTTAGCAACGAACCGGCGAAGACTTTAAGTGGAAGAATGATCCGATCGATGCTGACTCAGGTTTAGGAATCTGGCAAGGGACGGACTGCAGGGCGGGTGCACGGACAGACTGCTTAATTTGCTAGGACACCACTTGCCCGGCCCAGGAGAGAGGACACAGACCTGAACTGGGGTGAGGACAGCGGGCGAAGAAAGGATGTCCGAGCCCTCCCGTTTGTAACCATGTTCAGAGAAGCACCGAGAGCGATGAAAACTTTCCAAATACAGACGGCCAACGACAGCGCCGTTCAGCCCGGCAGGGACTCTCCATTTCATTAGGTTCTGCCTTCCAGTTTAAATGGTCAAGCTCGAAAGGCCAGGCGTTGGTGGCCGATCGGAGCCCCGCGGCACGTGAGGCTGGACCGGCCGAGGGCTGCGCCTCAGGGCCTCCGCCCGCGGGCACGTCAGGGGCACGGCGGGGCAGTGCCCCCCGGGATGGACCTCAGACCCAGACCAGACCAGACCAGCCGGACCAAACCAAAGTTCTGCTTTTCCATGACAAACGCTCCTCGGCCCTCGCGGCCCTCCCGCCTCTCCCCCGCCAGCATCCCGTGCACCTCTCCCTCTTTCCGGGGCTTCACCGGGCACCCCCGCCGAGGCCGAGGGGCGGGGCCCAGCCCGACCCCCAGGGGAGCAGGAGCAGGGGGCAGTCCGGACCAGCCCCGCTCCTAGGCCGCAGAGGCGCCCCTCCCGCCTGCCCTCGCCCCGGCCCGGCCCGGGCCCTGTCTCACCTCGGCGCGGGCCGCCTCGGGCCCCTGAGCCTCCGCCGCCTGCGGCTGCAGCTGCTGAGGAGGAGCCGGAGGTTCCTTGTTCCGGCCGCCGGCGTCTTCCTCGGACACGGCTCGGACCCCGAGCGGGGCCAGCAGCAGCAAGAGCAGCAGCAGCGGCGGCGGCGGCAGGAGCGGCGGAGGAGGAGACCCCCGACGGCCCCCCAGCGCCGCCATCCCGCCGGCCGAGCGAGGCGACGCACCGGGAGGGCGAGGAGAAGGAAGTGGGGCAGGAAGCCTGCGGCTCCGCCGGCCGCGCTCCGCACCCCCACCCCAGGCCGCGAGACTGCGCAGGCGCCGGCTAGAGCGAGGCCGGCGCCATCCGGATGCGGAGCCGGCCGGAGGAGGCGCGGGGGAGGGGAGAGGGAGCGCCACGGACTGGGGAGCGCCGGAGGACCGGCAGCCGACTCCCGAGGCCGAGCGGCGCCCAACAGTCAAGAGTCCGCCCGCGGCCCTGCGCGCGGCCCCAGCCCCGGGCCGGCCGCCCATTGGCCGGGGCGGCGCCCGGGCGTCGTGACGTCGCCGCGGCCCGCTTCAGGTGCGTCCCGAGCCCGCCTCCGATTGGCCTCGTCCTGGGCAGGTGGCTTCGCCCCGCCCTGCTCCTCCGGGCTCCGAGGCCAGCGTGTCGTTCTTCTGCATCTTCCCGAGCCCGCCCGCCTTCCCGCTCCGGATCTCCTCCTTCGCCGGCGGTAGGTAGCCTGCTGACGTGGAGGTAGCACTCCTGGCGAGCGCCCCCTCGTCCCAGCGCCGGCTCACTTCTGATGCATGAGTGCCGGCTCACCTGCCCGGCACCGGGCTGGGGAATCAGGAGCGTGACACGCACATAGTTACAACACCAAGTAATACATGATGCGCGTGTAGGGAGGCCCCACCTTGTCCGGCTCCATGGCGCAGCGTGAATCCTTGTGTGTTTCTGAGTCAGTCAGCAGCTCTAAGACTCCTTACTTCATTTGTAAAATGGAGATGCCCTAACAAGCCTGTTTTGTGAAGCTCAGACAAATGTATGTATGTATATGTGTGTGTATATACATATATTTGTATATATAGTTAAAGGTATAACAATACATAAAGCTACGTGTATGTATATGTCTAAATATACACATATATAGGTGTATGTATGTGTATGTACGGGTGATATCTTTTGATTCCTGCGTAAATTGGATTTAAGTGAGGCTCCTCCAGAGCCATCATAGTTCAGTGGCAGGACAGAGTCAAGATGGCTGGTGATGGCTCAGGCTGCAGTGGATGACCTTGGCATCTTCGGAGTCCAACCAAGCTCTAAGTGCTCCACATCGTTTGCTTCAGCTGCCTTCATGGCCACAGGAACAAATTGTTCTCATCCGCCCATTCCACCAGAGGAAGTCTTCACATGCTTGGGGTAGACACCCCCCTAACTCACCCATGGGATTGAGACACCTTGGTTACTCTCAACCTGATTTGGCCCGTCTGCCAAAACGGTTTACGGGGGTGTGGCCGCTGTGCATGCTGCGGTTTCTTGGAGCCACAGGTTAGAGTTAGGTGGAACAGTTGAACATCAGAGGTGAAAAGAGCCCCAAAAAGGGTTATGGCAGCCATCACACCAAGGTACTGGTCCTCCCTTAACACGCTATAAATATATCAACATAACCATTTGAAAACATTAAAGTACTTTATAAAAATCACTATTAATATTATTCATGGTAACGTTGCCTTAAGAAAAAAGTGAGGATGGTCCGTGTAAAAGGAGCAAAGGCAAGTGAACTGAGATAAGAAGGCTGGAAAGATAAACTGGATCAAAATATTAACTGCTCTTCACCAGTTCCTAGGTATTTACTAGGACAGGGGTGGGGAGGGGAGTGGTGAAAAGCAAGGTCTGTGTACAGTCTTAGCAGACTCTTTAGGCCTGTAATATTTGGGGGGAAATTCTTCATACTATATAGTTAGAAATTGTTTTTTGGAAGAGCAATGTAAAAACAATCATAAATTATTTCACTCTCATTTGAATATATGTTTTTCTGTTTGTATCTTCACTTTGCCTACCCCATGACAGCAACCATCACAGCCGATGTGTGGTGTAATGGAGATAACATGGAAATCAGAGTCAGAAAACTGGCAGTTCAGTCCTGGCTTTGGGACTTGCTGTATGTACCACCTTGAGCAAGTCACTTTACCTATGTTAGCTTCAATTTCCTCCTCTATAAAATAGATATATCCACTGTAACTCTCAAGGTTAAGTGAGAACATGGATATGAAAGCATTTTGTAACTATAAAGTGGTAGATAAATACCATTTCATAATTTTAGGAAATAAGTTGCAGGTCAGATTTTTGCTTTTTTGTTTTTCATTACCACTTAGTAGGAATTAAACACTCGTGGTACCATCACATATATCATATTGGAGAGGGTGTCATTGCTCTCAACCCACCTAACAGGGCAGCGCTGTCCTAGTCACATTGACAGCTTTTACCAAAAACTTACCAAAAGCCACAACTTCCCTGACCTCTTGTCCTGACCTTAAATTTCATCATTTGATTAGCCCACATTTGTATAGTTGTGTGGCAGATCCACTGCTAAAGTCTAAAGCTATTTTAGTGGGGCTCTACCCAGAAAACAGGCTAATCATAGGGTGTAAAAGGCTATAGATGTTTGAAAGGGCATAAATCCACACCTTATTTCCTTTAAGAATTTGTTTCCTTCAGAATCTATTTCCTTTAAGAATTTCACCCATTTCATGCAGATTCCAATAAGGAGCTCACTATGATGTGAATTCATCATCTTTATTGGTATCATATATGAATAACTCCCTATTCAACCATTTAAAAAGGGACAGAGGACAGTCTCTAACCAGAGGCTCTAATTAATATACCTGAATATAAATGAAAATCCTCAGAAGACTTTCCCAACCTATGGCACTTAGCTGTGGAAAGCATCTCAGTCCTGTCTGTTAGACCAAACCCTCAGGAGCTATTGCTCTGGTGACTCATCAGATATTTGTTTGAATTTCTCCTCCAGTTCCTTGTTGGAGAAGACCTGCCCAGCCCCAGCTCCCTTAGGGGAGTGGAAACACCTTCCGGCTGGAAGCAGTTCTAAGAAAATTCTGGGGAAATTTTGCCATCAGTAGAATTTCCCAAGTCTATTCCTCATATTCATTTCTCCTCCTTTCTCCTAACTCTAATCTCAGTGGAACTGTAACTTCTGGAAACAGAACCTCTGGGTCAGAGATTATGTGTTAGGTTTCCAGTCCCAGTAAGAAAGTATCCCTTCACTTGCATAGATAGTAGCTCCATTTTCTTCCCTCTTGGCTTTCATTGCAGGATCTCTAAAACCAAAAATCTGTCTCGTCAGTTCACTTTCATTCAGTCAGTGAAAAAGCATTTATTAAGTACCTACAGTGTGCCAGACACGATGCTAAGGCACTGGGGACACAAAGAAAGGCCAAAGACAGTCTTTACTTCCAAGGAGCTCTCAATCTAATAGGGGAGAAACACACAAACAGTTGTCTACAAAAGATATATACCTATGTCAGACAGAGTGACAGTAATTAACTGAGGGAAGGTGGTATTGAGAAAGGCTTCTTGTAGAAAGAGTAATTTTATCTGGGATTTGAAGAAAGCCAAGGAATTTGGGAATTGGAGATGAATAGGGAAAGAATTCCAGGTATGGTGGGACAGCCAGTGAAAATGCCCCAAGTCAGAAGAGTAATTGTCTTGTGTGAAAGACAGCAAAGGCACCAGTGTTATCATATTTCTGAGTATATGAAGTGGATAAGTAGAAGAAGACTGGAAAAGTAAGAGAGGATCAGGTTATGAAGGGTTTGGAAGTTCAAAAAGAGGATTTTATATATGATCCTAGAGGTAATGGGGAGCCACCACAGGTTTTTAAAGAGAGCAATGGGGGCGGAGCCAAGATAGTGGAGTAGAAAGACTCACCTATGCTAGCTCCGAACCCACAGCCCATGGATTTCCTCTAAAAAGAACTCCTGACAAATTCTGGAACAGTGGAAGCCGCGCAGCAACACAGTGAAGGAGATTTCCATTCCAGAGAGCCCTGAAAACCGACCCCAAAGGTCCATCGAGCACCGCATGGGAGAGGAGCCCTGTCCTGCCCTGTGGAGCCCTCCCCTGCCCTGGCCACATGGCACCAAAAGGAGGGAGCAGATCTGAGCAGCCTTCGGGGATGGAATCTCCAGTGGCCACGAAGGTCCCTCCACCCACAGACTCACAGGTCAGTGAGAGAGACAGGCTGAGAGGGGAGCGGGGTGTCTCTGGGACTCAGACCCCCTTGGGAGGCAGCAGCAGAGGCAGCAGGAGTCCAGAGGCTCCCTGAGCAGGCAGGAGCTTGGCAGCAGCTCCATTACAAAAGGTCTCTGCATAAACCCCCTGAGGGAACTGAACCTGGGAGGCCACCCTGCCCCCACTGAGCACCACAAATTAAGCTCCCATTGAATAGCAGCCAGGCCTGCCGCCAAAAGCCCTGAGGCTGGGGAGCAGCATTTGAATCTCAAACCCCAAGCACTAGCTGGGGAGATCTGCAAGGCTGGGGTGGAGAGGACTCAAGTAACTGGCTGGGAAAATGCCCAGAAAAGGGAAAAAAACTAAGACCATGGAAGATTATTTTCTTGGGGAACAGATGATTCCAAGCTTCCTCTCTGACGAGGAAGAAAACTGCTTACCATCAGGTAAAGACATAGGAGTCAAGGCCTCTGTATCCCAAACATCTGAAATAGGTATCCCATGGGCTCAGGCCATGGAAGAGCTCAAAAAGGATTTTGAAAATCAAGTTAGACAGGTGGAGGAAAAACTAGGAAGAGAAGTGAGAGACATGCAAGAAAAGCATGAAAAACGGGTCAATACCTTAACAAAAGAGGCCTCAAAAAAATAACACCTTGAAAAAATAGGCTAACTCAATTGGCAAAAGAGGTTCAAAAAGCCAATGAGGAGAAGAATGCTTTCAAAAGCAGAATTAGCCAAGTGGAAAAAAGAGGTGCAAAAGCTCACTGAAGAAAATAGTTCTCTCAAAATTAGAATGGAACAGATGGAGGTTTCTGAGAAACCAAGAAATCACAAAACAAAACCAAAAGAATGACAAAATGGAAGAGAATGTGAAATATCTCATTGGAAAAACAACTGACCTGGAAAATAGATCCAGGAGAGACAATTTAAAAATTATGGGACTACCTGAAAGCCATGATCAGAAAAAGAGCCTAGACATCATCCTCCATGAAATTGTCAAGGAGAATTGCCCTGATATTCTAGAAC
>CM053772.1:186297323-186339071 GCA_028658325.1 Potorous gilbertii | reverse complement strand
CAAATGGGGAGAAAATTTTGGAACCCAAAATTTTGTGAAAATGAATGTAAAAAGTTAAATAAATTTATTTAATAAAAAAAATTTTTTTAATTGAAACTGAAAACCAAGAATCACCTACTCAGCAAAACTGAGTATAATCCTTCAGAGGAGAATGCTGAAAAAGGCAGGGCTGTGCAAACTCATCAGCCTCACTTCCTCCTCTGGAGCCATGTCAATCCAATGGTGAGATATAGATCAGGGTTACTGGACATGGCCCTAGAGACAGTGGGAGACCTTGATCTTTCTAAGCTCAGTCCAATGGAGACCTTGCCCTCTACAACTTTGCCCAAGCAAAGGTTCTCTTTCTCTTCTCCATCTTCAATATCTCCTTCTCAGCCAGTTCCTTCTTATAAATATCATCATGTCCCTTTTATTCTAAAAATAAAATGAAAAAAAAAAAGAGAAACTCCTTTTTAATCTACTAAATCTACCAGCTAACTTCTAAGGAGAAATAAGTTAGAGATTTTAAATTTGGGAATTATATACAAAGAAAAATACAAAATAAAAAAAATCAGTGTTCCCTTTTAATGAAGGAACTGATAAGTCAATTAATCAGCAAACATGTCCTATGTTGAGTGACAAGTTATTTAGAAAATAAGTTTATATTTATACATTGTTTTTAAGCTTTCAAATCACTTTCCTTATAACAACCCTGTGAGATAGGTAATACAAGTATTCCCATTTTACATTTAACCATCTGGTGGTGCTGTTAGCCACTAATTCAATACTGTTCAGCAAAAAAATGCACTGCCACTGCTGAACTCCAAAGACATTCTAGCAGTTATGGCATTCTCCCCACCCTGGAGAATTGTTGTAGAATTGCTGATCTGTCTGGTTCTCAGGATGGACTACCTTCTTTCCCTTAGTTCTATGTCTCTCTGGAAGGCTGTAATGGCTTATTAGTATAATGGAGTATGGATTATAGTGAACCCAATATGAGTAGCTCTGAGACCCCATCCTACCAAAAACTCATTGTGCCCCAGTTATGTAATTCTGCTATAATGGAGTTGCCTCACCACAAAAATAACCAAACATAAATGGATACTGAATACAGTATTTTATTCTTGGCATAGAATTTTTAAAAAGCAATAAACAATATATCATAAAACACTTACCAATTAGTTGCATGTCCATAGCCTCTCTTATACCCAACCAGTTTCTAGGCATTACCTAAGTTACTTCAAACCCAGGGGTTCTAGAAAACTTGTGGTCCTGTTTTCTTGGCCCCATAACATACTCCCCCTGTAAACAGGCAAGGAATTGGAGGCAATACAACATGGTTCACTTTTGATACTCAAGTCACTCATCTACGAGTTCTTAGATGAAGATTTGAGAACTTTAAACCTGGTATTTTAGCTTTTGGGCAGCATGGGATATCAGCTTAGGATCCAGTGAATTCAGAATACTGCTCTCATGATACATGTTCTTCTCTGACTTGGACCCCCTTCTCTTCTCTATCTACATTCTCTACTTTGGTGATATTATCTATCCTCGTGGGTTCATCTCTTTGCATATGAAACCCAAATCTATACATCCAGCCTAATTTCTTTCCCAAAAAGCAACCACAACATCCCTACCTGCCTATACAGGACAGCTCCACCTGTATATTTCACTAGCACTTCAAACTCACTGTGTCCAAAATAGAACCTATCCTTTTCCCCTGTAGCATCATCTGCCTCTCTATTAAGGATACCACCATCCTCTTAGTCACTTCAGAATCATCCTTGACTCTTCCTTCTCATCTACTTGCCATATCTAATCAATTGTCAAGTTTTGTTGAATGTACCCTGACAACCTTTCTTGCACCTGCAACTTTCTCTCTACTCACAAGGCCATCACTCTTGTTCAGGCCCATATCATTTCTCCCCTGGACCATTTGAATAGCATCTAAATTGAACCCCCTCTTTTCTAGTCTATCCCCCTTTCCAATCCATCCACTTACATATATGCCAAAATAATATATAATTCCAAAATTATATACTTCTAATATATATGATATAATTCTGAACATGCCACTCTCATGCTTAAGTCTTAATCTGTCATTACATGCTTAACAAGTTTTAATACATCACTCCCTTGTTCAAAAATTTTGAGTGAAAAACAAATACCTCAACCTGACCTTCAAGGCCTTTCACATTGTGGCTCCCAGCTTTCCTAGTCTTTATTTACATTCCTACATTATATGGCCTCTATGACTACATGTTCTCAGAATTCAACACACCCATCTCTCTAGGCATTCACACAAGCTATCTTTTATGCCTACAATAAACTTTTTCACATACAGTACGATGAACAGATAGCACAATGGGCTTGGAGCCAGAAAGATCTGAGCTCGTCTTCAAATCTGTCCTCAGCAGTAAATTATACAACCCTGAGCAAGCCACTTAATCTTTGTCTATCTCAGTTTCCTCCACTGTAAAATAGAAATAATAGTACTTCTCTCCCAGAGTTATTGTATGGATCAAATGAGGTTATAATTATAAAATAAGCGTATAGTACAGTGTCTGACACATAGTAGGTACATGCTTGCTCCTGTATCTTCTCTCAGGACTTAGCTTGGGTAACACTTTTTCTGTGAAACCTTCCCAGATCTCTCCAGTCTTTTGCTCTCAATATTCCTCAAATATTCCTCTTTTATCTTTTTTATACCACGCCCGGTTTCCACCTTACTCTGTGTTGCACTTTTATGTGCTGATGCAATATAACCTCAGTGTTTGAGAGATTTGCTATGTAAGTAGTGAAAAAAGCCCTGGGCCTGAGATAAGAAGATTTGGGTGTGAATTCTGCCTCTGATGCTTAGGCACTGTGTGAACATGAGTAAGCCACCGAACTTCTATAGACTTTGTTTTCCCCATTTGCAAAACGGACCTATCTCCCAGAATCAAATGGAATAATGTCTCTGTGTTGTGCTTAATGCCAATAAATACCAGTTGTTCCTGAGGACAGGGCTATTCTTTTGTCTTTTGTGCCCCTAGCGTCTTGCACTTAATAAATATTTGTTGAATTTGCTATCAAACAAACAAGAAGAGGAGTTCTTTCTTCTCTTTGAGATAGTGGATATACATATTTGTACCACAGTATTTTTTCTCCATGTTTACATATCTTATCTCCCTTTCTAGTTTGTAAGGTCTTTAAGGACAGTGGTCTTATTTCATTTCTGCTTTGTACCCTAGAGAAGCACCTTCCCCAAGGTGTCCAATCAAGTACCTGTAAATATTTGTGGTTGATGACAACTTAGTACAACACGCTGAGGGTAAGAGCAAGTAACACAGGCTGACTTTGATCCCTGAGTGATCTTTCTACCACAGTATTTGTGATATCTTCTATTGCCTTCTGCTTTTACCATAAACCTGACAAAGTATATACTTACAGATATATTCAACTCAATTGCTTTACGGAAAATTGTAATAGAGGCTTTGTCTAGTTTGCAAATCTATACATTCCTGGGACTAACATTTCCTATATGCCTTCTAGGTAGAAACCATATAGGATACGGTAGTAGTGCAGGCAAAATTGTAAAGTTGTGACCCTTTTTACTGTCCACTGCTGCAATCCACAGCACTGGACTTGATGATACAGGGACCTGGAAGATGCTCCCTCCATACCTGAGTCCTCTGCCTTTAAAATGAGCTCAAGGCACCACCTGAAGATAGCCTTTCCTAATCCCCCTAGTTCATGGTGCCCTCCTTCCCAAACTATCTTACGTATATTTGAGTCCCGTTTATATAGTTGTACTTATGCACTCCATATTTATATGTACCTATCTTCCCTATTAGGATGTAAGCTCCTTGTGAGTTGGGACTGTTTCGTTCTCTGTACCTGTCTTCCCCACACTTTTGAAAACGCTTTGAGTCACATATAAAAGTCTCTTTGCCGTAGATTAGGACTATTTTCACCGTAACTTCGGTCACACTACATGTGGCCTAAAATGCTTCTCCCGTGGGCTCTGCCGGGAGCTCCGACTACAAAGCAGTCCGGGACCAAGGCGCGGACCCACGTGCTCTAGGAGTGGTCCAACCTCACCTGATGGATTTCCTACCTGCCCGCGCCCCCTCGGGGGCCCCCTGGAGACCCCCTCGGGCTTATTTGTGCCCCGCCTCCCACAGCGGGAGGATGCCCCTCAGGGGGACGGGGCGCATCCCCCCGGGG
Source organism: Potorous gilbertii (assembly GCA_028658325.1). Lineage (NCBI taxonomy): Eukaryota > Metazoa > Chordata > Mammalia > Diprotodontia > Potoroidae > Potorous > Potorous gilbertii. The sequence continues at coordinate 186,334,883 of CM053772.1, read as the reverse complement.
AAGCCCGGGACCCCGGCCCCGCGTGGGCACCCGCAGAGGCTGGCTCCCGACGCGCTCTCCCGGCCAGGCGGGGACTCCCCGAGTCTCCGCCCCGCGTGGCGCGTCAAGCGCGTCCCGAGGCTCGGAGCCTGCGGGGCCGGGGAGCCGTGCCCGGGGACGCTTGGGCGCCCAGCTCCGGCCGCGCTGTGGGCGTGTGCCGCGGAGGCGCTGGCCATGGCGCCCTGGGTGGGCGTCGGGCTCCTGCAGCTCTCTCCCCTCGGCGCCCTGTGGCTGATCCTGGCTTCCGCCTTCCTCCTGGCCCTGCTGCTGCAGACCGTGCCGCCCAGCGCCTTTCCCCAAGGGCCCGGTACTCTGTCCACCTTTTTCCACGACCTGATCCGCTACGGAAAAACCAAGAGCGTGGGGCAGCAGCGCCCGACCTCCTACGAGGTCTTCGATGTCCCCAAGAGGTAAGCAACCTTGGGCCCCTCTCTCGGGGGAGCCTGGGCCGGACGCGTCGGGCTCCGGGGCGGCGCGCCTCTCCTAGGGCGGCCTGCGGGGGGCAGCAGAGGGCAGGCGTGGTGAGGGTGCCTGGGGAGCCCGGTGCCAAGGTGCCGAACCGTGCCCTGGCGGGGCGCTGGGCTACGTTGGGATGCGGCCGAGTGCTTCCTGTCACCGGCAGCCCTGAAGGCGCAGACCGCGCTGTCCCAGGTCCTGTTTGACATTGCTTTGGGCAGCCAAAGTCTCTTCCTAACAACCTCCCCTCCCCGCTTTTCTCCACCCTTGGCCTCATTTTCCAGCTTTGACATACTACAAGTCAGAGTCCTTCCTCATTCATACCTCTCCTGCGTGTGTTCTGCGTGAATGTGTCAGCAATTCGTCAGGCTGGGCTTTGAGGCCGCAAAAACAAGAGAAACCGTACTAGCCTTCCAAGAAACTTACTTTTAAATTTTGTATTTTCAATTAATTACCCTCCCAATTGAGAAAAAGAAAACCTTCGTTACATTTTCCCACATCGTATCCTAAAATGTATCTCATTTCTCTCCTTGCTTGAGTTCATTTGTCTCAGGAGGTGGGTATTGGGCTTCCCTCTTGGTTCCCTAGAACTGCAACTTTCATTGAATTGATCAGATTCTCATGTCTTCCAAGTTTTCTTTATAAAGTTGTCATTGTATAAGTTGTTCTCTTAAACCATTCTATGGGGGAGATGATCCAAATAGAGGAGGCGGGGAGGCCAGGGAAAAAAATTTTAGTGGGAAGTAAAAGCGGTGGTGATGAGTTTATTGGTATCTGTCAATTGACACATCGACACCCTTTCCAGAAACTGTGGCAATATTGATGTGATAGTTGTTTTGGAGCAGGGTATGGTATTAGTAGGGCAAGTGTGAGGCTAGCCAGGTATAGGGAAGGAAAGAAGGAAAAGCATTTATTAAGTAGTTGCTTTGTGCAAGACACTATGCTAAGGGCTTTACAAATAATCTCATTTCAGGTTCATGAGAACCCTGGGAGGTGGGTGCTCTCATTATCCCCATTTTATAGTTTAGCAAACTGAGACAGATTCAGTGACTTGCCCAAGGTCACACATTTGTGTATCTGAGGCTGGATTTGAACTCAGGTTTTCCTGACTCCAGTCCCAGCTCTCTGTCTACTTTCCTGAGTGGTAAGTTACAAAGTTGAGTGACCTAAAGCTTTAAGTAGACAGAACTGACATAAGATAAAAATCAACCCTATCAGCTTTCAACATTATATTGAATGAGATATGCCTCCTTTTTTTTTTCCTCTAGACCATCTTAGTCATAGGCCTCTGTTTCAGTCCAACAGGCAAGTTTTCCATATTAACCAATGTTCCCTCTCATGTCTGGAGTGAATCTTCTAAATGAACCCATATCAGGTAAAATTGACTTCTGGTGATTGCCACAGTTGACTGATTAAATGACAACCCATTTGTGTAGTTTTTCTCAAGGTTCAGGGACCCAGTCTCTTCCATCTCTAAAATGCCTCTGTTACCATATGGAATATTCAGCATATGCCATGTCAAGGAGATATATGGGGCTTAGAGTTTTCTTAAGGGATAAAATCAAATTGCTAAAAAATTATATCAGGGCTAAGGAGCAACTCTCTGAGTCAGAGATTTAAAAGGGGATGGTTTGGGTTATGTCTTCACTTTTTAAAAACTTTGAGTGCCAGGGATAGAATGTGTTTATATTTGACATTTAGGAGAGAAGAATGTGGAACCTTTCTGATGCCAACAAAACATAATCCCAAAGCAATCTATTTTCTGTGACTGAAAGACTAAATACAACCTGACTTCTGAGATGTCAATAATCTCTATGTTCTGACTGATGGCTGAACAGCATTCCACACTACCATGTGGAAAGAACCCAGAACTTTGTCACAGGCTCTGAGCTTGTATTTAATTCTGCCATTTAAAAGACCAACTAGATGACTTTAGATAAGTCACCTGCCCTCTCACAGCCTCCATTTCTTCATCTGCAAAATAAGGTTAGACCAGATGGCTCCACAGATCCCTTGTGCCTCTAAAGCCAGGATGTATATATATTGGGATGACTTGATGGCAGCCTTTTTTCTGAGAAGAGAAAAAGAGAATGAAGAATGCAGACATAATAAAGAGTAGGCAAAATTTGCCTTAACTAAATCTTAATTTTCTAAGATTATCCCTATCATTAAGCCAAAGGGGTTAGAACTTTTGTTTGCCAGAGATTCTCCTGACTGGGAATTCTCTCATTCTGGTTTTAATCAAAATTAATCCTTTCTCTCCCTTCTAATTTTTTCATCCATATTATCACCTTTTTTTATTATTAACACACTACTATAAAACAGCTCCTTGTAAAGTATGGAATCTCCCATTTAATTATCTTTTTCTTTTCTTTTTAAAACATGCTTGATATCCCCCCACAGTAGCAGACAAGGGGAAGTATGGCATAGTGGATAAAGTGGGCTAGAAGTCAAGGAGAATTGGCTTCACATCCATCTCTGACACTTAATGATGCTATAACCCTGGGCACATCACTAAATTATAGGCCATCTTTAGGTGGAGGGCATGCCCCATCCTTATGAAATTCCAAGCTTTTCCTTTATGGACATATCATGTTTATTACAGATTTCTCTGAATCCTACCCTGGCACAGGAAAACAGCTGTCACTACTCATACCTGTTATATGGTGAGCAAAAAATGGAGACAACCTAGGTTTTGGAGCTAATCACTGATCAGACCCTCAAAGATCATCCAATCTAAATCAGAGGCCCAGAGGTTAAATGATTCATTTGCCCAAGGCGTTAGTGACTTTCCTTTATTTTTTCTTATTATTAACAGTTGGTTCTCTTTGAGCTTCTAATAACTTCTTGTCTTTCCACTAAATTATGAAATAATACTGGAGGACTTCCTCCAGAGTTTTGGGGCGGAACCTCCCATGGTATGTCTCAGCTATTGTTTTTTCTAAGTCTAAACAATACATTTCTTTTTGTATTGTCAGTGAAAATAATGGGACAGATCCAATTAAACAATGAAAGGTGTGTTAACCATAGTTCTTAATGAGAAGGAAGTCTGAATGTATTGAAAACCCATATTTGTTTATGGGTTTTCCATCTGAATTAATACCCTGAATGAATAATCTGATGGGGTATTCCATCTGAATTATTTTTTTGTTCCATATAAGGATTCCTTTTTTTTAAATTTTCTTCCTTTTTAAAATTTATTTTTAGCTTTCAACGTTTACTTTTATAAAATTGTTTCAAATTTTTCTCCCTTTCTCTCTTCCCCAAGACAACATGCAATCTCATCTAGGTTATGCATGTACAATCATGTTAAATATATTTCAACGTTAGTCAAAAAGAAGAATCACGAGAAAGAAAAAAGAGAAAGAAAATAGTATGCTTCAATCTGTGTTCGGACTGTGGTTCTTTCTCTGGATGTGTCCCATCATGAGTCTTTTGGAATTGCCTTTGATCATTGCATTGCTGAGAAGAGTTAAGTCTATCAAAGCTAGTTGAATCTGATTTATTTTTTAAAAATTAAAAACAAAAGGGTAAGAGAGGTACTTTGTTGATAGGAAAGATAAGGATTTGCAGTCAAAGGCCCAGGGTTTTGTGCCTGGTCTGCCACTTGGGCAAGCCAGTTCAACTTTCTGGGCCTCAGTTTCCTTATCTGTAAAACAGGGAGTTGGACTAGATGGCTTTCCTATGATCCCATCACTTGTCATAAATGAGAACTCCTTGAAGGGGAAAGGAACAAGCATTTATGAAGAACCTGTTATGTGCTAGGCACTTTATAAATCAATCAGTAAACATGTATCGAGCACCTACTATGTGCCAGGCATTGTGCCAAACACTGGAGATACAAAAAGAGGCCCCTGCCCTGAAAAAGCTCACAGTTTAAGGAAGGAGACAACACCAAGATATCTCATTTGATTCTCATGATGACCGGGGGAGGTAGGTACTTATTCCCCATTTTACAGTTGAACCAACGGAGGCAGACAGGGTAAGTGATTTGCCCAGGGTCACACATCTAGTGTGTATCTGAGGCTAGCTTTGAACTCAGGTCTTCGTAACTCCAGGACAATGCTCTAACCACCGAGACACTTTTCAGTCCTTATTATTGGGACAGCCTATGCTATAGCAAGGCATCTAGGTGTCTCCGTGGATAGAGTGCCAGGCCTGCAGTCAGGAAGACCTGAGTTCAAATCCAACTTCAGACACTTACTGTGTGATCCTGGGCAAGTGACTTAACCCTGTTTGTCTCCGTTTCCTCTCCTGCAAAATGAACTGGAGAAGGAAATAGCAGATCACCCCAGTATCTTTGCCTAGAAAACCCCAAATGGGGTCACAGAGAGTCAGACATGACTGACAAACAACTGAAAAACTAATGCTATAGTGGAAAAAACACTGCTTCCTACCTTCTCTACTCTGGACAAGTTACTTCATTTCTCTTTGCCTCCATTCTCCCTTCTATAAAATGAAGGAGTGTGAACTAAATGATGACCTTTGAAGTCCCTGCCAGCTCTAAATATGTATTCCTGTAATCCTAGGAAATGGTCTGTGAACCATTGCAATGCCCCACAGTTGATAATTCTTTGTTCCCTCAGGAATTTCATCATCTTGCAAGACTCCATCAACTTTAAAACTCACACCTGCTTAGTCTTCCCTAGCCCTGGGGCCCTTGCTTTCCTCTAGCTGGAGAGGGGGGACAGTAAAACAGCTCCTCCTACATTCTCCATTTAAGGAGGGCCCCAACCATCTAATCTGGTGTACTTCTGGATTTCCTCATGCCCCCCAAGCCATTACCTGCCCTTTCTCCACCCTGCCTCCAATCCCGCTCGCCCCCATTTATTCTTTGTCTTTCCCCAACTGGAGGCAGCTAGGTGTCTCAGTGGATAGAGCACTGGGCCTGGAATCAGGAAGACCTGAGTTCAAATCTAGCCTCAGACACTTACTACTGTGTGACCCTGGGCAAGTCACTTAACCTCTGTTTGCCTTAATCCACAAGAGAAGGAAGTGGCAAAACACTCCAGAATCTTGAGAAAACCCCTTGGACAGCACAGGGGTCATGAAGAGTTGGACACAACTAAACAACAACTTTTTTCATTGGATTGTAAACTTCTAGAACCCAGGGACTGTCTTTTGCCTTAATTTGTGTCTGTACTGCTTGGCACATAGTAGGCAATTAATAACTGTTTACTGACTGGTTGTATATGAGGCCAAATGGTGTCAAGGTTCAGTGTAACAACTTTTGGATAAAGCAGTTATAGTCTGAGCATTTTTCAGGGTCTATGTGACATTAAATAATCACAGTTGCCTGAATTAGAGTAATATTATTGTTTAATTCAAGGGACTAGATTTGGATCTGAAAGAGACCTTATAGATCACCCAGTTCATCCCTTATAGAGAAGTGAAAAAAGACCTGCTCAAGGTGCTAGTGACAGACAGTTCATCTGATTACAAACTCACTGGTCTTTCTGCTGTCACTTGTCCTCTTTCTGCCTCTCTTCTCTGCCCCTGGTCTCATGCCTGAAGGTAGTCAAGGTCATAGGGAAGGGTCTGCCATACCAGGAGAAAATGGCAGAAAAGCTGCTTGTTCTTAGACTTCTTGAAGAGGCCCAGTGTTCAAAACTATTCCCCAGTCAAACCCCCTGTGCCAATTGTGTTTTGTTTTGAAGAACCCACTTTAAGGGGGCCTTGAGATCAAAACCTGTGAAGATCAGTGGAAAGAATTAAGGTTCTTTAGCCTGGAAAAGGTAAGGATTTAGACAGAGGGTAAGATTTGCTAGATATCTTTAAATATTTTGGAAAGCTTTCTCAGGCTAGAAGGGATGGATACCTTACATGGAAAGTACAAACAAGCTAATCTAGGTATGAATTAAGGGGGAACTCCCAAACAAGTAAAGCATGCCCGAAGTTGAAGCAGCTCCCTTTGGAGGTAGTATTCTCCCTATCATTAGAGGTCTTTAAACAAGGCTTGCATCATCTTTCATTCCCATGCATCCTAGAAAGGGAGTTCTCATTCAGGTCTAAGTGGGACTCAAGAGCTAAGACACCTTTGGCCTGAAGGCTACAGGGGGCCCTCTAGGTCCTCAAGTGTGGCCCTTTGAGTCCAAGTTTTACAGAACAAATCCTTTTATTAAGAGGACTTGTTCTTTGAAGTTCAGATTCGGTCAAAGGGTCGCACTTGAGGATCTAGAGGGCCTTATGGGGCCTTGAGGTCATAGGTTCTCCAGCCCTGGTCTCTAGATGATTTCTGAAGTGTCTGTCACCTTGGATTCTGTGAAGGTAGAAAAGGTTTTTAATGTAGACCCAGGAAAAGACTATGTCAGTTTCAAGGACCAACTGGCTAAGCCTGGAGAACCCCAGAAGATGAGCCAACAAATGACTGTTCCATTCATTCATTTATTTTTGGCCACAGTGACTTAGGAACTCTAGTCCAGGTGGGAATGTATGAGTAGAGCAGCCAAAACAGTGAAATCACAGGCTTTTTGGACTACCTGAAGTCAGAACAAATTGGTCAGGTCTCATAGTGTATGGTAAACTTTGTCATAGAAAATTTACTGTTAGTATTTATATTAGGTCAGTGATTGATACTCAAAATCATCTTCCCCCCTCATGCAGCACATTAACTGCTTATATATGATTCAACTTTGAATGTTTTGCTTTTCCGTGTAGCAAGCCAGTCTGAGAATTAAAGCTCAAATAAATTAAACATCATTACATTTGCACAGGAGATGTTGTGGTTTCTGTGTTATTTTCCAATTTCCTTTTAGCTGCCAGAGATTTGATTTTCTAAAATGCTATTGCCTTATAGTAATTTTCTGAGAAGTCAGCTATATATGAAGCAATTTGATTGCACAGTTTTGAAACAACCATCTTCGAGATTTGTGCTGAAGACCTAGAAAGCTCATTCTGCCGTGATTTTCTTGGGTATAGCATTGTACTGTTGTTTTTTAAACTTTGAACTCAGATAACTACTCTGTACCTAGGAGGGAGCTTCCAAGATCATCTGGGTCAACTCCCATCATTTTACATGTAAGGAATTTGAAAGCCTGTCTAAGCAAAGCAACTTCTATAAATAACGTCATGAAAGCAGGAAACATCAGAAGAGGAATGTGAACAAAATTCTGTTGACTCAAGTAGTGCACTTCGTTCAGGTGTTCTAAAAATCTACAAATAACGGTAGACCTTGTAATTTCAGATCTACATAGAGTATACTCCAGAATTCTGTGAGCCAGCCTTCCCTTACACTCCCTTTTTGTACTCACTATTTTTTTTTTAGCATTAACCCAGAACTCCACTGACTGGGGCATACTACAAATTAAGGCATTTTACCAACACTCATGAAACTTGCACTATGTGCATGACATTCCTGAAGTATCCTGTGGGGATGTGAAAGAAGAGAGGGTGTAGTAGAGGGTGATGGAAGACTGGGGATTACCCCCACAGAAATCTGAGAGTGTGCAGGGAGGAAGTAAAGAGCTGGCTAGGCTACAGAGATTAGGAACAACTGCAGCATGTTGATGTAAGGCTGCCTTAACCCACAAATGACAGCGTGGAACAAGTTGAAATAATTGGCTTCTTGGAAAAAGATTTTTTTTTCCTTTTTGGTTTTGTTTTATGCTTTTTGCCTTGTTTTGTATATATATGTAAGGTTTAGCACACTCCTGACACATGTACTTATAATAAATGCTTGTTAATTGATTCTTATTTGTTGGTGTTTTGTTTTGTCTTTTTTAAAGAAAGAGTGTAAAGGGGACTGGAATTGGAATTACATCCATGTAGGGAGTTCCCAGTTATGAAACTCCAACCAGATCCATAATTGTCTACTACAAGATGACTTCATAGAGTGGTAGAGTCCTTGATTTGGTGTGAAGAGGACCTGAATTCAAATCCTGACCCAGACACTTGTGTGTGACTTTGAGTAAGTCACAGAACCTCTCTGGGCCTCAGTTTCCTTATCTGTAAAATGAAAGGGTTGAATTAGATGTCCTTGAAGGCCCTTTCTAGAGCACATACAATCTTAGAGACTTGCTGGGGTACCTGGAAGTTAAGTGATTTGCCCAGGATTTCATGGCAAGTAAGTGATTCAATGGTTAGAACCCTGGGCCTGGATTCAGAAACCGGCCTCAGACATTTACTAGATGTGTGACTTTGAGCAAGTCACTTAACTTTTGTTTGCCTTAATCCGCTGGAGAAGAAAGTGGCAAACCACTCCGGTATTCTTGCCAAGCAAACCTCCATGGACGATATTGGTGCACTATGTTCCTCATGGTCACAAAAGAGGTCAGATTTGAACCTCTATCTCAGTTAAATCTGAAAGTGTCTTGGAAATAGGGCACAATATGTATTTCTTGGTAAGTTCATCATTTCTAGTGAGTTGTTCTCAGTACTGTCTGACTGGATCCATTTGGGGTTTTCTTGGCAGATATTCTGTAGTGGTTTGTATTTCTTTCTCCAGCTCATTATACAAATGAGGAAACTGAGGCAAAAGGGGTTAAGTGACTTACCCAGAGGCACACAGCTAAAAAGTATCTGAGGTCAGATTTGAACTCAGGAAGATGCGTCCTTCTGTCTCCAAGCCTGACACGCTCTCCACTGTACTATCTAGCTACCTTCAAATAAAGCTCCTGGAACCTAGGCCTAACTAATTATTCAAGTGGAATAATTTAATCTCTCTAGACAAATAACAGTGATGTGCCCCCCAGGGTGTGGTACTTGAAGGTTTATATGAGGTAGAGTCTTGCAAAATCTTTGAAAACCATCATGCCCCTAGTGTTTCAGTATGTAGAAATCCTACCTTCATTTAGCAGTTGAAGGCACAACATTGATTTTTCCTAGATGCAGTTGTGGCTCTGTTTCTAGAACTTAAACCCAGATCAGGGAGTCGTTGACAGATAAGAAATGTTTCTAGCTGAACCTCCATTTAAATATTGCAAGATTCATGTTCTTTTTGTTAAACTTTGCACATCAGTCCTGTGGAGGCCTTTTGCCAGAGAGACTCGTTCCAGAAGTAAATTTGCAATAGCTTTCTAATAGAATTCAAGTCATGAAAAGTATTAGACTTTGTCCAAGCTGACTTAGGCTAACCCCTCTTGACTCAAACCAAGTTTCTGTTGTTTTTCTACAGGTGGTTTTGTCATTTCTATATCATTTCAGTGGTGTGGAATGGCTTTTTGCTTCTATGTCTTATCCAAGCCCTGCTCCTAGGAACACCCTTTCCAGTATGGCTTCAGAATTTGCTCAGAAAACTTGGAGCTTCACAAACACAAGGTAAACTACTCTAATTCCAAACATTCATCCTGTTTTGATAATGTCAGGTTAGCAAGAATTGCTCATGGCATTTCATAGATAGAGTAAAAATCAATCCTTGTCCCCAGCCTGATGAATTAGGAAATATTTTGTGAAGTTTGCTCTAGGGGACATAGTGAGTGCTAGACTTGGAGATGGGAAGATAAGTAGGATTGAATTCGGGCTCAGACAACCTCTTAGCCTCAATTTCATCGTCCATAAGAAGAGACAGCACCTACCTCACTGAGTGGTTGTAGAATAGGATCATATGAAAAGTGCTTTGCAAACTTTAGAGTGCTATATATAAATGTTAGCTATTATTATTGGAGCAGCTAGGTGGTTCAGTGGATAAATCACCAAGCGTGGAGTTGGGAAGACCTGAGTTCAAATCCAGCCTCGGACACTTACTAGCTCTGTGATCCTGGACAAGTCATTTAACCCTGTTTGCCTCAGTTTCCTCATCTGTAAAATGAACTGGAGAAGGAAATGGCAAATCACTCTAGTATATTTACCAAGAAAACCCAAAAAGGGGTCACAGAGAGTTAGACATAACTGAAAATGACTAGCAACAGCAAGTCTTGCTTAGAGTGAAAGGTTGAATAAAAAAGAAAAGAATGAAAATATAGAGGAGACAGCATGACTTTTACTCCTGTCATCAGAAACAAGATTGGAACTTGCTTTCCTACCTTTGAGGCAAGTGCTGGTACCTAGTGTCAACAAGAGCTTGGATCCATTGAAGCCTCAAAGAAGCCTTCCATTTCTGAAAAGAAGAAAAGTTTGCCCTGTCCTTGATTGCTACTTTGAAACATCAGTTTCTAGGAAACATACTGTCACAAAATAATCAGCCTAAAGCCTCAGAACTTTGACAAGCATTTGCTGGAAAACTTGATACAAAACTTTGAGAAGAAAAAATAAAAATGTTACACGGTGAATTTGTGGCAAAATAGTAATCTTACTTTTAAAGTCAGTTATTTTTCAGATAGTTACGAAATACCTTCTTCACATTAGCTACACTTTTAAAAATAGAGAAGTAGAAGGAAGGAACAGTTGACCTAAACCAAAATTAAACCCAGTGAGAAGCCAGATGAAAATCTCTTCTATCTCCCAGCTATTAAGTCCTGTCACACCCTCCCTAGGAACAAGAATTTGGGGTTGTCCCACCAGGAGAACTTGTTAGCTAGGAGGGGGAGATCAGACTCAATCCCTTTTTGAAGGAGAGAAGTTTTCTACCCCATCTCCTACTCATTTAAACAAGCGTTTTTCAGGACTTCATTGAATTGTACTGGAGTTTGCCTTTAGAAGGAAGAGTTTGGATTTTTCACTTTTGGCTATTCCTAAAGAACTCCAGTCTGGTGTGTGTGCATGCATGCGTGTGTGTGTGTGTGTGCACGCGCACGTGCGCATACATGTGTGCATGTGTGTGTGTTATTGAACACTTAATGGCATGTAGAGGGAGAGGAGGGGAAGGTCCAGAACAGACATATCCTTAGATTTGATTTCTCATGTGAAATGCAGGCTCCCTTTCTGGTTCAGTCTCTGTCTGTCTCTTTTTTTGTTCTCTCTTGAATGACTTCTCTCCTGTGTCCCTACATTGACTGAACCAAGGCAGGATGCAAAAGACTTCATCTGCATCTGCAACATATAGATAAATGCCTTTTCAGCATTCCAAGGCTAGTCCTGTCAGCTGAAAAGGCAGATCTTGACCTTCCAGGGTATAGGAATGCCCATAGGATGAAACCCATACTCCTAAGTAACTTGTCTTTTGTGTTTCAGACCAGGTAATTTTTTATCTGATAGTTATATGCTTTCCATATAACTCAGAAAGTGCCATCTATAGCATAACTGTGCTAGGATGCTTAAGATAATTAGTTAATTAATGAATAGCAAACATTTTTGAAGCACCTACTATGTGCCATGCACTGTTCTAAGCACTTTTTAAGTATCTCAGTGGATCCTCACAACAACCATGTATGGTACGTGTTCTTATTGTCCCCATATCACTGTTGATGAAATTGAGGCAGGCTGTGGGTAAGTGACTTGCTCAGGGTCACACAGCTAGTAAGTATCTGAGACTGGATTTGAACACACGTCTTCCTTACTCCGGGCCTGGTGCTTTCTCCCCTGAGCCACTCAGCTGCCTTGAAGAAGGTATCAGGGGACCAGGCTTCCCCATCCCAGAACACTACTTGATTAGCCAATGATAAAATCTTGGAAAAAAAAAACTCTGAACATTAGTTACTACATGTCTATGAAAATGAAGGATCTTACTAAACAGTCTTTAAGCTAAACAAAACTACTTAAACTAGTGCTAAACTCTCTTTAGCTGGAAGGTTGTATATGTAACCATGGAAAAATAGCTTGGAAAGTTAGCCCCAGAAGAGAAACCTCCTGAGTGTGTTGTGCTTTTCATTGCAGGAGATGAGCTAGTGCTGTCTGCCTTCTTGGTTCTAGTATTTATGTGGCTCCACAGTATACGAAGACTCATCGAGTGCCTCTTCATCAGTGTGTTCTCCAAGAGTGTGATTCACGTGGTTCAGTACTGCTTTGGAATCTCTTACTATGTTATTATTGGCTTAACTGTGCTAAGCCAAGTACCAATTGATGGAAGAAATGGTGAGTGTGCTTCAACTGGTCTGGCTGGTGGGCCTAGCTCTTTGGAATTCATTGACAGTGTAGTTTGGGGCAGAATGCCTGATGAGGCATTATGGGAAATTCAAAATTAGAGGAATCAGTCCGTTGGGTTTGAGGAGCTTGTGGTCTTATGGGAAAGTTAACAACCAGCACAGATACTCATTCATAAGTACAAGCAACAGAAATGTCTTCCTGAATATAATTTTGCTTCTTCAATGATTGAGTGGTCCTCAGAGGCATAGGTGAGGTCAAGCTTAGATGACAGATTAGAACCCCGGCCAAAGAATAGTGGATGCCTTTCCTTGCTACTGCCTCTAACCTCTTGCTCTGCTCAGGCTGCTACACTGTGGCTCCTGACCCTCTCCTTAGGGAAATGGTTTATTCAAATTCAGGTTTACAGTAAGTAAGGCAAATAACAAAACATTCCCCTCTCCTGCAAGGGTAGGATAAGGTACCACAAAGCCACTAATTTAGCATCTTCTTCCCATCACAAATAACAAGCTATTTTAATGGGAGGGTCAGAGAAAGGAGGAAAAGAGTAGAATGAAACTGAAACAAATAGCAGACTAAGGCTTTGGTATTGTTTTTTTGTAACATTCCTTACATTTAGAACAAGGGTTCTTGACTTGGGATCCAGAGATTCCAGAGATTTAACAGATTTCTAGAAGTCCATGAACTTGGATGGGCAGGGGGAGAATTACATCTTTTTTTCATAACCCTCTAACTGAAATTAAATGTTTTCCTTAATTGCTTAAAAACATTATTCTGAGAACTCTGTAGTCTTCACCAGACTGCCAAAGGGACCCATGATACAAAAAGGATTAAGAACCACTGATGATTGAAATCATGAAGTGTGTTTTAATTTCTGAATGCTACCCATAAACTTGGTGTTGACCAACAAGCACCCAGGCAGATATAGTTCCTGAAATGTTTATCAGTTGTTGAGAGAAGGAAGCAATGCAATGGTATTGATGGCTGTAAGATATTGGGTTGCAGTGACAGTGTTCAGTCTCAAAATTCTACAAGCTAATGCATTAACATTTTTAGTGCAAGTTGGTTTTTATTACTGCTGTAGCTTGGGATTCCAGCACTTTATTTCTCTCTGACATGAATCTGTTTTCTCCCAGAGTCATATTTCTCTATTGATTCCTAAAGGCGACCTTTATCCCATCTCTATAAATTTAGATTGAATTTGCTATTTGTCTAATACTGTTTTTCTGTTTATTTATTTATTTTTAGTTTTCAACATTTATTTCCACAAAATTTCGAGTTCCAAATTTTCTCCCCATCTCTCCCATCCCCTCACCCCATAATGCCTTGCAAATCTGATTACCCCGTCCCTCAGTATGCCCTCCCTTCTATCACACTGCTCTCTTCCCTTATCCATATCTTCTCTCTTTTCTTGTAGGGCAAGATATATTTCTATACCCCATTACCTGTATTTCTTATTTCCTAGTTATATACAAAAACAATTCTCAACATTCATTCCTAAAACTTTGAGTTCCAACTTCTCTCCCTTCCTTCCTCGCCATCCATCCCCACTGAGAAGGCAAGCAATCCAGTAAAGGCTATATATGTGTAGTTTTGCAAAAGACTTCCATATTAGTCATGTTGTGTAAGACTAACTATATTTCCTTCCCTGCTATCCTGCCCCCCATTTATTCTGTTCTTTCTTTTGACCTTGTCCCTCCCCAAAAGTGTTTACTTCTAATTATTCCCTCCTCCCATTTGCCCTCCCTTCCATCATTAGTTCCTCTAAGGTGCCACAATCAAGGGTGAGGAGTTTACTCCTCTCCTGGCCTGTGCACTGGTCTTGGAGTAACCAAAATTTTTTCTGCCCAGAATCTGCCAGTAGTAGAATTCCCTCTCCACAACTGCCTCCAGCTCCACCATGCCAGTGTTCCTCCTCACCTCAGGGCCATGCTCAGGGCTGAGATTCAGATCAGCTGCTCAATTTCCCCAGGAGCTTTAGGCAGAGGGCTCCAAAAGGGGACACTGCCACTTCAGTGGCTGTTGCTGGCCACATTCCCTTCTCCTGGGTGAAGGAACTTTCTCACTGACTTTTGAAGCTGTTTTGGGGGATTGTGGGTTGAGCCATCTGGGAACTGCTGCTGCTGGTGACTCCCTGAAGCCTGTTTTGGGTCTTGTCCCTGCCACTCCAGGCAGCCTACACTGGGCTACACTGTGCATGTGATACACCTTTCCTGTCAGACTCCCAGGCTACTTTGGGTTGGAAATTTCTTTCACTCTGTCATTTTGTGGCTTCTGCTGCTCTAGAATTTGTTTAGAGTCATTTTTTACGGGTGTTTTATGGACTATGTGGGGGAGCTTCTACAAGTCCTTCTTTCTCTCTGCCATCTTCTATACATCTAGTACTTAAGCAATGGTTCAGTTTGATTTCTACTTCCCTTTCTGAATTTCCCCAAAAGGCATTAGTAGGCTTTCAGAGGAGGCTTCTTAAATTCTTTTTGTACTGACTTCCTCTTTTTTGTGCCATTTTTATTTTCTCCCTAGGATCATGACACAGCCAGTTAGTTCACTACCTCTAGAGTATTATGACTCAGTTAAGTTGCTCTGAATTTAATTTGCTGAATTAAACTGAGATGTGTTTTTTAGACCGGGAAGAACTTTTTTTTTACACACTTTCAGTTAATGTCTTGATTTTCACACATTCTTGGTGAATAACAGCCACCTTTGAATTTTCTACAATAAGAACTCTGCTTTTTTTTCCAAAGTGCTTTTGGCTGTTCGCCTCTAGCCTCCTGACTCCTCAGCACCCAGCACGATGCCTGACACGTAGTTAACTAGCACTGTATAAATGTTTGTGTTTTGATACAGCAATTGACGTCACTCAGCTCTCTTGGAGCTGTTGGCTAGATTTTGTTTCCTCTCCGCTTGGATTGCTTTCCGAACTTCTCTTATGAGAACTGCAGGGAGAAGTGGGCACACATGGATTTTAGAGTGCATTTTCTAGGCTCTAGATACTATAACACCTTCTCTTCACTTACCTTTTCTAATAATGCTGCCAGCCACCCAACTCCTAGGGCTGTTGTTATTCCAGTATTCCTAGGGCATCTCTGTTAATTCGACCTCTCCTTTTTCCTCATCCTACCTTCTGTTATCTTTATCTGTGTACTGTATACACATTTCTGCCCCACTTCTGTCCCTATTCCTTCAAGATATAATTTAGTAATAGTTCCTTTACTGTTAATTGAAGCTGTTAGCCATCTTATCTAGGAAGGTCACCTGGAACATTGCTGTCTGAGCCACCTAGTTCCAAGCCCCAAGTAAAATAATCTTTTAGGAGGAAGATAGTGCCATTTTCCATCTCATATTTTTTTATTTATTTCAGGCTTTTAAGATATTTTTTCCGCTGGAGATTCTTTTCCTGAAATTACATTCAAATCTTATCTGTAGGATGTTGGGGAAGTCCTACCTCTCTGTGTCTCAGATTCCTCATCTATAAAATGAGAGAATTGGACTAGATGACATCTCTTTTAGCTCTAAAACTCTGATCCTATAATCCACCAGACTTCTATAACTATGGATTAGGATTCCTTCAATCTGTGATTTGTGGTTTTTGTGGTTTGGAGAAGAACTTCTTTTTTCATTTTTTTAGTTTTCAGTATTCATTTTTATAAGATTTTGAGTTCCATATTTTTCTGCCTTCTTCTCTTCTCTCCCCTTTCCCCATGACAGCAAGCAATCTGATATATAGGTTACATATGTACAATCATGTTAAACATATTTCCACGTTAGTCATGTTGTGAAAGATGAACTCATTTCTGACTCCTCCCTTCAGTTCCTTAATTTACCTTCATGGCAGGCTTGTGTAGTATGCAGAAGTAATAACTACCCTTCATTTTTCTAGAAACTGTTTTCCTGACATTAGAAGAGAATGAATCACCTTTAAGCAAGGCTTTTGAACAGAGGTTTATTTACAGTTGTTTTGAGACATAGAACCCACTGCTTTCACTGCCACAGACCTGTCACAGTACTTCCTCATGGTGAAAGTAATGGTACCCCACACCCTTATATATATCATTACCATCGTTGCTAGCAGTAGCAGTAAACAGAGTATAGAATTCCACTTCTGAAAGAGGACATGGCCTAGAACATGCTGATGGAGAAAAATATCCAAGAGCATAGGATTTTCTGCCAATGGCTCCACAGTTTGTCAGCCAATAGAGAGCAAAGCTGTCCCTTGTCTAGAGAACTGAAGGGAAGGGAAGGGAGTTTGTCCACTCTGCATCCAGATGGGTGTATCTTCCAGGTCCTTGAGGAGAAAATCTGACTGGTAGGATAGATAAACTAGTTCTGCCCCTGAGCTAACTCAACAAGGTTCTTCTTTTTTCAAAATATGTTATATTTCTGGTGCCAACAACATTTTGCTAATCAGGTAACTGTCATATCCACAGTTTATGTAGGGAAAAGTCTGTTGATGCAAACACGTTGGTTCCATATCCTGGGAATGATGATGTACATCTGGTCATCTGTCCATCAACACAGGTGCCATGTCATCCTGGCTAATATGAGGAAAAATGATTCAGGTGAGCTTATTTAAATTTCTAGCTTATAACTGTTCATCTTCAGAGGACAACTGTTCTTTTCTTCACTAACCAGCCCAAATAACTTGGTGCAAATCACTTCCTATCAGGTTCTGAGTTTTCTCATCTATAAAATAAGAGGTTTAGACTAGATGATCTCTGTCCCTCTCATCTTTAATGTTCAAGGATTCTTTCATTTTTCAGACACAGCTGATGTGTTTTGTTTTACTTGACAATCATTTGTTACAAGGAAGAGTTTGGGGAGAGAGTGTGCAAAGAATTAGTAGGTAGTAATAGAGATTCAAAAAAATAGCAGCCATAAAACATTTTAAAAGATGCAAAAGAAAAAAAGGAATTCAGAAGGGCACACAAACAGGGCAATCTTATTACTACCGAGGTAAAGTTTAATATGTATGCACAAAAAAATCTAACAAGTTCACCATTTTACATCCTTTTTTGCTCCATATACGTCCAAATGTACATGTTGGATGATTAAGTTTATAATTACAAACATTTAAATAAAATCTTGCGATTTTACAGTATTATCCTGTTACCCACCTTTTGGGCAGAGTTCTTGACATCTGAGGAAGGGCATAATACTATTGCCAGCCACCTGTACCCTAGGGTTGTTGGCACCATACCATAAAGTATGAGAGACATTTATCTTGATTCCTATTGGAATCACAGGAAAGGCTCTTTGATGAAGGTATCTCTGCCATAGCCACATGGAGTCAGCAGTCTCTGTCTCTTCTCCTCCTGACTCACCACTGTTCTCTCTCATCGAGGAATAAGTTGGTCAGGAAGACACTCCACTGCCATGGCATTCAGAGACATTGGCATGACACTTGTGGAGCCCAAAGTGGCTGTTCACCGGACCAGGATCACCCTCACCAGCCACAATGTGAAATCACTGGAGAGAGTGTGTGCTGACCTAAGTAGAGGAACCAAAGAAAAGAACTTCAGAGTGAAGGGACCTGTTCAAATGCCCACTAAGGCACTTTGAATCACAACTAGAAAAACTCCTGGCAGTGAAGGTTCAAAGACTTGGACTTTGATTGGGATCGGTTCCAGTTTAGAATCCATAAGTGCCTTATTGATTTGCACAGTCCTTCTGCACTTCTATCAGCATTGAGTCAGGTGTAGAAGCTGAAGTCACCATTGCAGATGCCTAACCAATCATCTCTTTTAATAAATTAATTGCAACTTTTGAAAAAAAAATCACAGGAAAGGAAGGGAAGCCAAATTAATCAATTACTGCTTTTCTAGTTTAAAAAATTTGGTGAGAAAGAAATGAAATCCATTGACAATGAGGAAATTTTGGAATTCCTAATTCATGTGCTCACCATCTTTAGAGATTATGGAATTCTGTTGCCTTACTTAGCATTTATTTAACATTTTATGCCACTAAAATGAATAACCATAAAGTGTTTTTAATTCCTCTCTCCAGGCACTTTGTAAGTCTGTCCAGTTTTGAATACTGACTCCAAAGGATACTATCTTGAGCTCAGACTATATGTAAATATGCCAGGGCAGAAAGAAAAATTTTAATTTATAACCTCTTAAACTTTAGCCCTTTGTTTATCCTGCTACAGTCACCGGGCTCTTTAAACCATCTTTCCTTCTTTAAAAGTAAAATTAAACATTAGCCTTTGGGATAAATTGTTTCTTCATCTGTAAAGGATTGTTGTGAGAGTAAAGTGAAGATATTTAAGAGGTTTTGCCAACTTTGAAATGCTAGTGGCTCATGTTCTTATATGCAAAAATACAAGATAAGCCCCAGGAAGTAACCTTTAAGTCAAAGTAGACCGTGGCCTACAATATCCAGATAATTTACATGGCTAGTCTGAGTATCCTCTTATTTTCTGAAATGGCCTGCCAGGTGGTTTGTTGTTTCCTCTAATAAATTCAATTTCAATCTAAAAAAAATTTAGCATTTTATAGAAAGTTAGCCGTCAACATGTAAGAGTTCAGTTTTTGTCATCAAGCTTAGAGAAAAACTGGGTTATAGCTTTAAGTTGGGATCTTTTTAAAATACAAAGCTAATTATGTCCCTTTTTTACATAAACTTTTTGTACTAATTTTTCTTTTGTAATTATTAATCTTTGTCTTTCTGAACTGAATAATTTTTAATATAGAAACTGGTTGTTATATCAAGATTGTGAGTTTTATGTGTAGGTAGGTGAGACTAATACAGATACAAGTATAACTAACTACATGTTTTCTAGTTAAAAAACACCCTCATTTCAAATTCATGCTGTGTCTTTTTTTTTTTTTCATTTCAGGAAAGGTCATTCATTCTAACTACAGAATTCCTTTTGGAGACTGGTTTGAATATGTTTCTGGCCCTAATTATTTTGCAGAGCTGATGATCTATGTGTCCTTGGCTGTCACCTTTGGATTCTACAATTTTACCTGGTGGCTTGTGGTATCATATGTCTTCTTCAGCCAGGCCCTGGCTGCTGTTTTGAGCCACAAATTTTACCTGAGCAAGTTTGACTCCTATCCAAAGCACAGGAAGGCTTATGTGCCATTTTTGTTTTAAGATTGCCTGCATTTCTAAAACAAAACTTTTTCAGATTCTGAGCAAGAGGATTTACATTTCCAAAAGCAAAAATGATGGGATAATGATGTAAGAAGAAAAATTACTTTATGCTAAGACTTGGTGTGTTGGACAAAACCCATCCAAAAATAATGCTTCCATTTTTATACGAAAAGCAGAATGGATAAAATAGCCTTAGGCACAGAAAGAAGAAACTTCAAGAAATAAGCATTTCTAAGTGGTTTCTATTGCTTCATTCTAAGTGGAACTTAGAAAACAAACCAACTGCAGCAGATGAGATTTTTCTAAGCCACTTCAAAGCATACCAAGAAGAATTATTATGAAGCTTCAGGAAAAAAATAAGATGGCATATGGCTGTGGATGGCTTGTCCAGGCAGCATGAGGTTTACTAACTGGGCTATACAGCAAAGGCCCATCAAGAATGTAGGACATGTCTCCAGTCTTTTTGCATTCTCTTAACATCTAAAGATAACAAAATACCACAGCAGCTTACAGGTGAATTCAGGGAAAACGAGTTTTTTGGAGCTAGTTTGTTCTTTGGCAAGCCACTATCAGAAAGCTTCAAGAACTTGGAAGCACCTATCAATGCTTTGTTTGGTTCCCAGTCTAACTTGAATACTTGGTGAAAAATTTTCAGGTTGCATGTCATGGGACTGCCTTATAGTTGTAATCTTACAATGTAATCTTTTTTGGTAGGTCAGGAGCTGAGTCATCTTGAACTTGCCCGATCCTGGATACTTTATAGCAAATAGTGCTATGATGAGGTTCTCATTGTCATTGTCCAACTGACTCATGTTTGCCTGGGTTGATTTCCATTATGTGAAGAACATTCAGATACTTAGTCTATTGGATTTAGTCATTTAGGCAGCACTGTATAAACAAGTGCTGACGAGCTGACTAGCCTTACCACAAAGGAGTTATTGATACTTACATTTGAAAGACTTAAAAATATTTCTGTTAGAACTGATCTCAGACTTTAAAAGTTCACATTTCCATAGGAAAGGGATAAGGTTTACACTTCTAATTATAAATGTTAAGAATTAAGTATCATCCTTGATTTAATGAAAGAATGATATGTGATGCATGAGCAAATGATACCTAAACAGGAAAAATAGTCTAGCCCCCCTCATTGGAATTCAGTGCAATATTAAAAATATAGCACCAGATCTTGTTTTATAGGTTAAGATATTACTTCTAAATCAAATTTCTTTTGTTAAGCTCTCTTACAGTTATCCTGAGTTCATAATTTTAAAAGCACAAAGATGTGATGAATCCATTCTCCTCTAAAAGCAAGTACCTTTGCCATTGGCTGGAGGTATAATGAAGCATAATCCGAAAACATCCTACTCCCATAAGAAATGCAGATTAACCAGATACTATTGTTGACCTCTTTTCAATCTTCAGATTTTTTGCTAGTGTCAGGCACATTCTAAAGTTACTATCCAATTCTTACAGAAACACTGCCTGTTGTGATTGTGTCTACTTTTGGGCATAGCAGATATGAGCATTTTTACCTCAATCAAGTCAGATATGTTTGTATGTATATAGCATGTAACTATACAATGAGACAATTATGTAGATGGTAGTAGAAGCAGAGAGAAGAAGGATGTGAGCCATTGTTCCATTTGAGTTTATACAAAAGCTGCTTTTATTTCTAAGGGTTATGGTTCATCTGACCTGTCATCTCCCTTATAGGTGAATATCTGCAACACAAAACCATTATCCTCTACTAATAAATGAGAACCCACCTGCTTATATATTGCAGAATCCTTTTTTCCTTCCCAAACCATCAGAAAATTCCTTCCCTCCTTTGTTTTCTCCCTTAGTCATTAGAAATCATGCTTGCCCAGATTTAATCCGTGCTTTTCCCCCACTTCCATATGTGGCTTGTATGAAATTTGAATATGGTCTATAAGCTTTAATGTTTGGAGTTCATTTTGTTTTTTCCACTTTGTCTTTCCTTTCAGATTTGGCAGTACAGCCTATGTTCAGACTGGTAGTGTAAAGTTTTCCAGAGAAATACATCAGTTATGAGAAGTAAGGGAAGAATCTTTAGCAGAGCTCAAGAATGAAACTACTTCTACTCTGGCAGTGTAAAACACACCACAGTTACTTACTGATTTAAGCCCATGTGACACAAATAATCTCAAACATCAGAGAATCAAAGTGTACTTGGCTTTAGAAGACATTTTTCAACTCAATATGGGAATATAGACTATAGCAGCAACATGCTCAGCCCAGCAAGGACTGAGCTTGAAATCAGGAAGAGCAAGGTTCAGGTCCCACCCTCTACCATTTTGTGACCCCTGAGTAAGTCATGTAACTAACTCCCTAAGACTGATCCACCAAACACAGAGAGGTCATAATGTTCATTAATTGAAGCAGTTCCCTCCATAGGGAAATCAACTATTTTTTGAGCCTTTGTATTTTAGAATTTAGATCTGTCTGATATTCTGGGAATTTAAAGGACTTCAAATCAAATAATAAGGCCCCTGTGCAGAAGCCACTGTTACTAGAAAGTTCTTCAGTTTCATCATTCTGTCTTCCTCTTCCTGGTCTTCTCTTTATCTCTAATTTTCCAGGATAATTTGAGTTACATTTGTAAAGACAATTGTTTTGATTTTTAAAACCAGAAAGGTCCAGTTGTAAGAACCCAAATATGGTCCAGAGACTAACATCTGCCTCCTTGAAGGCCCTTCCAGCTTTTATAGGGCCACAGACAAGAAGTGGCAAGGTCTCTAATGGAGCTGAAGGCAGAGAAAAGAGAGCTGAGCCAGTCACTGGGCACTGACTTGTTACCTTTGGCTGGAGGATCCTTGCAAAACCAGAGTCAGCATTGTGTTCTGTGGGATCATGGTGAACAGCCCTTGGTGCCTAAGTGAAAACTGTCAAGTTCTTGGAAGATTTCACAGATATCCTGCTCTGCTCATGTAGAAATATTCCAGTGGTATAAAGTCTTGAGTTCTTCAGTTGACTTCTTTTGGCAATGCTGAGGAGTCACTCAGTCTGACTTCATTCGTCTGTACAATATAAAACATAATCATGTGCTACCTCATAATAATACTGTGTGATTTACCTAGTGACCAAAAATACACTGAGACTGCTGTGTGTGACTCCACAGTTTAGCTCTCACCCTGGTATGCTAGTGTTGGCCTTCAATAAACATCATTTGGTTAGCCTTATCCCTTAACTATGCTCTGTACTTCAAGGATCCAAAAGTTCATTTGTGGGGGTCACCCTTCTGCTGATGCAGATCACAAACCAACCCCTACACAAGCTTTGGTGGATGTTTTCATAAATTGTTATACCCTTTTCTCACTGCCTCCCTCCCCCGCAAAAATATGTGTATATATGTGTGTGTGTGTGTGTATATATATATATATATATATATATATACATATAAAAATATGCATGTATATATATATATATATAAATATACATACATATATACATACACACATAATGGTCAACCTTCTAGCATTTTGTCTTTCAGCTTAGCTAGACTGGTCTCTAAGTAGCAGACACATAGTCTGTCTCCAGACCCATTCATGGAGCCTTTTTAGCTTGTTATGACCAGAGCTTGGACTCTGCTGGCATGACTTTTGAGGGCTTAAGGTCTTCATCACATCCTGATAAAGTATTTGGCCCTTAGGAAAGCAGTTGTATTCTGTATTGTATATTTAATTCAGCTTACAGGTGCTCATAGACATCCTGCAATAAAATAAGTCTTCCAGATTTTTCTTTTCCTTTGTATGTTTTTTTCTTCTGTGTATTTTTTTTACCCTCTTGTGCACAGTTTAATGATAATGTTTGGGTAATGCAGCACTCACCATAAAATTAAAGGGCTAATGTTATGCAGTACATTTCAAATGCTGTTTTATTGTTAGAAGACCTCATAAAATATTGACTTAACAATTGCGAGCAATAGCAGTTTTATGACCCTTGTAACCTATCTAGTCAAATTTTGCCTTACCCACACATCTTATCTCAGTGTTGTATTTACCACTGGTTTGTTCAGTTATGAGAACACAGCCAGAAGGTTATAGCATGGCCCCGGAAATATCATATACTGTATAGTACCTTATTATTATTTAGTCCCTCTCTTAAAGGTGGCAATAGCATTTCTCAGAAATCATGGCTTTGGATGTGAAGATAAGCAAAACTCAACTGACCAAAAATGGTGTTTTTGAGGGCCTATTCTGACCAATGCTGGGGTAGGCATTATGGGAAATACAAAAGAAGCATAAGACCTGTTTGTTGCCCACAAAGATACTTCCTATTGATTTGGGGAAAGACATGAAAAAAATCTCAACCCCTCCCAATGTTTGAATGGAAATGTGTGGATCCCAAGTTCTTTCAGCATATCTATTATATCAGAGGTATTAACTTATCTCACTCTTGAGAAGGAAGGGCTCCTGCTTCCTGGAATGTGAGGAAAATGAAATGGTAGACTCATGGGAAGCAGACAAACTCATTTTCAGTACAAAAGATCGTTCTTCCCTGAAATTCTCCATATCCAGCGTGAGAAGGAGAAAACTGTGAGCAGTGAATTAGTTCTCAATCTCAGGCAGTAATATACATGACTTTTTTAAAAGGCTGTACAGTTAAGGGCTTGGTACAGAGACAACTGGATTGTTCTCAGGCTACTATGGGGTGGCCTGACGTAAGATGCTAGGCCTCTACCTGTTTTACTGAGATGCAAAATGAGATAAGTACAAGGTTTATGTTGGCAGCATGTAAGAGCAGCAATTTTCCAATGACAGGCATTCTAGGAGTACATTCAAGTTACTAAGAAACTGTTGTATCCCTATATATTGTCTGAAGCTGAGGAAAGAAAATGGAGGATAGTTACAGGAAACCTGAGAAACCTGTGTGGCATTATGACCCCATCTCCCTGCTTCCTTCTGGTATCTTTGGGAAAGGCTACAGGTGGCCCTGAAAGTCCTCAGGTGCAGCCTGTTGACTGAGGCCACGTTTTACAGAACAAATCCTTTTATTAAGGGGATTTGTTCCGTGAAGTTTGGAATCAAAGACCAAACTTGAGGACCCAGAGGACCACATGAGGCTGCAGGTTCCCCACCCCTGAGAAAGGCAGTAACTAAAAACAGATAGAAGAGCCTTTGTTTTTCACAGTATTAAAGTTTAGTTGTGTTTACCAAAGAGAAAACTTGTGTTTGTTTGTTTTTTAGCTTGGGCCCCCATGCCTCCAGTTTTTATAATTCCTCTCAACTTAAAAAAAAAAACAAAACCAAGTCATTTCTTTACTTTTGATCTGTGTGCCTACTCTCCTATGGCCCCTGTGTCCTTGACTTTTTGACATGTGAATTCCATAACATCCTAGGTGGCATTCTCTCTCTCCACCTCTCTAGAGGTCCAAAAAAAGGCTCTTTTTCAGTCTCTCTGTCTCTGCCTCTTCATACCTCCTTCAGAACCTTGCTCAATCATCTTCTTTCTCACTGATTACCTTCTCTACTTCCAGGATAATAACTTTTAATAGTTATATTCAATCCAGAAGTATCATGAATTCCAAATCCAGAATGAGCTTTGTTCACAGTGCCCGTCATATTGTAAGCACTTAATACATTTTGGTTGCCTTGTAGGGCTTTCCCCCTTAGGGGAAATAGCACAGTACAGTAGAAAGAGTGGACTTAAAATCAGAAGATCTGATCTGAATCTTAGCTCAGCTCTTTGCTACTTTTTATGTGATTTTGGAAAGTCAGTTATCTGGACCTTAGCTTCCTCATAGAATAAAGGGTAAGATATATGATCCTGTAAAACCCAAACTTGATACTATCTAAATGAAGATAAAGGCTCCTTTAGTATAGAAAAAGAAAGGAGAGGGAGCCCAAGGGTCTGAGGACAAAAATCCTTATGTGTCTGCTGCTTTTTGTTGAGGCAACAAAGTGCTCCATATCAGAATATGGAGGGGACTAGGGACTGAAACTGTGATTTCTTTGATATAGTGATATATATTGGAACCCACCCCCCTCCCATAAGGAAACTTACCAGGTGCAGACCTGTACCTTCTCTGTAACTTATATAGCCTTAAGGGAGCTAAGTGACTTGCTTGTGACACCAGCATGTACTGGAGTTGGGACTGAAACCCAGAGTTTCCTGACTGAGACCAGCTTTCTAATCACTGGCCACAGTGACCCACAGTGAAATAATAGAAAGCTTTGTAAATGTGAAGAATTTAGTCCCTTTTAGTAGAAATAGGTAAGAATCACTAAGTTGATTGAATAGTTCTTGTCTTCTCATCGAGTCAGTAAATAAACCACTCGCCTCTCTGCCAGTTTATATACCCCAATTGCAGAAGCCCAAAGCATGCCATCATTTTTTGAACTATTTCCCCCCAAACTGCCACCTCTTCTGAACATCTCTATTGCTCTCAAGGGTACTATCCTCCCAGTTACCTGGATTGGAAGTCTACGTGTCTTCTTCAACTGTTCACTATCACCCCCCACCATATATTCAGTCAATTGTCAAGTCTTGCCTATTCTATCTTCACAAAGTCTCTTGTAGCATCCCCTTCAAGAGATACAACTGCCACACTGATACCACTCCTCATTCCCTTAACCCTGCGTTATTGCAATAGCTTCTGATCTGTCTCTCTGCCTCAAGTCTTCCCTCACTACAATTCATCTTTCATTCAGCCACCTAAGTGTTCTGTAACCCTCCTGCCCCTCCCTATATACACCTATCCACACTCAATAAACCCTAGTAGCTCTATATTACCTCTAAGGAAAAAGTAGAAAATCCTCTATCTTTCAAAGCCCTTCATGATCTGCCCTCCTTTTATGTTCACAATCTCTTTACAATTTGCTCTAGTCAGTCTCTATAATCTTGTGACACTGGCCTCCTTGTGGTCCCAGCACAAGATTTCTATCTCCCACATTTTCACTGGCTGTCCCTTCCTTTGCCTGGATTCTGAATTTAGTAGTCAAATTGTATAGAGAAGTCATTTTCCTTATTTCCTGTCTAAGATATCTGTATTGCTTTCTTCTCATGATTTCATTTCTCAAAGCTGTTAGAGATTCATCCTGTCCTAGAATTTAGGATAATCATCTAACCAGGGCTCACAGTAATTAATTTACAAGCAAAAAATGTAATAGGGATAGTATCTCCTCTTCACTTTCCAACCTAGTCTCTTCCCACTGGGAAGCAAGGCATCTTTTGTGTTTGTGCACCATGATGCTTTCCAAAGATTTGAAGACTGTCTTCCCTCCTTGTTGCTGCTGCTTCCTGGCTCTCCTAGCTTCATTCAAGTCTCAGCTAAAATCCTCCCTTTTGCATCGTTTCCATTAAAGCTTGAACCTTCCTTCTGAGATCACTTCCAATTTGTCTTTCATATAATTGCTTGTACATGATTATTTGCATATACTCTTCTCCATTAATATGGGAACTTCTTAAGGACAGGGTTCATTTTTTGCTTTTCTTGGTATGCCTAGGTTTAGCATAGTGCTGACATACAGTAAGCATTTAATAAATGTTTGTTTATTGTTGATTGACATTTATGAAGCACTTTACATTTATTCTCTCATTTGACCTACAAATAGGTGTTGTAAAAAATTTAAAGAAAGCTCCCCACTAACTTGCTACCTCCTCAAACTACTGCCTTATTTCTCACCTTTCTTTGTCTTCTTCATCATGAATGGTTGATTATTAAGGTTCTTTCTTGGCTTTGCTCACTGTTTCTCTATTGACGCTGTCCTACTAAAGCTTACTGATGACTTGTTCTAAAAACTAAAGGGTACTTCTCAGAATCTTGGCCTCCTTGACATCTCTGCAGCATTTAATACTCGTGACCACTGCCTCCTTCTTACAATTTCCCTCCATACTATCCTGGTTCTTTTCTTACCTTGCTGACCATTCATAGCTTGTTCATTACTTCCTTTTCTTTCTCCTCCTCCATAGCTATGCTCATATGTTTGGTTCATGGGCCTTTTCTTTTCTATATATTCACTTCCTTAGTGATTTCATGAACTGACATGACTTCAGCTATCACTCCTGTGCAGATGACCCCCATATCTCTATCTTCAGTCTAAACCTTCCTTCATAACTGCAGTCGATCAGTCACCAGTTTCCACATTTCCAAGTTCATGTTATATATCTCTATTTGGGTGCCTTGATAACATTTTAAACTCAATGCATCTAAAACCAAATTCCATTTTCTCTTCTAAAACCAAATTTCATTTCTTCTCTTTTTCTGTTGTGACACTCCTATTCTAGTTACTCAAGTTCAAACCTTGGAGTCATCTTTGACTCCTCCTACTTTCTGCTTGTTCTCCTACCCTTATCCAATCTACTGTAAGTCGTACAGCTTCTCACCACACCATTCCATTTTTATTGCCACCAGCTTAATTTAGGCCTCCAGTTTCTCTCCTGAATTACTACATTGGTTTCTTAGCTATTTTCCCCTGTCTCTTAAAATCTACCTGCTAGACCATGGGTGGGGAACCTGGAGCCTCCAGGGCCCATATGGCCCTCTAGGTCCTCAAGTGAGTTTGGAGTAAAAAGGCCACACTTGAGGACCTAGAGGACCACATGGGGCCTGAAGGCTCCAGGTTCCCCACCCCTATCTAGATCAATCTTAAATTGTAGTTCTAATCATGTCGGACCTCGGCTCAAGAAATTTCAGTGGTTCATCATTGCCTAACAAATAATTTCCATTTAAATTAGTTTGGCAAGTAATCAAATGCTTACTTTTCCCAAACTCCTTAGCCCAGCATTCAAATTCCTCAACAATATGGCTCCAACCTATCTTTCTAACATCGCCTTCCATTATTCCCTTATGCACTTGGGATTCCAGTCAGACTGGGCTATTTGTTATTCTCCAAACATACCTTGTGCTACTCTGAGTCTTCCCTTCAAGAACATTCTCCTGCTTCTAGACGTGGTACCTCCCACTTTGGAATGTCCTTAACACTTTGCGCATCTCTTATGGAACCAATATTCTGTCCTGTATTATTTGTACTTTGCTTTATCTTTCTTTCCTGGAAAACATAAGATCACAGAGGCTTCATCTTTTTTCCTTTTGAAAAATTGATGTTGCGCTTCCATCATATTTATTTCTGAATTTAACCCTTTCCCCACCCCACCCCCACAAACCTTCTCTTGTAGCAAAGATTAAAAGTAGGGGGGAGGGGGGAGAGAAACAGTTCAGCAAAATT
This sequence comes from Potorous gilbertii, assembly GCA_028658325.1. Taxonomy (NCBI): domain Eukaryota; kingdom Metazoa; phylum Chordata; class Mammalia; order Diprotodontia; family Potoroidae; genus Potorous; species Potorous gilbertii. Next base: position 186,306,207 of record CM053772.1, on the reverse strand, counting down.
AACCAATACATTGGCTGCTTCTGACAGTATATGAAGTAATCTTTCCCTAGCGCTAAGGGAAGAAGGTGCACTTCCTTAACTCCCTTCTAAGCTTGACCACTATAATTACAGTTTTCAGGTCATTTCATTGTTCTTTCCATTTACATTGGTTTTTGCCTAGTTCTGCTTAATTTCACTCTCAGATCAGATAAATCTTCTCATGTCTCTCTGAATTCTCCTTTTCTTAATTTCTTACAGTACAATAATATTTTTGTACCACACTTTGTTTAGTCATTCCCCAAGCCATGGCCACCCACTGATTTAGAGACTTCAACTTACTTTGCACAAACCAAAATGCCTCATACTACATAGCAGTCATTCAGTTGCTGATTGTTGATTTAAAAGGGGAATTGTTTACAAACTGAATTTGTAGTTAGAAGTATTAAATTTGAATCTGGGCTCTAGGCTCTACTACTTGCCACCTGTGTGACTTTGGGCAAGTCACTTAATGTCACTGAATCTCAATTCTCCTTATTTTACAGATGAGGGGTTGACTTTAGGACTAACATATCTTCCAGTTTAGAATCGAGATAAATCCTGCCACAGAAAACCTATGATCTATAAAGCTGGAGAGAAGAACCTCATTTTCTGCTTCTGATATAGCTTTCTCTCAGTTTTGTGCTTATGGAAGGTGAGGAGTCATAACTAGAGAGCACAAAATACTGGGATATAGTAGTTAGAAGGAGGCTGAGTCTTGGAGACAGACAAGTATTTTATCTTGAATTCCCACAAATAGAAAAAGCACCATTCTTCTTTTGTTGTTATTTAGTCATTTTCCAGGCATGTCTGACTCTTTGTGACCCCATTTGGGGTTTTCTCAGCAAAGAAACTGGAGCAGTTTGCTATTCCTTCTCCAGCATATTTTATAGATAAGGAAACTGAGGCAAAATGGATTAAGTGACTTGCCCAGGGTCATACTATAAGTATCTGAGGTTGGATTTGAATTCAGGAAGAGGAGGCTTCCTGACTTTTAGCAACCAGGAAACCTGAGTTCTAGTGCTAGATAAGACCAAGCTAATTCTATGATCTTAGGCAACTAATTTCCTTTCCTTTGGCCTCAATTTCCTCATCTGCAACATGAGGGGACTGGAGTAGATGATTTCCAAAATGTATTCTAAATGCATTAAAATTCTAAATTTTGGAGTCAAATTGTACAGAGAAGTCATCTTCCTCATTCCCTATTTAAGCTTCTTGTAATTTCATTTCCCAAGGCTATTTATCCTGTCCTGGAATTTAGGGAATCAGGGTTCATAGGGACTAATCTATAAGCTTCTCAAACTTCTGACAGTAGCACCAAGGGGCATTTCATGTTAGAGCATGCTTCCCTTCCATTACATCATTCTCAAAAGATTAAAAGGCCACTACCTCTAAAGCTCCCAAATTCTTGCTTATAACCTGACAGTTTCATGGGAGATATCAAAAGCAATCCAGAAGCCTGCGTTTCTATTTTCTGCTTATTAACTTCTTTCATGGTAGTATGTTTTATGAATTTACAATCCACTCTGCTCAATAGATCTTTTTATTTGTTCTAGAAGTTGCTCTCAAATTCTGAAGGCTGCAGGTCCTAGGATCCCAAGATTTGATGAATAAAAATTCTTCACATCTGGATATGACTTTCTGGAATGCATTCCTCACAACAGCCCTATGAAGTAGTTACTATGAAGAGTGGTTACTCTCAATTTATTTTACATCAGGAAACAGGATCTGGGATGTTAAGTAATGTTCTCATGGTCCCAGTGCTAGTAATGGTGGCAGAGTTAGTGATGACCAGACAGGTTTCTGGCCCTCAAGACAAGCACTTTTCCCATTAACACACTGACTCCAGGGCACTCTATGATCTCAGTGATGAAGACATTCCTTCCAGTCATCAAGATCAAAAGTCAATATGCCTATGGGTCCTATGCAACTCTTGATCATGTCCTTCCATTACTACACCAGTGTATCAGAGGTTGTCCTCTAGTTCTCTTGACACTGTGAAAATGGAAATGGAGTCCATTGACTATCACTTGCTCTTAAACACAATTGGCTTATACGTGTTTTCATATACATTTCTTTGATATCCTTTATACAACTTTTCTTTTATAATCTTTTGTTTATAATGTACTTACTACATTCTGCTCATGCCAGCCATGTACCATCTCATGGCCCTGTTAGTGATCCCTTCCTACAGTTTTATATATTTTAAATTTTTCTTCTAAACTATTAAGCTTTATTGCTTTTTAAAAGGGTGATTCTCAAGGAAAAGGACTCATATGTACAAAAATATTTGTAGCAGCTGTTTTTGGGGCAGCAAAGAATTGAAAATTGTGGGGATGCCTATGCATGAGGAATGGTGGAACAAGTTGTGGTATATAAATGTAACCGAATACTATTGTTCTATAAGAAATGATGAGCAAGCAGATTTCAGAAAAACCAGGAAAAACTAAACGGTGATTCTCCTTTTAAAGACCCTGAAAATTTCAGTTCTTCTCTGTACTTTTCACTTCTCTTATCTGTCTTTGGGGGGGGGGGTAAGAATTGCATGTAGCTAGGTGTGTGTGTGGGGGGGGGTCCATAGTCCCAGCTGCCAAGGAGGCTGAGGCAGGCAGATTACTTGAGTTTAGGAGTTCTAAGCTTCACTGTGGTTAAAGCTGACTAGACCCAGGAGGGAAGGACCACCAGGCTGCCTAGGAAGGGGCAAACAGGTCCATATCAGAGAGATGGAACACGGTGAAGCTTTTGTGGTAATAAGTAGTGGGACTGAGCCCATGGACTATTTTCAGCTTTCAGTATGGTTGAGATGGGGCTGGGAGGCGGGGTGGGGGTGTGACAGGACTCAGTCTCCAAAAAAAAAAAGAATTGTATGCAGTGTTATAAGGATAGATAGATAAGGACTTTATGGGAATAAACACAGTAAGAGTATTACTTGGGTATGCTGTTGTTGAGGTTTGGGGTGACATGAGGACCCCAAAATATCAACCCGCAGGGTCCTACTCAAATGAATTTGACACATGCTTTCTTAAAGGCAAAGAAAAACAAAGTTTATTAAAGATTTGCCATATTGTGTTGACTCTTAAGGAGCCTAAGCATTTGTAATGCTTGTATTAACAAGTGGGCCAGATACAATCTCAGCTAGACAGAGATTGAGCCAGATTGAATCTGAACCGCCCTCACAGAGGGGAGATGGAATTTAAATACATAAAAAGATTGTAGGAAATATCTAGAGGTGATCTTGATGAGACAGGGGTAACAGCTGAAGGCAATTGGGAGGTATCAGACAATGGAGGGCTTGGGTGGGAAGTACGTGGCATAATCCAGAAATAACAGAGAATGGAAGGTCAGGCTAGGCCAAGGGCAATAGATATGAGCATGAAAGGCTAGGTTTAGTGGAAAGATTAGATCTGCGTAGGAACAGCCAGATTAAGTGGGATGATTCAAGGGAAGTTTGGGGAGGTTCCCAGAGTCTGAACCCCATCAGTGTGAGCCTGGACAAGTGAAATGATCAGTAAGCATTTCTTAAACACTTACTATGTGGCAGGCTCTATGCTGACTGCTAGGGATATAAAAAGACACAAAAGGCAGTCCCTTCTTTCAAGGAGCTTATAATCTAATGAGGAAGCATACAAGGCAAGCTATATATAGGATAAATAGGAAATAATTAACAGATAGAAGGCTCTAGAATTAAGAGGGGTTGGGAAAGGTTTCTAGTAAAAGACAGGATTTTAGTTGGGACTTATAAGAAGCCAAGGAGGTCAATAGGCAGAGTGGAAGAGCAAGGGTGTTCCAGGTACGAGGGGCAGTCAGAGAAAATGTCTGGAGCCTAGAGATGGGGTATCTTGTTCATGGAACAGCCATGAGACCACTGTCACTTGATCAAAGAAGATATAAGGTATAAAAAAACCTGAAGATGTAGGAGAGGGCTAAGTTATGAAAGACTTTGAATGCCAAACAGTGCATTTTGTATTTGACTCTGGAGGCAATAGTAGGGAACCACTGGAGTTTACTAAGCAATATGGTTGGACTTGTGTTTTAGGAAAATTACTTTATTAGCTGGAAGATGGATTGGAGTAGGGAGAGACTCAAGGCAGTCAGTCCCACCAACAAGCTTTTACAATGGTGGAGGGGTGAGGTGATCAAAGACTACACAAGAATGGTGGAGGTGTCAGAGAAGAGAAGGAGAAGGAGAATGAGAGATGTTGCAAAGCTGAAATCAACAGGCCAGATTAAGTCATTTAATCTGTTGCCTCAGTTTCCTCAAGTGTAAAATGGGGATAATAGCCCCTTCTTCATAGGGTTGGTATGAGAATCAAACGAGTTAATATTTGTAAAGCACTTAACACAATTTGTGGCAGTAGGAACTAAGTAAATGTGTATTCCCTTCCTTCTCAATATGCCTGCTAACAAGCTTTGCTTATTCACAAAGTGTTGGCTTATTGATAAGATCAGAAATCATTTTGGTAAATGATTCCATATTAAAAACTGGTTGGTAAAGGTAGATGAAGGGAGTGGCAAACCCTAGAGCAAAGGACTTGTAATAACTAGCATAAAAATGTCCAAGTCTGCGTCTTATATTCGTGACTCAGAGTTTTCCCCAAACTTGATTTCCTCCTTATGAAACTCACAACTTTATCTGAAATTAAGAAACAAAAAAACAAAATGGAGACTGAGAAGCTGCCACCTTTGCCATATGGAAAGTCAATATTTTCCTGACCCATCTGTTGAAGGGAGCAATCTTTAATAAAAGGTCATTATTTCATGATAATTCAGATTCAGATTGACTTTGCTCTGCCTCCTTTTAGTATTTGCTACTCCCACATTCCCTATTAGAATCTGCTTTTTTCTAATCATAGGACTTCTACCATTTTGGATAAAATCAGAACATGCTATCTCACCTTGTTTCAGACTATAGAGAATGCCATTGTTTCTATGCAGTAAGGAAAATGTTCATGATCCCAGGATTCTAGTCTGGCTTATAGCAGAAATCTCTTTCATGGTTTCTCATCTATAGTCTACAAAGACAACTAGCAGAAATGGGAAAGGAGAAATAGGTAGAAGTAAAGAGATGGATGCTAGTTCATTTCTCTCCATAATCTCAAAGCAGTGTTAGACTATTATAACATTTGCATTAGCTTAATATTATCTTCCAATTTCACACTGGACTCTCTGATACCTTACAAGGACTTAGAATTAGATCAGCACCTCTTTTGCATATAATCATAGAATTATCCTGGGGTCTTGCCAGTGGACTCTGATGACTCTGGAGGAGAGAGCAAGGCTAATGACTTCCAGAGCCTCTCCCTCACTCCAAATCCAATTCACAATATTGTGCTTGTGAAGTCATCGGTCCTCTTCAAGAGCGAAGGATGAACAACAACAGTGATAGAGTGGAAGGATCATCTGATTCAACCCTGTGCTCAGAGGACAAATGCCTTGTACAACATCCAGAACAAGTGGTTGGCCAAACTTGACTTGAACACCTCTAATGATGGGACTCTAAGACTACTTCATGAGATGACCAATTCCATTTTCAGACAGCTCTAAGTGTTAGGAAGGTGTTGGTAGGCTGCATTGAAATCTTTCCTGACATTTTTAATCATTAATCTTAGTTTTTCCTCAGGAGTCAAGCAGAATAAACAATCCCACCTATTCACACTGATCTTTAGCATGTATGTTATAAGCGGTCATGTTCCCCCTAAATCTCTTTTCTAACTTAAATATCTTTCAACTCTTCCCCATATGACATGGTTTCACATCTCCTATTTATCCCAGGAAGTCTTTCTGGATATTTTTTAGTTTGTCACTGGCTCTCTTAAAACATCTCTCAACATTCCAGATGTGGTGTGAATGACACAGCGTACAATGAGGTTACCATCTTCCTCATTCTAGACGTTGTATGTCTAGTAATTCAAATATTCAAAATTTTCACAAAAGCCATCTGTCCCCTCTAATATGAAAAGCAGCAAGAGTATTATTCTGCATACCAGAACATGACCTTCTGCAACTTTCAAGAGGCAAGTAAAATTCTGTATTTCTGTTTTAACCTGATGACTCAGTTGGACATTAAATAATTCCCAGTGTATTTTCTGGTCTCTCAAGAAGACATCCTCAAAGTATAATGGGTAATGTAGAATAATGTTTTTAGCTCCAAAATATTAAATAATATTCACTGAATTCTTCTCAATATAGAGACTTGTTTCTTCCCCCAGAGAGGGTGTAGGCTCACTTACAGTAGGAACCCTCTTAGATATTCTGTATAATGCCTAGCTTGCTGAACTCATTTAATCAATGTTAATAACTGGAAATTTAATATAACGCAGGGAACTTGATTTGAACTAGAACATAATGACTCGTAGCTTGGACCTTGGGGAATGACAAACTATTTTTTAAAAAATTATTTAATATTTTATTTTCCCCACTTACATATAAAAACAGTTTTAACATTTAAAAAAACTTTGAGTTCAAAATTTTTACCTTTCTCTCCCTCCATCAAGAAGGCAAGTAATTTGATATAGATTATACATGTGTTCAAACAATTTAATGCAAAACATATTATATTAGTTATGTTGTGAAGGAAAATAGAGACAAAAGGAACCCCCAAAGAAAAATGAGGAAAGTAAAAATAAAAAGTATACTTTGATCCACACTCAGACTCCACTAATTCTTCCCTTGGAGATGGATAGCATTTTTCATCATGAGTCTTTTAGAATTGTCTCAGATAACTGTATTGCTGAGAATAGCTAAATCATTCACAGTTGATCATTCTACAATATTGCTGTTACTGTGTACAATGTTGCCCTGGTTCTGCTAATTTTACCTTGTATCAGTTCATATAAGAATGACAAACTTCTTTAGCTGCTTTTGGCCATGTGGGGCCCAGCACTGAAAGGACTTTGCCTTTTAACGTCATGGGAAATCCTGAGTAGTCCTTTGGCTATCTCCCTGCCTGTGATAGAGGCAAAAGGGTTGGGTGCTTCATCTGTTAAAAATCAAACAAACTCAACCTTATAGCATAGCTTTGCTGTCAGTGACTTTCTATACAGGAAAGAAGTGAGCTTCTTGGTTTTGACTCAGCCAAGCAAGGGGGTTGGGGGATGAGCACCACTCTTCCCCTCCTCACCGGTTTGTATGGACTCACCTATGTTAACTTGTGCTTAGACTCGCACCCGTTTTGGATTTGGGGTTACCTTTCCTGAGAACAGATTGCAGGTAACCCTGTGAATTTGAAAGGTCCATTAAGATCTATAGGTAGCACCAGATTGCTGAGGATGCATGAACAATTGGTAATACCAATGATGGATCAACTGACTGTAAGCAGCTAGCTCAGAAGAGGTCACGGTGCAAAGAAGATAGGGTAAAGGCAAGCTCTGCATATGCAAAATGACTTAGCAGAAATTCCACAAACTGCTTTACATTCACAATGAAGCTTGGGTAACAACCTCCACACAAATTGTGCCAGTAGTTAAAAATTTGTGAATCATATAGTGTTGATATGTACTTGTAAATTGGGTTGCATTTTTTTTTTTACTTTTAGATGTGTGTGTGTGTGTGTGTGTGTGTGTGTGTGTGTGTGTGTGTGTGTGTGTAGGAATAAATGACTTGTCCCTTAATCCATTCATATTGTACATTGAGTACTTTTTTTTTTTTACCACCACCACCACATTTCCCCATCATTTCCCCAGGAACCAGGATGCCTGAGGAACTCATTAATTGTAATGAGCCAATTATGAGTCAAAGAACAGAAGAAAAGGGAACTTGTTCTCACCAGAGGCCAGTTGCCTACCTGGGTACCAAACAGGGAATATTACAGAACTCCAGCCCCTTTGGACAATGCCAGATTAACACCTGAAACAGGGATTAGTTTTACCTAAAAGGTAACAAAACTATCCATTGGATATGATTGGCCCCACATTTCCAGTTGGGTTCCTAGGTCACCTAAGGAATTTAAAGTCCCACCTACATGGAGTTAAGGCCACTCTAGATGTCCGAAGACCGCATGAGTTATCCTGCTGATCAAATACATTTCCATATGGAAAGGTCAATGGGGAAAGAAATACCATTGCACCCTTATTGCCTTAGCCTCACTGTTTTGGGGCAAATAAACCCCTTGTTAACTGTCCCATGACTTAAATACCTCAAGTGAAAATGAATTAAGAGGGTGCTAGCATTAGGGTGTGACCAGTAGCCGAGATGAGATGACCTTGTTGCTCACATACTGTTTGAGTTGGGGACAGGGCACGAGAGCCAATCAAATGAGCAAACACTGCATGGAACTCAGTCACAAGAGCCCTTCTGATCACATATGGGGAGTTCTCTAAAGGGACACAGAGCAGTCTCTACCTAACACTGAGTAATTAGTTAAGTGGGTGATGGGTGTTTGGTGCTCCAAGCCCAGCATTCTCTAGTTGTTATTGACTGTCCTACAGAAGGTGGAGTGACTGAATAAGAGGACTGAACTTCCTAAAGTGCAAGCCTGATCATGTCATTGCTCTCTCTTTTTTTTTTTAAATAAATTTATTTATTTAACTTTTTACATTCATTTTCACAAGATTTTGGGTGCCAAAATTTTCTCCCCATTTGTCACCCCCCTGCAATACACTGAACATTCTAATTACCCATATCACCAATCTGCCCTCTCTTCTTTCATCCCTCCCTTCCCTTACCCCATCTTCTCTTTTGTCCTGTAGGGCCAGATAACTTTCTATTCCCCATTATCTGTATTTCTTATTTCCTAGTAGCAAGAACAATACTCAACAGTTGTTCCTAAAACTTTGAGTTCCAACTTCTCCCCATCCATTCCCTTTGGGAAGGCAGGCAATTCAATATAGGCCATATCTGTGTAGTTTTGTAAATGACTTCCATAATAGTC
>CM053772.1:186270381-186296823 GCA_028658325.1 Potorous gilbertii | reverse complement strand
AATTTTGGAACCCAAAATCTTGTGAAAATGAATGTAAAAAGTTAAATAAATGTATTTAAAAAAAAAATATAAATAGACAAATAAACACATGATTGTTTCAGGAAAAAAAAAAAAAAAAAAGAATAAAGGATATACCCTGCCTCCCGCTTCCCCCCCATCCCCCACAATATAGATGGCAAAGCAGAGCACTCAACTTTCTTTAGAGGCTCCTTGTTTCTACTCTTCTACCTCCTGATTAAAAGCCTCACATTCAAGTTGCGGAAGAAGTTTAAACATCCCCAAAAAAGATTTTACAAGCGAATTTCACTACAGCACCACAAAAATGGAGATAAAACATGAATAATTTCATGTAGGTTTCTCGATGAAGAACTTTTTGATGCTGTAAGAAACGATTAGCAGATTGATTTTAGAAAATCATGGAAAGATTGGCATGAAATAATGAAGAATGAAATAAGCAGAACCAAGAGAATATTGTATACAGTAACAGTAACTGTTCAAAGAATAACTTAACTAAATTTATTATTCTGAGTATTATAAATACTCAAATCAACTACAAAGGACAGAAAGAAATGAAGAAATATTAACTGTCCATGACTATGCCAAGATAACATATAAAAGTAATAATATCATCCAAATTAATTTAATTATGTAATTCCATATCAAACTACCAAATGATTACTTTGTGGAACTAGGAAAAACAATAATATATTCATCTGAAATAGCAAATGATCAAAAATCTCACCAGAAATAATATAAAAAAGGAAGAAAGGAAGCTCCTAACAGCATTTCTCAAATTATACTACATAGCTTTTATCATCAAAAAAGTTTGGTAGTAATTAAAAAATAGAGACTGATGAGAGGAACAGATTAGATATAAAACATCCAGAAGCAAATGAACCTACTATCTTAGTGTTTTTATAAACCAAAAGACCCTGGTTAACGGGGAAGGACTCACTATTTGACAAAAACTGCTAGGACTACTGGTCAGCAATCTAGCAAAAAACAGGTTTAGATTACTACCTCACAACATATACTAAGCTCCAACTGAGCACGTGACCTAAATAAAAAAGACCACATCATAAGTAAATTAGAAGAATTCAGCAAAAGTTATCTTTTTGATGTGTGAATAGGGAAAGAGTTCATTACTAAACAACAGAGAAAAATCACAGAAAATATACAATTTTGATTACATACAACTGAAATGTTTTTGACAAAGAAACACAAGGCAAATAAGAAGGGCGGAAGGAGTTTCTCCAAGGAAAACCATTCCAAATGATAAATAATCAGAGAATATGAACAGGTATACTTTCAATAGCCATACTAAAAATACTTTAAAATACTAATAATTAGAGAAATGCTTGCAAATGAAATCAGACTGGAGGGTTCCATCTCATATCCATTAGATTGGCAAAGACAACAAAAAAAGGAAAATGACATTTTGGAGGGGCTTCAGGAAAACAGAAAACTAATGCCCTACTAGTGAAGGTATAAATTGGCACATCTATTCTGGGAAACCAGTATGGAACTATAACCCCAAATTCACTAAACTGTGGTTATTCTTTGACCCAAAGACCATTACTAAGACCTATATTCCAAAGAGATCAAAGAAAGGAGAAAAAGACTCATATACACAAAAATATTTATAACAATTTTTTGTAGTAGCAAAGTCGTAGAAAGGTTCCCACCTACTGGGAAATGGTAAACAAATTCTACTATATGAAAATAATGCCATAAGAAATAATGGAGTGGATAGTCTCAGTGAATCCTGACATGCCCTATCTGCACTGACTCAGAGTAAGGCACAAAGAACAAGAAAAATAATTTATACAATAACCATATTACAAAGAACAATTCTGAACCGATCATGTATGTTATCCACCTCTTCTCTTTACAGAGAAGGGATGGACTCAAGAGGGAGAATAAGACTTTTGACTAATTTATATGCATTACAAGAATTTTTCTTTTTTTTCAGTGGGAGGAGTGGAAAAAAAGTGGGGAAAACAGAGCTGGAGAAAATAGAAAAGAAAAAGGTTCACCAAAACTTTTTTTTTTAAATATAGAAAAAAGGCCAAAAGCAAGGACTAGCAGGACAAATTTGAAAGCTATACGTTGAATTTATTATATTCTTTAAAAAAAGCAAATTGTACACAAGAGAGATATACAGCTTTATGTACAATCTTGTTTTCTGTTCTATAAACATAACCATTCTATTTGATGCTGAAGTTCAGAATTTAAAAATAAAATAAAACTTGTCACCATAAGGCATAATTTCCTTGAAATCAAGGACTCTTTTTTCATTGTTACTCAGTCATTTCAGTTGCATCTAACTCTTCATGACCCCATTTGGGGTTTTCTTGACAAAGATACAGGAGACATTTGCCATTTCCTTCTCCAGCTCATTTTACAGATGAGGAAACTGAGGCAAACAGGGTTGAGTGACTTGCCCAAGGTCACATTGCTAGTAGGTGTCTTTGGTCAGATTTTAACTCAGGAAGAGTGTTCCTGATTGTAGGCCCAGTTTTCTATCTACTGCATCAGCTAGCTTTATTTTTGTACCCCCAGGACTGGGCACAAGGCCTAGCACATAGATTCTTAAAATATGATTAATCATTGATTGGGCTTGCAGATCTCAATCTACTCCTATCCTAACAGGATCTAAAAAATAAGATCATTTTCACCAACATTGAATCAACTCATGACTTAAATTCATAGACTAGACTTAAAAGAAATCCTCCCCATTTTAGGGAGATCTGGTTTTGAGAGCTTTTCAAACAAAGAAATATGATGTATTTGACACTGAAGATATTTCAAATTCTTGATTTCCCCCCAAATTTCCTCTAGAACATTTTCTAATCTTTTATCAAAAAGAGTATATGTATACCCTAGACAGGCATTACGAAACAAGATACAAAAGGAACCCTAGTAAAGACACCTAAAATTAAAAACAAAGAGCCTTGAATGACCAAATCTGGAGATCTGTCATTCTTTTCACAATTTTTTTGTTTAGCTATTAGGCAACAAGGTATTGGATTCACTTACAAAGTACTCTGAGGAGTGTATGGTAAGCTGGCTACTTCTATTTACAAAAGCTATGCCAACACAGCACAAGCTCTGGCAGGTTCTACTAAGCTGGCAAACTCTTCGCAACTATTGTCTGAGAACAAGCTAAAATCAGAGAGATTCATCACCAGGCTGACTGCAGGACGATGAATTTGTGGCCACAGAAACTCTCAAAGGAATAGTATCAAAAAAGCTGTGATTTGTGTAGATGGAATATACCTATGGATCTTTGATATATTTGTAAATATGAATACTAATTTTTTTCCTAGTCAGAAGTAGATAAAGGATTGTGAAAATAATTTGTACATGAATTTTGTAGACTTGGAGTCTTTTCCTTTGTAGCTAAGTTCTCCTAGGATTCTGCAGTGACCCAATAAAAGAGGAGTATGCTCATAATTTCTCTGCTTTTCTGTCCTAAAACTGTTTCATCTAATCTCCTGCCAACAGTTCTTCAGGATTTCAAAACACATACAACACACACACACACACACACACACACAATTTTCATTAACTTTACTTTGACATACTTCACTTTTTAAATTTTAGTAACCATCAGGAAGGAGTAAATGTCACCCAAGTGAGAAATTTACACAACAATGAAAAAATTTAAAGGTCAGAAAGTAAAAGAGAATAGAACACTCACTATAGCAGGCTACATAATATAGGCTTATTTCACCAACTCATAAGAAATTAACCTTTAAGTCAAAAAACAAACATTTTTATCTACATTTCTGATAGGAACAAAAGACTTAAGCAAATAAAAGCTAACATGTTCCAGTGAATAATTTCTTTATTTCATCTTATTCTTTCTAAAAGAGTTTTGTTAATTTTACTGAACCATAGTGAAAGTTTAAAAGTGAAATTTATAATAGTCATCATGGTTGCAATATTTTAATTTCTTGTGTAAATATTTGGTAGCTTTTTCAAAGAAATCTTTTATGCTACTATTACTATTATAATACAATTTTGCAACATGAATGGAAAGCAGTTTAAATTTAACTAATACTTTTAAATGTCTCCAAAAATTTTCTGTCCAAAGAGAAGACAGAGAAAGAATATGATTATTCTGAATGCCATGACCTATCAGTTACCAAGTTGTCAATTTTATCTCTACAATTTCTTTCACATTCAATTCTCTCTAGTCTCACTGCCACCATCCTCATATAATATCTTCTTACCACGCTTCTGAATTATTACAAATACCTAAAAGACCTTTCTACCTCCATTCCTCCCCTGGTTTCACAAATCCATCCTTCAAATTTCAACCAAACTAATGTTTCTTACACATACTAATAAATCCATAACTAAGATTTTTATGGAGTTGTGAGATTTGTAAAGCACTTTATAACAATCCCATAAGAGCTACAGGTATTATTCCCATTTTACAGACACAGAATGAGAGGTTAAGGACTTCTTTAGCGGCATAGTCACCTAACCACTCTGATCAAGGCAAGATTTTAACTGAGGTCTTCCTGACTCCCAGTCCAGCACTCTACCTACAATGCCATGCTACTTCATAATGTCATGTCACTCTATTACTCAAAAATAACTAGTCTCTGACTATTACTCAAGTTCAAACTCCTTTTCCTGGTGTATCAGATCTAAAAATACTGTACCATCCAACTTTCTCACTATTACTTTACACTACTCCTCTCTTCTGGCCTCCAACCAAACTAAACTATCCACTGATCTACACAAGCCCTTAATGTCTTCCATCCCAGTCTTGGCCTGCTGAATTTTGTCACAGACTTTAAGGCCCTACTCAAATGGCAGCTCTTCATGAGACCTTTTCTGATCTCCACAGGAAATTAGGCCATCCTTACTCACTCAAATTCACAGGACACTTTATACATAGCTCTCTAAAATATTGTAGTTGTTCTCTATCACTCTCCCACCTCCACCTCTCATAAACTTTATGCTTTACAAGAACAGGGGTCCTTTTTTACTTAAACTATCTCTCTACATGGTAGGTACTTGATAATTTTGTCGTGTTTAACTGAATCTTGGAAATGATCTAACAATTTCAAAAATAAGTCACAACAAAAAAGAAATATATTCAGAACAGTATCCCTCTAATCTTTTTAAAATACAAAGCTATAAACAAAACATTGCAGCTTCAAGAACAGGTAAATCCTACATAGCTTTCAAAGAGAAGATAACAGAAGAAAGTGCCATGTGCTATGAAAGTAATCAATTTAAATGTAAAAGGTAGCCCAAATGAAGCTCTGATTCAGATGTAAAAATATTAATTAGTATCAATGAACCATGAGATGATTAATGGCAGGGTATTGTTGGGGTAGTTTCTTAATTTGTGGAATTTCAAGTAAAAGCTTATATATACTAAATAAACAAAGCTTCGAAACAAAAGCAGAATGCCTCCATATTATAGCTAATCTGATCTTACTACTAAGTATAAATGTAAAGAAAAAAATTTTTGAAGAGGAAGAATTTCAGAAGCTACATTCCAAAAAAAACAGAATAACACCCAGCAGTAAAGAATAGAGGACAATCATTGCATTTTAACAAAAAGACTAATTTCTTTTTTCTGCGTGGCCCCCATGTCAGAATGCTCTCTCTCCTCAAATTCACCTACTGAGGTCCTTAAAATCCCAATTAAACTCTCATTGTTTACAGAATGCCCTTCCCAACCCCTCTTAATTCTAGTACCTTCCCTCCCTTAACTATTTCCTATTTATCCTATACATATTTTGCCTTACTTGTTTGCATGTTGTCTCCCCCATTAGATTACAAGCTCCCTGAGAGCAATGACGGTCTTTTGCCTGCCTTTCCCCCACCCTACTCACCCAGAGCCTAGCACCTGGAACACAGAAGACAATTAATATTTACTGATTGACTATGAAAACTCATCATTTAAAAATAAATTGTAATTGATGTTGTGTTTCAATTAATAATAAAAAGGAAATCTTAAAATAGTTTAAATTTATCACCTCCCTGCCCCCCAACTTAATACTATGCTGCAGGGTACATTTTGGTCAATTTAATAAAGTAAAATTCAGCCTCACTCCTTATTAAAAGAAATAGCTCTAGAAAGGTGACTATTTTAATCCTAGACATTCTTTTCCTCAACTACTGCCTAGACTTTGTCACTTCCCCCTGGCTGCCCTCTAAATGTTCAAGAAACGTAAATCAATTACAACATTCATCTAAACAAAGTATGGCTCTAGCTGTTACCACCAACCAGCCACCCAACTACGTGCGCAAAGAACATTTTTAATGGGAAACCACAAAAATAATTTTATCTGGATGTCAGTTTAAAAGTAAGTAGAATTTTACCTGGAATTATAATCCTCCTGAAGAACATCGTATTGAAACTTTTCAAAGAATGAATTTCATCTGATATATAACTATCAGAATGCCCAATATGAAGGTAGCATGGAACTTTAATACAAATGAGAAATTATTGGCTGGTCATATAAGTTAACATGTCTGGCTAGTCTTTATATGTTGATGAGCAACCAATGATGTTTATTTTTATTTCTATTATTTTTAAAACAATTAGCAAGAAGAGAGATACATAATAAAACAAAAACTGCTGTGTATCTTTAAAAAAATTAAGTGATATATAATAAAATGCACACTAATTATATCTAACACAATAAAATATGAATCACATTTCAAATGCTATAAAAACACCCAACCCTTTGAATCAGAAGTAACATTCATGTAAAACACATTCACTATATAAATTACTTTTCACTATTAGCTTAAAGCAATTAAAAAACGATATTGTAATACTACTATATTTCAATGAGATACTCAGCAATAAAAAAAATTTCAGGAGCCTGAATCAGAATCACTTCAGGCAGCTTAATCTTTGAATAATCTGTAGAATTAGGAAAAAAGGATTCTCAAGCCACTAATTAACAAGTATTTTGAAAAAGTCAAGTGTTAGTGTAATACTTAGCAAATTAATAACTAATCCAAAAAAAACCCCACCTTTTGATATTTATAATTACTCCCCTCTAGAAAAAAACTAGACTACTGCTGGCACAAATGATATAGCTAACTTTTTCAAAATAGCATCTCATTTGAAATCAACTATTGTTTTGCTTTCAGGAAAACAACAGTAACCCTGTAATATGTTTTTTGTTTTGTTTTTTCTCCCAAGACTGGGGTGACTGAAAGGATTAGAAACTATGTATAAGAGAAAATTCAAGGAGCTCATGCTAACATCTTCAAGAATTTTAAAAGTTGTCATTGGGAAGAATTAAACTTGTTCTACTTGGATTTAGAAAGACGATCTGGGAAGAATAGGTGGAAGTTATAGGGACCAGCTTCTGCTAAGTGTAAAGAAAAACTTTCTAACAATCAGAACTGTCCAAAGTGAAATGTTTCAACATTTTTACTAGTGGAGGCTGGATAACAACTTATAGTTTCTACAGATGAAATTCTCACATAATTACTCAGGACTAGATGACCTCTGAGGTCTTTTCTAACTTTGAAACTGTAAGAAACTGCACTTCCTTTAGTTTTATCTTACTTTCACATTTTTTTAAGATTTTTAAAAAGTCACCTGGTGGGTACTTTTGGGGAGTAATAACAAATTGAAATAAGAAATTTTAATTTGAAATTATTAAATGATACAGTATGTTTACTTCCCAACTTAGAATGTTTAACAATACCAAAAAACGTATATTCCAATATGATCATCAGACTGAAGACGGTATCATTTTCTAATAGTAGTAAGAAAAAAATAGTACTAAAACTACTGTCAAGTGTCCCATCAAACTGTTTATTCAAAAGCTGGGCTCATGGAGTCTAAATGTTTATTCTCTTCTTTCATTTTTATGGTGATATGTGTGTATATGTAAGTATATATATATATATATGCATATATGTATACATATATATTTAGTACAGTATGACAAAATCTTTGATGGAGTCATCACATAGAAGTGAGCAAAATATAGGTCCTTTAGTGATTTTTTTCAACAAGAAACCATTCCTGTCCCCATGTGTAAGTGTGCAAACTGTTGCCACAGTAACAGAGTAGAGAAAGAACAGAAATTCTTTTACCATACTACACTACTGCTACTGCCAGACCCCAAGAAGCAGAGAGAAAGAGGAACAGTATCAAAGATGTCCTTTCTTTTCCCATTTATCCATATTTTGCTGCATCTGGGGGTGTTTCGACTGCAGCCCTCTCCTCTTGGGCCACACTAGTCCAAGGCTTCCCCTCAGTTCTCCGCAGGAAGCCCAATGGGCCTTCCAGCTCTCTTGCTATCACATAGATACCAACTGTATACACCAGGAATTTATCTCTCACTTTCTCCTCATGACTTGTTTTCCAGCCAAATATCTCTCTGACAACATCCTTTACAATGCTCTTAGGCAATATTTGTTTGTCAATAAATTGCAGCTACTTACACCCACAATTACTCCTCTTCATCACCCTTTTAGTGACCCTCAACTTTAATTCTTCAGAGACTATGGCATTCTCTGACTTGAATCAATACAGCATCACCAGAAGAATACTCTGTAAAAATGTGTGCTGCAAATGTATGTGTGCATGTGCATAAAAACACATAAGCATATATACAGACTACTCTCATGCACTTTCAAAACAATAGCTACAGCAATAGTCTCCTGACATATTTCAGAGATGCTTAGCATCAGGCAATGGGTGAGAGTGACTTAGCTCTTTTTACCAAAGTATTTCATTAGGAATACAATAACTTATTGAAAAGTCAATTGTTTTTTCCCCATATCTGGAAATTTAGTTGTGCCTGTCAGTTCGTGTATGTGTGTGTATGTATGACAGAAGGATTAGAAGGGGTAAGAGAAAATTCAACAACTGAAGAGAACTGAGAATGACACAACACCTTGGCAAAAATTATTTAGGTGAACTACTGGACAGGTGGTAACTGAGCCTGAAGATGGCTCATGCCTCTGAGTTGTTGGCTAAGTACATGCCAAGTCAAAGGGCATCCTAACCCTTTCTTCTATTTTGTATTTGCCATTATTTCTTTTTTTTAAAATTTTTAAAAATTATTTTGTTTTCAGTTTTCTACAGTCACTTCCAAATATCTTAGATTTTTCCCCCCTCCTTCCCCACCCCCTCCCTGAGATGGCAAGCAATCTTATATAGGTTCTACACATACATTCCTATTAAATATATTTTCCTCTTAGTCATGTTACATAGAAGAATAAAAATGAATGACAGATACTATAAAACAAAACACAACACAATACAAGAGAAAATCATCTGCTTCATTCTGCTTTTCAATTCCATAGTTCTTTCTCTGGATGTGGAAGGCATTTTGCCTCAAGAGTCCTTTGGGAATTTTTTAGGTCCCTGCATTGCAATGAAGGGCTAAATCTACCAGAAAAATTCCTCACACGCTGTGGTTGTTGCTGTGCACAAAGTTCTCCTGGTTCTGCTCCTTTCACTCAGCATTAGTTCATATAAGTCTTTCCAGGCTTCTCTGAAGTCTTCCTGTTCATCGTTTCTCATAGCACAATAGTATTCCATTACATTCATATACCACAACTTATTCAGCCATTCCCTAATTGATGGGCATCCCCCTGATTTCCAGTTTTTGGCCACCACAAAAAGAGCTGCTATAAATATTTTTGCACATGTGGGACCCTTTCCTAGTTTTATGATCTCTTTGGGATACAGTCCTAGAAGTGATATTGCTGGGTCAAAGGGTATGCATAATTTTGTAGCCCTTTAGGCATAGTTCCAAATTGCTCTTCAGAATTAGCCATTAGTTCTGAATCAACTAGTGTTTTACTTGGGATGAAGGTCTGTATGGAAGTCCATTTCAGAGAACTGCCCAGAGCTTAATATAATACTGGTGGGCACAAGTTTGCTAAAAGAGTGTGTAGAAAGGTAGGTAGAGCCACAATGGCAGATAGAGGGCAGTAATTTGTCTGAGCTCTCTCCAAAATCCACCCAACACCTTTAAATAATGACATAAAACAATTCCTGGAGCAGCAGAACTCACAAAAGAACAGGGTGAAATAATTTTCCAGGCAAAAACTTAGAAGGTCTGCAGGAAAGTGCTGTAGCACTGGGTGAGGGGGAGTACAATTCAGTGCAGGCCAGACAAGTCTCAGGAAAACAGAAGCAGTCCTTGAGAGCCACTGAAAGCAGCAGCTACTTCTGGAGTTCTCAGCCCATGGATGGCAAGGGAGTTAAACAACTGATCAGAAGGAGCTTACAGGGGTCTCTGCAGCTACAGTAGAAGAGGGGATCCTTGTCACAGTTCCAGGTACGTAAAAGAATACTTGTGGTCACTCAGAATAGAGTACAAGCCAGGAAAGTAGTAAATACACCTCTACTTAGATCATACCACCTTGGAAGAACTAAAAACTTACAGATCCCTAGAAGTAACTCTGAAAACAGCTACACAAAGCCCCTGAATCTTGGACAATGCACCTCCACCCTGGAATGAGCTCCACTTTAGCAGAGTTAAAAATCTTAAAAAAAAAAAAACAGATGAGAAAAATGAACAAACAATAGGAGAAAATCTGACCATACAAAAGTTACTAAAGACAAATCAAAACACACCCTCAGAAGAAGATAGCAAAGTCAAAGCCTCCAAGAAAAATATGAATTGGTCTCAGGCCATGAAAAAGCTCAAAAGGAATTTTGAAAATCAAGTAAGAAAGATAAAAGGAAAACTGGGAAGAGAAATGAGAGTGATGCAAGAAAATCATAGCTAAAGAATCAACAGCTTGATGAAGGCAACACAAAAAAATGCTGAAGAAAATAACACCTTAAAAAACAGAATAGGCCAAATGGTAAAAGCGGTACCAAAAGCCAATGAGGAGAATGCCTTGAAAAGCCTAACTGGGCAAATGGTAAAAGAGGCACAAAAATTCACTGAAGAAAAAAAATTCCTTAAAAAGTAGAATTGGTCAATGGGAAAGGAGGTACAGAAGTTCACTGAAGAAAGTAATTCCTTAAAAATTAGAATTGAGCAAAATGAGTAATTCCTTAAAAATTAGAATTGATTTTATGAGAAATCAAGAAACAATAAAACAGACTCAAAAGAATGAAAAAATAGAAGACAATGCAAAATATCGCACTGGAAAAACAACTGACCTGGAAAATAAATCAAGGAGAGACAATTTTAAAATTATTGTACTACTTGAAAGTCATGATCAAAAAAAGAACCTAGACATCATCTTTCAAGAAATGATC
This sequence comes from Potorous gilbertii, assembly GCA_028658325.1. Taxonomy (NCBI): domain Eukaryota; kingdom Metazoa; phylum Chordata; class Mammalia; order Diprotodontia; family Potoroidae; genus Potorous; species Potorous gilbertii. The sequence continues at coordinate 186,285,590 of CM053772.1, read as the reverse complement.
AAGGAAAACTGCCTTGGTATTCTAAAACCAGAGGGTAAAATAGAAACTGAAAGAATCCACCAATCACCTCCTGAAAGAAATCCCAAAATGAAAATTCCCAAGATTATAGTCAAATTCCAGAGCTCCCAAGTCAAGGAGAGAATATTGTAAGCAGCCAGAAAGAAACAATTCAAGTATCATGGAGTCAGTTAGGCTAAGATTTAGATTTAGCAGCTTCTATATTAAAGGATTGGATTTGGAATATAATATTCCAGAGTACAAAGGGACTAGTTGCTAGGATTACAACCAAGAATCACCTACCCTGCAAAACTGAGTATAGTCCATCTGAGGAAAAAAAATCACATTCAATGAAATAGAGGACTTTGAAGCATTCTTAATGAAAAAACTAGAGATGAATAGACTGTCAAATATAAGATTCAAAAATCATAAAAAAGGTAAACAGAAAAGGAAAATCATAAGGGAATTAATAAGGTTAAATTGTTTATATTCCTACATGGGAAGATGATACTTGTAGCTCATAAAAAACTTTTTAATTATTAGGGCAGTTACAAGGAGTATATACAGAGAGAGGGCACAGGTATGAGTTGAATATGAAGAGATATCTAAAAAAATAAAATTAAGGAGAAAGAGGAAAGCACTGTGAGAAAGGGAAAGGAAGAGGTATAATTATCTCACATACAAGAGGCAAGAAAAAGCTTTTACAGTGGAGGGGAAGATGAAGAATTGGGGAATTGGGGAGAGGAAGTGAACCTTACTCTCAAGAGAATTGGCTCAAAGAGGGAATAACATATATACTCAATTGAATACAGAAATTTATCTTACTCTACATGAAAGTCAGAGGAAAACAAGGTAAGAAGAGGGGTGGGGAGGTGATAGAAGGGAGGACAGATTAGGGGCAGTGGAAGCCAGAAGCAAAACTCTTTTGAGGAGGGACAGAGTGAAAGGAGAGAGAATAAATTGGGGGAGGGGAGATAGGATGGAGGGAAATATATTGAGCAATTGTAACTGTGGAAAAAAATTTCTGAAGCAACTTTCTCTGATAAAACCCTCCTTTCTCAATATATAGAGAACTGAGTCAAATTTATAAAAATAAAAGTCATTCCCCAATTGACAAGTGATCGAAAGACATGAAGTTTTCAGATGAAGTCATCAAAGCTATCTATAATCACATGGAGAAATGTCCTCAATCACTATTGACTAGAGAAATGCAAATCGAAATAATTCTGAGGTACAACCTTACACTTATCAGATTGGCTAATAGGAAAATGACAAATGATGGAGGGGATGTGAGAAAAATGAAAGATTAATGCACTGTTGGTGGAGTTGTGAACTGATTCAACTATTCCCTACAGCAATTTGGAACTATGCCCAAAGGGCTATAAAACCATGCATACCCTCTGACCTAGCAATGTCACTACTAAGGTCTATATCTAAACAGACAAAAAACAAAAAGGAAAGGTACCTAGATATACAAAAATATTTACAGCAGCATTTTTCTGGTAGCAAAGAACTGGAAACTGAGGGGATACCCACCAACTAGGGAATGGTGAAATGATGAGGAGAATGTTCTCAGAAAAACCTGGACTTAGATAGGCTGATGCAAAGTGAAATGTATTGTGTACAAAGTAAGTACAATAGAGTAAGATAATCAGCTGTGAATGACTTAACTATGAAATGATGAAGAGAATGCTCTCAGAAAAACCTGGACTTAGATGAGCTGATGCAAAGTGAAATGCATTATGTATAAAGTAACCACAATACAGTAAGATGATCAGTTTAGCTGTTCTCCAAAATACAATGATCCAAGGTAACTCTGAAGGCCTTATGATGAACAATGTTATCCATCCCCAGAGAAAGAACTGATGATGTCTAAATACAGACTGAAGTATACTTTTTACTTTATATTTTTTGAGGATTTTTGGTCTATGTTTTATTTCACATGATTAATATGGAAATGTTTTACATGATTACACAACTATAACCTATATATCAAGCTGCTTGCCTTCTCAATGATGGGGGTAGGGAGGAAAGGAGGGAAAATAAATTGATATTCAGTTTCAAAAATGAATGTTAAAAACTACTTTCACATGTAACTGGGGAAAAATAAAATACTAAATAAAATTTTTTAAAGGGTGCAGAAACAGAGGACTTAGCCCACGGACTGTACAGACTGAGACACAGTCAAGTCCAGACCAGAACCCCTAAAATCAAGGATATTTAACATCCATAGTCCATACCAGTATGAGCATACCTAGGGCAATACAAATAGCTCACATACTAACCTGGCCTTTCAAATTTGAAGAGATAGCTGTTTCTAAGACTCATAGCTGCATTTTTGTATTTTACTTGTATTTTTGTATTGTATTTTATGATGTATTACAAAATCATTCATTTGTCCTTGGGTTTCAATGGAATATTAGCAATGGCAGGAAAAGTAAAGCGGTCACTGGTCGGGAGGATGATAGAGAATAACTAGTTGTGTTACCTTCAGTGGTGTTCAAGACTGAACAGAACACCTACTGTAAAGCAAATTGGAAATAACTGCCCATCTTTCAGAACCAAAGAATGAAATTATACGTAAGAAGAGATCAAATACAAAATTCATGTCCTACAATACAAAGACATACAAAAAAAATACAAAATTTACAAAGAAAAGTAAGACTGGTAAGTTACTTTTAAAAATCTTCAATAAACAATAACTTTCCCAGCAATTTTTCCCACTCCTTGGTAAAGTAATTTCAAAAGGACACACCCTGTTAGCCACTAGAGGGAGTTTGAAATTTAAAAAAAATATATTTTAACCTCCTTTTAGCCCCCATATTCTTGCTTGCATTAATATTAGGGCCATGGTAATTTTAAAAGTATATAAAACAGGACACATATTAATATTAAATTTTTTAAAAATTATTTTAGTATGAATTTCATCGTGAAATTGTCTTAAACAGCTAATATCTTGATTTACAAGAGAAATCACTTATTTCCTAATATGAATTTTATACGCAGTACTTGCTGAGACCCTTAAATTCCATAACCTGAAATTCAGAATACCTAGACAAACCATATCTAATATGAAATTCACATATTAGACTACTCACTTTTCCTAAGTGATTGAGAGGAAAACTTTCATTACAGAGTAGTGATTAATGAACTAGAAATGAAGCTAAACTCTGAAAATGTGAGCATGACAACCACTGTCAAATCCAAAGAGCACCATGATATCTGTATCTAAACCAAAGAAGTGAAATATGAAAATGCAAACTATTCCATATTCTACTGAATTTTAAAATCTCTGTTCATGGTCAAAATTAAAGTTCACAAATCAGAAAAGCCCATTAGTTTTTGTTTTCTCGAATTAAAAAATAAGTTGTTACTTCAAAAAGGTCGTTGAATATATTAGTGTGTAAAGAAATACAACTAATTTCACACAACTTTATTCATGCTTAACTTTTAGAAACAATCTTTTTCAGTTAAGTGTTTTAATATTTGAGTCAAGATTATTTTCTTCCCTAAGAAGTTTTAAAGCAAAATCAGATTGGAGGCATCTCAAAGAATCTATTTCAGTAAAAGGAATGTACTTTCTAAAATGCGTCGTGGATTAGGATGTTTCCATGTTAATCTTTAAATATTTATAGCAAACACATTCAACAATATAGTCTCTTTTCCTTTTCTACCTGACCAAAACACCCTTACCCAGATACTGAAATGCAACTGTCAATGGAACTGCATTACTCTGATTTTACGGATCATAAGAATGAACCGATAATGCGTAGCTGAACAAGTTTTCCTTTTTCTTCTCATCTTCAGTTTTTGGGGGTACCAATTTAGACAGACAGTATGTATATATAGATACACAAATATACATTATCACACATGTATACTTAGTCACACACGCATATGTGCTCAAATATCAGCATAATACATATATTAATATACATATACATTAATATACACATACATATATTAATATACATAAATACACATGCTGGCACGAAGAGAGGCACGGGTATATATGTGTACAAACATATACACCTATTCTCCCCACACAGGCACACGTACGCCTATATATACACATCTACATATACATAATATACATATGCATATATTTGCAATGTACCTGTATTAGCACTCGGGCAGGCACAGAACACACACATACATAGCCACATGCTGGCCCGCCTGCAGGCACACATATAGACATCATACGTATATAATACACATACATACGCGCGCACACACACACACACTCCCTAATGCCTGAAAGTTTTCCCGGCGCCTATCAATCAATCCCAACTGCAGGAAACAACACCCTACGGACATCCCCCCCAGCCAGGTGCCAGCCTCCTTCGTCGCCCCCGACTCCTCGCCGAAAGGGGAAGTCCCGGACCGTGCCCACCGCGCCGCGGCCCCAGCACTCCCGGAGGCGCCGCGGGGCCCGACCCGAGGGGCAGGAGCGGCGGTCAGAAGCGGCCCTCCGCGAAAAAGGCCAAGGGGCAGCCTGCCCTCCCCACCTCCCGCTCGGCTGGCGGTCCGAGCCTTCCCCGAACGGCAGCCCACGCGAGGGGGAGTCCGAGCTCGGAACTCCCTCCCGGGGCGGCCCGGCCCCGCGCTGCGCGGCTCTCCGCGGCCGGATGCGGCGGGGGCGGCCGCTCCCCGCTCCCCGCTCCCCGCTCCCCGCCGCGCCGAGCACGACGCTCCGGAGCCCGGCGGCCACGGGCGGCGGAGGAGGAGGATGCTCCCCGGGCCGCGCGAGCGCCGGCGGCAGGGCGGCGGTGACCCAGAGCCCAGGGCGACCCGGACGCCCAATCGGGCCGCGCTCCAAACGTGCCTGGTGGTGACAGAAATAAAGTGGGTCACAAGGCCTAGCGGGTCCCTGAGGAAACACCCTCGGTCCCCCGGCTCTCCGCCCCGCCCCCGGCCTCCGCCACCCCCCACCCCGCCCGCCAGGTAGCCCCAGCTCGCCCCGGGGGGGAGGGGCGTCCCCTCCTCGGGCGGGCCCCGGAGCCAACTCCTGGAGAGAGGCTCTCCCGCGGGGCTGTCAAACTTGGAGGCGCGCCCCCCGCCCTCCCCAGCGCCCTCGGTCCTCACCGTGCGAACGGCCGACGGCTCCGGCGGCTTCTTCCCTCTCCCCTCTCCCCCCTCCCCCCACCCCGCCGTGTGGCTGCGGCAGCCGCTGGCTCTCCCGAGGAGCCCCCGACACACCGCAAGCCTCCGCCGCCAGCAGCAGCAGCACCCGAGGCCTGCGAGAAGTACCCGCAGTCACCGCCGCCGCGGTTGCTGCTGCCGCTGCCGCCACTGCGGCCGCCCCACTCTTCTTCTCCTTCCCCTCCTCTTTTCTTCCCCTCCCCTCATCCGCCGGCACTCTAGCACGCATGCGCCGCCAAGTCAAGCCTACCGGCAACCGACAGGCCCCGGGCCCAGCGGCTCCGGCTAAGCTTGCCCGCAGCGCGCACGCGTAGGGAGCAGAACTTTTTTTTTTTTTTTTTACTAATTTTTTTTTAATCGGCAAGCCGCAAATCAAATCTGTGATTGAGCGTCTCACCGTGCGCATGCGCCGACGGCCGTCCTCGCCGGCCGAGGCCCAGCCCGCCCTCGCCTCGTTCTCTCAGCCATGCCTCCGAGGCTGCCCGAGCCTTCTGGTGCGCATGCGGATTCTTGGATGAGGGCGCTTGGGGCCGGTGGGGTGAGGGCCTGTTTGCCCAGCTTTCGCGTCGGCCTTGCGCCTGCGCGGGCTCGAAGGTTTCCCTCCTCCTCTCGCTTCTCGCCCCGCGCCTCTATCCCCGCCTCCTGCTCTAGCTCTGTCCCTGTTCTCCCAGACTGGCCGGGGCACAGAGGAAGCTGGGGCTTTCCCGGAGGTCTCGCTCCCGCCTTCCTTCCCAGCATTTGGCAGGAACGAATCCCGTTACTGGAAAGCCGGGAGGTGGGGTTAGAGTGGCCTTACAAGGACAGAGGCCTGCCTCTTCAGAAAGCCTTGAACCACACGAAGGCGGAGAAGGAGAACTCCGCCGCTCCTGCCCCCCGCCCCTCCCCGGGCCAGCCCGGCCGTCCCCACCCCGCGCTCTGCCCCTCGAGGCCGCGGGCGCCGCAGGCCGGGGGGAAACTTCCACAGGAGGCCGAGCTCCCCGGTGGTCCGCGGGTCAGAGACGGGCATTCCCCACCCCCACCCCGCCCCAGGCTCGATGCCCGGAGGGGTGAGGAGGGACCGCTACCGTGGGCCGTCACTGTCCAGATCGCTGCCTCCAAATGTGCACCCAAAGGACCCCGTGGGTGCTTCAGGAATATTTGGTCCTTGTTGCCAAGCAGCTTGGACTTTTTGGGAGGTAGGGGTGTTTCCATTTTCATGTTTGAAGGGATAGCCTCGGAATTTAAATCAGTGTATACTGTTTTTGAAAGTCACATCCTGGATATAATGTCCCTTCAGGAAGCTTTATTTAAAACTGACTTTCTCTGTATCCGAGAGAAGAGACCTGTATGATTGTCAGACTGATTCAGACCTATAATCTAGGGTTATGTCACCGATGGGTTGGGGGAGGTGGTTAGAGGAGATGATCATCTAATGTTTTCTCACTCCTTCCGTCTTGCCCTCACTGGAGACCTGACTGCCTTCTGAGAACACTGCTTCCCAGAATGGCTTTTCCGATACTAGCGGCAGTTCGGGGTATACGTACAGTAACCTCTCCTCCTTTGAGGGGCATTCGGTCCATAATTATATCGTCCAATCAAAATTCTGGTAGCTTTTATCTACTGACCTGCAAGACATCCCTTCTTTCCTCTAAGTCCATTAACACATTCCCCTCCCCAACTTCTGTCCTTATATTAGAAAACGTGTGTGTGTGTGTGTGTGTGTGTGTGTGTGTGTGTGTGTGTGTGTGTACACACATTCCCTCAAAGACCCTGACCTCCCATTCCTCAATTTACCCATTTCCAATGACCTGCTTCTCAATCCCACCTCAGCTACAGAGACCTTTGATCTTGTCATGACTCATGTCTACTTTGATGTTCATGAACTCTTGAAATTACTTTGTCTGATCATGCATGATCTATTGTTATTTCACTTTTCTCTGCCTGACATCCCTCAGCTCTGTTCTTCATCTTCACAGTGACTTCAATCACTCCTCTCCTCAGGCGTTTCCCCAGCTAACACCCGTAAACTGGTTGCGATCTTTCTTTTCCCATCTTGAATCCTGAATGAACTGTTTCAACTTGACACCATCACCTTATCTTGAGTTCCTTGCTTCTTATCCTACAGCTGATCTTGCCCTGTTATCAGAGGCTGCTCTACCAGCCCTAACACTTTCACTCTCAGTTCGGGTTTGCTTTTACTAAGTAAGGCACTTTCAAGTCTTGGAACAGATAACAAAAGGTTATTTTGCCCTAATTTAACAAAGTTGGGACATTGATACAATGTTATTTAGCTTCTCTGGTTATCCCCCACCTCTCCTTGTCTCCATATGGAAAAGTATTTAGTCAGGAGGTCAGGGCTGCTGTGGTTTTCAAAAATCCATGACTGCTTATGTGACGGAAACTTCTTACGCCTTCAGGTGACCAGGAAGCTGGTCTGGGGAAGGGGAAGTTAATCATATCTTGGGGACTGATTTGCCTCCTTTTACTGAAAAGATAACCCCTTAGGTTTAGGAAAGGAGGAGCCTGGACCTCTCCACATTATTGGGGAGAAGGGGGAGAAACTAAATTAGGGAAATGCTGATTAAAGTTAGTCTTATAGACACCTGCCAAGTCCAGCATTAGATTATTCCCACTATCCATTATCAATGATTATATTCACATGCTTTTCAACAAAGCTGGACATAAGCCAATTACATATTTGTTACATAATCTCAGTTGGGTCCTCATTTCAAGAAGGCAATCCTTCCAGAACAACTCTTCGTCCCCAATCTGTTCACTATCTGATTCGCCACAAAAGCGTTTTTACACACCTTTTGCCCCTCATACTTCTCATGGCTCTCCCTCCCTCCACCTTGTCAGTTGAGAAGAAACCTGTCTCATATTTCACTGAAAAAATTGATATTCTCTGAAAGTTCCCTCTTCTTCCTTCATCCTTATTTCACATTACTCAATGCTTTCTGAGGCATTTTCTCATTTGATCTTCATAACAGCCCTGTGAGGTAGGTTCTGTTATTGTTACCATTTTACAGATGGGGAAACTGAGACTGAGAGAAGTTAAATAACTAACCTAGGGTGACACACTGAGTAAGAGTTCAAGGAAGGGTTTGAACACTGGTCTCCCTCAAGAGAGGTCCAGCACTCAATCTAGTATGTCACCTAGCGGCTTCTTCTGTTCCTAGTTCCGTCCTCTGAAGTCAAACAGAGCAAATTTAATCTCCCTTCCATGACTCAGCCTTTCAAGTACTTGACAGTTATCATGCCCTCCCCCCACTTTCTACCTTCCCAAGCCTACCTCCCTCAACTTATTACCTTTGAGGGCATTTTTCTTTCTTTGTATTCCCAGCACAGTATTTTGCACAGTCAGTGTTTAATAGATTATATGTTCAATGTGAAAAAAAATTAAAGAAATTCATATTAAAACAACTCTGATATTTCACCTCCCAACTTCAAACTGGCTAAGATAAGAAAGACAGAAATAGCGAATGTTGGAAAAGTGGTGAGGGGAAGAGAGGAACACTAATACATTGTTGGTGGAACTGTTGCCAATTAATCTATCCATTTGGAAAACAAATTTGAACTATGCAAGAAAAACCATTAAATTGTTAATAATGTTTAATCCAGCAATCCTACTACCAGATATATACCCCCAAAAAGAGAAAGAAAAAAGTCCAAATACTGATTGCAACATTTTTTGAATTAGCAAAAAAAAGTATAGAAAATGGGTACTCACCTCTTGGGGAACAGTTAAACAAACTGTGGTATGTGAATATTATTGAATAGTACTATGGAATGAAGAATAGGAAGAATTCAGAAAACTATGGAGAGGTTAATATGAAGTGATACAGAGCAAAGAAGTTAGAAGAGGGAAGAAAATATATATATGATGAATACCTGCAACACTGGAAGGTGGTTTAATTCAGATGAAACGTAACAACCAATTTTAATCCCAGAGAACAGATGATGAAACCCATTTTGCTTTTCTCTATATTGGGGATGGGGTGGGGTGAGACAGAGGGACTACAGAAGAAATCATTTTTCATGAAGTTTATTATTCAGAAGATTCAAGGAAGGCTGGGCATACCAGAAAATGACTGTGGTAGCAAAACGGATTAATATATTTTTTCATTTTTCACTTAAATGGTGTCCCTTATTCAATAGTTTCCTTACTTGAAACTTAATCCACATGCACTGAACCTTTCTTCCTCATCACCTGAATCTATAGTTGTTCCACATGTCTATCACTTCACCTAATCCATTAGACCTTTTCTTCCTCCACTTAACTAGTTCTGCTCAGGCAGAATTCAGTGGTCAGCCACTTTAGTGCTAACCTCCAATAATGTCCTCTTCTTCTTTCTTTCCTCCCTTTATGTTTCCCAGTTCCCCACTCTTAGAACTCATCCCTAGTCAACTTCCATTCTTGAGTTCTGTTCCCAGGCTGGATTGCATTGGTGGGGGAAATCACAGACCCGTGCAGACTGGGCCAATAACAAATCCAAATTGTCTAGCTTCACTTTAATATTCACCATGCTTGACAATCCTCTTGATTCCTTTTCTCTTCCTCTACTGGATTCAAACTGTTTTTACCCTTCCTAAAACTGCTCTATCAGTTTTTACCTGCTCCTCAAACTTAATCAATTAATTTATTAGGATCCTGTTTACCAGATACTTTCAGGAAATTACCTCATATTTTCAGATGTATTGAGCTATCTGAAGTCATTTGGTGTAAATTATACTCCTCCCTCCATTTAACTCCTTATCTAATTCAAAGCTTCTCTTTTTTTCAAACATTCTCCTACTTTCCTCTAGTTTTCAATGAAAAGATATCCTTTCTGCTTTTCCAAAGCCAGCCTCCTGCAGGTTAAGTAGTGAAAAATTAATCAAGAAAGATGTGTGGGGCATCCCAAAGTCTGTGAGGCTTTTTACCAGCCACATATACAGAATAAAAACAGGAAGGTGGGTGAAGAAGACCTTGCCTTGTTATTTTAGCAAAAATATATTCATATTCAATTGAATGGCAAGACTCAAGGGATTTGGGCCAGGAAAATGTATGGTGCTTCAGATTCAGACAGTCCAAAGTACTTTGAAGATAGCCCCTGCAATTATTAGAAGGAAGTTCAGGTTAGCAATCAGGATTTGACTAAAGAAAAGGGGACTTTCTAACCCTGGTTGGAGGCTTGGGATGTAAATATTAATCCTGAGACAAGCAGATATGGTTTCAAAGTGCGTAAAAGATCTGATTAGCTGACTGAGTTCCAAGAGAGCTTAAGCCCTGGATGCAAAGACTCTGGAAACAGATAGAAATCTCTTCTTACCAAGAAGCACCATTCCCAGATCAAATCACTATACTACAACTTCTCTGGCTTTAATACAATAGTACAGCCTTCTCCTTTCTGCTCAGAAGTTGTTAGGCATTACTTGCACTATCAAATAGACTACCTAGCACCTGTTGACTTTCAAACACTGCAGTCTTGTAGTGTTACATTTTCAGTATGTATAAAATATCAAAAGCATGGAGGATACCTTGTTGGATGACAGTCTTTAAGTTGGGCTTGTGCATAGAGCACTGGGCTTAGAATCAGGAAGACTCATCTTCCTGAATTCAAATCTGGACTCAGACACTTACTAACTGTGTGACCCCTGGGCAAGTCACTTAACCCATTTGTCCCAATTTCCTCATCAATAAAATAACATAGAGAAGGAAATGGCAAACTATTCTAGTGTCTTTGCCAAGAAAACCCCAAATGGGGTTTAAAAAGAGTTGGACACGACCAAATGATAACGATGCTTTGTTGACTCAATGGTTTTTTTGTGATATTTTATAGTCAGGAAACAGTGAGTACAATGGGATATTTTATTCTTTATATCTCTCAGTCACGGTTATGAATACTGTAGAATATCATCTGAGGAAGCCTAACTGATCCCTTATAACAATACTATTATCAAGAATTTACACATGCATATTGGTGCACATGCATATTATTTTCAGAAAAATTTCATTGAAATGAAAAAGCAGGCATATGAGGCAGTAGTTATTGGTTTCTTCTTAGTAACCTCTTTTGGTTAATGGTATTGTCTGGGATTCTTTTCTATGCTTTTGGTATCAATCAGTTAATAAGTGTTTATTAAGTACCTACTATGGATTAGGCATTGTGCTATTTGCTGGAAAATGAAGATAAGAATAAATAGTCCCTGCCCTTCAGAAACGTTCTATCAGGGGATAAAACTATTACTCAATCAACAAGCATTTATTAAACATCTGATGCTCCAGGCACTGCTAAGGATAAAATTAAATAAATGGAACAATCTATAGTCACAAGGAGGTTACACTTCATCAGGAGAGACAAAGAGGAATTATTAACGTAAGTACATATGGAAGGGAGAGAGAGAAAAAGAGGGGGGGAAAGAGAAAGAGAGAGAGAGAGAGAGAGAACAAATAACAAAATAGGTAAATACAAGGCAATTTAAGAGAAAAGGCCCTAGCAGTTGAAAGACTTCAATAAAGGTGTTGCTTGAGCTATATCTAGAGGGAAAAGAGGAAGTAGAAGGAAGTGGAAGTTAGGAGGAAGTACATTCCAGGCATGGGAGACTACCAGTGCAAATGCATGAAACAGGGAATGTCATGGGGAATTCTCATTTTTCATTTAGCAACTTCTGAATTTCCCCATCATTTTCATCAATATTTGTAAGCATTGTGACCCAGATGAGTAAATGCGGTGCTGTACATCAAAATTTGGAAAGCTGCCTACTCATTTTCTGCTCCACTGTTTCTAGCCTTGTGTTGGCTCAACTTTCCCTCCAAGTTAGCAATGAACTGTTCCTACCAGAGAAGTACTCTAATCTGTTGACATTGTGTTCTGGTACTCATCTTGCCTTGGGGTCACTGCTTTTGTTGAATGGAATATTTAACTTGGGGAGAGGATAAAGCTATGATCAGTCCAGCATTCTTTGCCACACATTGCCTTTGCCACTCTCACATCCAGTCTGTCTCTTCTCCTTACAATGACATAGTCTATTAATCCAATGTTTGCTGCAAGGTTGCATCCACGAATTTTTTACATTTAAGTAAAGGAAAGAGTGTTGGTCATGAGAGAACACCATATCTTCAGTACTAAGTGACTATTGCTACTGCTGTTTCCAACTCCACTCTTCCTAAGGACTCCCTGTCATGTCTGATAGTCTGTGCCTATTCTAGCATTCTAAGAACTCAGAATGATAAGCTTGCCCTCTTTTGGCACATTGATGATAAGGGTCTCCAGGTCTTCATAAAACTTTTCTTTGGCTTCATCAGAGATCCTCATAGGTACTAATGATGGCAGTGTGGTGCTTCCCTGCAAGCGGCAATCTCATTGCCATGAGTCTGTTGTTCACTCCTTTTGGTAGACATACAAGCTTGCTGACTAGATGAGTTCTTACTGCAAAACCTCCACCAACGTCACAGCACTCCCCTTCACTGCAGCCGTTCCAGAAACACATACATCTAACTCTGACTTTGGTAGGTTGGCCTTCATTTGCCAGCCTTGTTTCACTCAGGGCTGCTATTTGGACTTGATACTTGCTTAGTTCTCTCAACAAGAGCTATATACATCTTTCAAGTCTACTGGATTTTGTGCTGTCCACAAGTATGTGCACATTCTATGTGCCAGTCAGTGACGAGTAGGATCATCCTTGCAGAAATTTTTTGCACATTTTTTTGTGTGTGTTTTGACTGCGGGGTGGGCTCCCTGCCTGCTGTAATAAACAGGTCAGGGTTGGGTAAGCAGACAATTTTTAGGGCACTTTTTTCTAGTCTCTTCCTCACACAAGGAGATGAACAGTGTAGTCCTTAACAGACTGCTCAGACACCTGAGGACTGCCAAATCCAGCTGCTGCCGCCAGTGAAATGACCTTATGGCCTGGGCCACCTGTGTTCAAGGTTGTGACAGCTCCCAGTGTATCTGCACATGCTATTTTGTCACATGCCTTTCACCTTGGGACTCTGAAATAGATAAAAATGGTAAAATAGTGTGGGTGATGCCTTTTGATTCATGCATAAAATAGATTTAAGTGAGGCAGAGTTGCATGAAGTCATCAGCCTCACCCTCTTTCAGAACTGTCACAGTCCAGTGGCAGGACAGAGTCAAGATGACTGGTGATGGCTCAAGATGCAGTGGATCACCTTAGTGTCTTTGATGTCTAACTAAGTTCCCAGCACTTTACAGTGCCTGCTTCACTTGCTTTCATGGTCATCGGAACAAATTGTTCTCATCTGCTCATTCCACAGGGTAAGTTTTTATATACTTGGAGTAGATACTCCCCTAACTCATTGAAATGTTTGAGACCCTTTGGTTACCCTCAACCTAGTTTAACCTGTCTGCTGAAATGGTTTACTGGGATGTGACCGCTCTACATGCTACAGCTTCTTGGAGCCACAGGTGAGACAGGTGAATCAGGTAGACACCCATGGTGGAAAGTAGCCCTGCAAAGGACTCAGCAGCCCTCAAACCAAAGGTAGTAGTCTTCCCTGAACACACCATACACACACTTTAGCAGCATTGTGGATGGACTGAAATTGGTAGACCTGAAGCAAAAAGATCAGTCACAAGGTAGTTGCTATAATCAAGGCCAAAAGGAAATGAAGTCCTGGACAAACATAGTAGTTGTGTGAAAAGGCCTCATAACTGTGTCACCTCCAGCACAGACCTCAGTGTATATACTTGGGCTATTCTAGCTGTTTTCTCATTGTTTCTTCAGAACCTCTTTAAAGACATCTGGAACTATGATTCCACTGTCTGATGAAGAAAGGGTATGTTATGTTATAAGAACAATTGTAGCTCTTTTTCATATTTCATCTGTTTGTAGTCTCCCTTCTGTTTTTAACATTTTATCTTTAAGCATCCTCAGAATTATTTGGGGGTAGTTGAGTCTTGACAAGATTTGTTTAAAGTAATTTCCCCTCCATTGCTTTTCACTGATTTAAGAAATAACACTGCTTATGACCTATCATCCTTCTTCATAAAATTTTACAAATCACTTTACAATCTAAACCAATGTCTTCTTTGGATACCATTTTTTTCTGCTTAGCAAATAAATTGTTTTCTGACTAAAGCAGCTTAAAAAAACCAAATAACCTCTTTTGGTCTCCTCTTTATGGCAATTGATTTATGTGCTGATAATTTACTAATGGTTGAGGAAAGTGATGATCTTCTCTGACTCAAAAGAGAAAGAAAAACTTCCCAGATTAGGTGAGATTTTACTGTGAGTTTTGAATAATGGGAGGAAGATAACAGTAGAAAGTAGGGTATTGGTGTGTACATATTAGATTATCAAGAATGGGCAAAATAAAACTCACTGTTATTTGGATAGGCACTCACCCATATCCATTCCAAGCCTCCAGAAGAAAAGTATATAGAGAAACAAAATACAATTTCACTAATTGTGTTCATATTTTAACATTAGATAATATGACTCAATGCCCAACATGGATGACATCATATAATGACATGTATACTATCAAAGAATCAGATAATTTTTGAGGTTTTCTAATACAGACCCTTTATTGCAAGAATCTCCTTACAGATCATCAGTTAGTTTCTACTTAAACACTTCCAGTGACTGGGGAACATTGCATAAAGGGTCCTGCAGGAATGTAAGCCCTATGTCGAGACATAATAGGCTTATTAGGGGAACACCTATTTACTCTGAGCATTTGATCACTCATTTTGATATGTGGCTAATTACAAGTCTGAAGGAATTTCTAAAGAATTAATAGATACAAGCAAAGACTGAAAGAACTGGGGCATGATTTCTAAAATCAGCTTGGAAATCTTTCTGCTCATGTCTTCTAACACATTAGTATTCTGTCACATTCATATACCCCAATTTGTTTAGTTATTCTTCAGTTGCTGGCATCCTCTTAGTTTCCAGTTTTTTTGACACCACAAAAAGAACTGCAATAAATATTATATATTTTTTAATTTCTTCCCCTGAAAATTGCCTGTTCATATCCTTTGACCATTTATCAATTAGGGAATGACTTGTATGGTTATATATTTGAGTCAGTTCTCTATATATTCTAGAAATGAGGCCTTTGTCCCCAAGCTTAGCCGTAAAAA
>CM053772.1:186252682-186269881 GCA_028658325.1 Potorous gilbertii | reverse complement strand
CAAAACCAAAAGAATGACAAAATGGAAGAGAATGTGAAATATCTCATTGGAAAAACAACTGACCTGGAAAATAGATCCAGGAGAGACAATTTAAAAATTATGGGACTACCTGAAAGCCATGATCAAAAAAAGAGCCTAGAACATATCAAAAGAGATATCAAGAGATCAGATCAATACTGGCTTCAGGCCTCCTGGAGGGCCTACAGGTGAATGCTGCCTGGGTACCTCAGAACCCTGTCTTTTCACTATCACCTACCAGAAATTGACTTTGTACCCTGAGACAACCCTGACACAGTCTCATCCTGTGGTTTCAGAGCCTCAGAGCTGGCTTTTTCCCATCCTGTGGTCCTAACAAGCTTTAGTCCCTGTGGACCTGAAATCTTCCTGGCTTCTGAATCATCCTCACCACCACCCAAACACCCTCCAATTAGAATGCCCACAAGTTTCCAGATATGTTGTGGAGTCCCATACTAGGCATCCCTCTTCTTCCCTTCTCATATTTCTTAGCTATCTTTCCCCACTACTTTTTCCTTCACCTCATCTCTTTATGAAGATGGGACCCTTCTCCTTGTCAAAGCAAATTCATCTCCTGACTCTATCCCTTCCAGTGGCCTGCCCCCTCCTATCATCTCCATCTCTTTCTAATCTTCAATCTCTCCCGATTAACTGGCTCCTTCCGAAAATGTCCTTTTCTTTTTCACCCTTACACAACAAAAAAATTGTTACTTGTCCCTATAATCCCATCATCTTATATCTATCTTCCTCTCTTCAGCTAAACTCCTTCAGAAAGTCATCTACAATTACTAACTCCACTTCCTTTCTCCTCAGTCCATTTTAAATTCTCTTCAATCTGACTTTCAACCCTGACACTGACACTGTTAATCACCACCGCCTGGATATTCTCTCCTCTCTGGGTTTTTAGAACACTGTTCTCTCTTGGTTTTCTTTCTGTTTGCTCCTTTTTTTTTAATTTTTTTTTTAATTTATTTTTAACAGTTTACAACAGATAAAGCAATTCAAACTTGTAGTCAGGTTCTACTTTTTTTTTTAAAGCATTTACAATATGGACCACAAAAGAATTTTTTTTTTAAACATTAACCAACTGAGACACAAATAATATTTATGTTCCTAACTTCAGAAGCTCTTGACCTAATTGTGTCCACAGTATTACTAAGAATTAAAGGACCCCAACTCTGGTTGTTGGTCTGAAGTCCTATGCCTAACAGTTTAATTTTAGACTTAACCTCAGATGTTCCCCTACCAGTAATCTATAATTTCATAGATCTGGTATTAAGCTTACAAACCTTTTGACTATAGGAAATTGCCACCAAAAGTAGGGACACTGCAGGGATATAATATCTCCCCAACTTCATGTCAATTCCAGGCAGGATTAGATTGTCCATTTGCATTCAGTGAGGCTTAGAGTCTGCCAGGTGTCAGTGAGGAAACTGAGTCAGGAGAATCCCACCTCAGTCCATGCTGAACAGCCGCTCTCCCACCCTTCCCTTGAGATCACCTATGCAGTTCATACTAGCATCTCATCAGCTTACTGGCATCATGGATTGGGGGCCCAGACCGCCTTTCTTGCTACCCATACCTGGAGTTAGACTCAGAAAAACAGTCACTTAATAGTCCCATAGCATCTAAAAATGGCAAGTTCCAATAACCAGGTTTCAAATATGAGTATAGTTTCACTTTGGCTAAGGAACATCTTTTGAGGCAAGTCTTAAGTGTTTTACATGCCTTTCTATACATGTTCTAGCTCCTGATTAAATGGCAATCATTACAATCAAATTTACCATTAAAACCTTGACTTTTCCATCAATGCTAAATTTTACCAGAAGTTATCTTCCTCTAGGAAATTTAGACTGAAATTCTTTTCTCCAAACTAAAGATGTCATTGATTTATTCTTAGTAATTAATTCGGTCTATTGTTTTAATACTAATTGCTTTTACCTCACTTTGTAACATGTCCAATTTTTCTCCCCATCACTCCCCTCCCCTCCCTTACTAATACCTTGCATTCTAATTACTCCTTCCCTCAATGTACCCTCCCCTCCATCACAACCCATCCCTCTCCTATCCTCATCTTCTCTCTTTTCTTGCAGGGCAAGATAAATTTCCATACCCCATTCCCTGTAGTTCTTATTTCCCGATTATATGCAATAAAAATTTTCAACATTTGTTTCTAATACTTTGAATTCCAACTTCTCTCCCTCCCCCCTTCCCTCCCTCCCCAGCCCCACTGAGAAGGGAAGCAATTCAATACAGACTAAATATGTGTTCTTTTGCAAAAGACTTCCATAAAAATTATGTTGTGCAATATTAATTATATTGCCCTCTGTCCTACCTTATCCCCCTTATTTTTCCCCCTTACAATTGACCTTGTCCCTTCTCGAAAGTGTTTATTTCTAGTGAAGCCCTTCTCCCATTTGCCCTCCCTTCTAACATTCCCCTCACTCCATCTGTCGCTTCCTCTCCTACCTTCCTGTGGTGTGATATAAATTTTCATATCAAATTTAGTAAGCATGTTATTCCCTCCTTCAGCCACATGTGGGGAGAATAGCTTTATTTTTCCCCCTCTCCCCTTCTCCCTTATGTTCTCCATTGAATAAGATTTTTCTTATCTCTTTTATGAGTTATAGCCTACCCCATTCCATTACTCCCTTTCTCTTCCTGGAATTTTCCTTCTTCACTCCTTAATTTTTATTTTATCTTTTTCATGTATGTGGATATCATCTCTTCTGATATAAAAAACTCTGTACTCTCTATCTATGTGTATGTGTGTGTGTGTGTATGTACAATCTCTCCAACTACCCAAATACTGAGAAAAGATTCAAGAGTTAAAAATATTTTCTTTCCATTTAGTAATATAAACAGTTCAGCTTTAGAGAGTCTTTTATGATTTTTCTTTTCTGTTTACCTTTTCATGCTTCTCTTGATTCTTATCTTGGGATGTCAAATTTTTAAATACAGATCTAGTCTTTTCCTCAACATGAATTCTTAAAAGTCATCTATATCACTGAATGACAATTTTTTCCCTTGAAGTATTATATTCAGATTTGCTGGGTAGGTGATTCTTGGTTTCAATCCCAGTTCCTTTGACTTCTGAAATATCCCATTCCAAGCCCTTCGATCCCTTAATGTTGAAGCTGCCAGATCCTGTGTTACCCTGACTGTATTTCCACGGTACTCAAACTGTTTCTTTCTAGCTGCTTGCAGTATTTTCTCTTTGATCTAGGAACTCTGAAATTTGGCCACAACATTCCTAGGAGTTTCTCTGTTCAGGTTTCTTTCAGGAGGTGATCTGTGAATTCTTTCAATATCCATTTTGCCCTCTGATTCTATAACGTCCGGGCAGTTTTCCTTTATAATTTCATGGAAGACAATGTCTATGCTCTTTTTTTGATCATGGCTTTCAGGTAGTCCAGTAATTTTTAAATTATTTTTCCTGGATCTATTTTCCAGGTCAGTTGTTTCTCCAATGAGTTATTTCACATTATTTTCTATTTTCCAAATTTTTGGTTTTGTTTACTAACTGCTTGGTTTAACTCACAGTCATTCGTTTCCCTGAACTCAGTTCTCTCTTTCAATGAATTATTTTGTTCAGTGAGCTTTTGAACCTTCTCCTCCATTTGGGTAATTCTTCTTTTTAAAACCTCCTTCTCCTCATTGGCTTTTTGGACCTCTTTTTCCAACTGAGTTAGCCTCTTTTCAATGCTGTTATTTTCCTCAGCATTTTTTTTGGTTCTCTTTTAATAAGCTGCTAACTTGTTTTTTAAGGTCTTCTATTGCCTGAGGCAAATTTAAGTTTCCTCTGGAGGCAGGGGCCTTGACTTCCTCTGACAGTATGCCTTGTTCTTCCTCAATGCCTTGTTCTTCCTCATGTGAAAGGATGGGGGGAGATACCTATTCCACAAGAAAGTAACCTTCTATGTTCTTATTTTTTTCCCTTTTTTGGGGCATTTTCCCAATCAGTTACTTGACTTCTGAGTTTCCTCTCCACAACCTCCTGGCCTCCAGCTCCACCAAGCCAGCACTTGTGGGGCTGAGATTCAAATGAGCTGCTCCCAAGCCTTAGGGCTTTCGGCGGGGCAGGGGTGCTATTCAGTGTGAGATTAAGTTCAGCTGCTCAGGTGGGGACATGGCCACCACACAGGGTTCAGTTCCCTCAGGGGCGTTCTGATGAGACCTTCAACAATGGATTTGGGCTACTGCCTGCTTTGGGAGTCCCGTCTGCTGCTGCCTCTACTGCTGCCACCTGAGGAGGCCTGAGTTATGGGGACACCCTGCTCCCCTCTCAGCCAGTCAAAAAGACCCTCTCACTGACCTCTGGTGCCTATTGGGGGATCTGTGCTGCATCTGGAGATTCTGTCTCTGAAGCCTGTTCGGATCTGCTCCTTTTGATGCTGCGTGGCCAAGGCAGGGCAGGGCTGGGCTCTGCTCTGCATCCAGTGTGCAACAGACGTTTCCCCTCAGTCTTTCAGGTCTCTCTGGGATAGAAATCTCCTCTACTCGGTTGTTCTGTGGCTTCTGATGCTCCAGAATTTGTTGAGAGTTCTTCTTTACAGGTATTTCATGGGCTGTGAGGTAGGAGCTACATTATGTGAATCTTTCTACTCCACCATCTTGGCTCCTCCCCATCCTGTTTGCTGCTTCTTAACCTCATTTGCTGGACTCTCCATCCAGGTCAAATCCATTAACTACAGACATATCTCAAAGGTCTGTCCTGGGGCCCTCTTCTCTCTCTAACATGCTTGGTGATCCTGTAAGTTCCTACTGATTCAATTACTATCTCTACATAGGTAATTCTCAGATCTATTTATTCAGCCTTCTCTCCAGATTTTTAATCTGACATTACTAATTGACTCTTAGACATCTCAAACTTGATGTCTCATAGATATCTGAAACTCAAACATGTCCAAACCAGTATTCATTATCTTTCCCCCTTCAAACTTTCCCTCTCCTCAACTGCTTGATTAGTGTTGAAGGCAATACCATCCTCTTAGTCACTCGGGCTTTTAAACTCAATGTCATCCTAAATTCTTCACTCATACTCATCCCACATGTCCAATTTGTAGTCAAATTTTATCATTCTACCTTCACAAAATCTCTCATCTATATTCCACTTTCTCTTCTGATACAGTCACCACAATGGGTAGACCTTCATCAGCTTACATGTGGAGTGTTGTAATCACCTCTATTTGGTTTCTTTCCACTACAGTGTATCTTGTGCTTGGCTACCAAAGAGACCATATGATTTCATCACTCAGCAAACTCCAGTGGCTCTCTGGTACTTCAAGGATGTTCTGTGTGGCATTTAAAGCACCTGGACTCTTCCTACTCTTCCAGTCTTTGTGTCCCTCCATGTATTCTACAATCCTTCTTGCTTGCCTCCACCTATCACACTCCCATCTTCTGAGTTTGTACCTTTTAAAAGTCTCTCATGCCTTGAGAATCTCCCTCCTCACCTCTTTCTGCTGGCTGCCTTGTCTTTCTTCAAGACTTGGTTCAAATCCCAGCTTCTACAGGAGTTCTTTCCTGGTCTCCCCACAACACTCCCTGAACCCTACTCCCTGCTAGTGCCTTCTCTCTGGTATTAACTCCAGTTTTTCCAGAATATATTTTATACATACACAGGCTTTTGCATATTGTCTCTCCCATTAGAATGTGAACTCTTTTAAGGCAGGGGGCATAATCCCCTCTACTTCCTGTTTTTTGTATTCCCAGTGCTTAGCACATGATAAACACTTAATAAATGCTTGTCAAATAACATTTTCTCAGAGGAGCTGGGTTTGGATGGAACCTTTCATCAGACCATCATTACTAGACATTACATTTCACACACTCTATGAGGTAGCCAAAAGGTCTACTTTCTGTTCCTCATGTTACATCTCCTATCTTCATTCCTTTGCACAGGCTATACTTAGAATATACTCTCTCCTCCTCACATCTGCCTCTTAGAATCCCTAGTTTCCTTCAAAGTTTAGATCAAACACCAATTCCTACTTGAAGCCCTTGTTAATTAATTCATCCAGTTGCTACTATCTCCCTCCTGCCAGAATTTACCTTGTGTGTACTGTGTTTATATTTTGTATTTAATTTTCTGTGTATGTTGCATTCCCTCATTTCCTCATTCCCACTTCCCGCAGAATGTTAAATTCCTTGAGGGCAAGAATGTTCGCTACCATATAGCACAATGCCTGGAATATTTGAGGTGTTTAATAAATGCTTTCAAATGATACTGAAAATAGTTAATACATGTCTCTTTAACTGTTCAGAAGAGATGTTAATCAATGTAACTGTCCTAGAGCATTGTAGCTCATTGTGCCAGCCCTTTCTTTACCTCTTGTACTTCTGAGACCTTTTAAATGAATTCTTCAGGAAAATGTAGGCTCAAAGTGTTCTTTGTAGTATGTCATCAAACTTCCAAATGCTGTTTAAACAAAAAAAGAGGAAGAAGAATATGAGAATGATTTAAGTTAAAAAAAAAAAAAAAAGCTGTTACGAAACCAAATAAAAACCACCACTTTTCTGATGCCCAGAATGCAAATCTGCCTGCACATTCCACAAGCATAGATTAGTATGCACTGACAAAAGTCAGTTTATAACAGTGGATATTTTATATACCATTTTTAAAAATTTAATAATTTTTTCTGTACAAAAAATAAAACAGAATAATAGAAAGATAAAACCCAAATAATTATACATAAGTAAAAAATTTAGGCTTACCATAAACCCACTCAAAATAACTTATTTAAAAGAAATCTATACATTTTTTTTAATCACATAAATCTCTAATACCAAGAAACAGAGTTAAGCAGACTATAGTTTTAGGTAATCTTGTGACTGAATTTTATATTCATTTTTTAAAGGTGAGAAAATGTGGCTCAAACTATACCAATTTACTAATTTATCTCAAGTTAAGAAATATCCAAGTACCTACTATCTCCACAGCTTTGTCAGGCAATATGGAGAAAAACTGACAAAGCAGGAACTGCCTTTACAGGGTTTGATTACTGAGACCACCTTCCAAATTTATATAACCAGATGAACCTAGCACACAGATTAATGACACCAAATGGTTATCAAATATAAGAATAACAACTGATATAAAAATAACAATAGGCCCACCTAATCCAACCCATGGGAACATCTTTAGATGTGAACTAATTAGAACTGTTGGCTCCTGGAGGACACAGACTATGCTTTGTTTTGTTTTTTTACATATGTATGTCTACACAGACACACATACATATAAGCATATATCTATATATGTACATACACACATGAAGTTAAGCATATATAACAAATTATGAAATGTTAGATGACTTTTAAAAAGCAAAAGGATTCTATTTTTCATAATATCAATGCAAGATGTAAAATTAACTCAGAGATGGGTTGTTTGTTTTGGGGGATTTTTTCGGCCTAATAACCTAATGGCCCACTGACCTATTTTGATGGTTATACTGTTACATGCAAATGTACTATTTAGACAACTCTGATTAGTATATTAACTAAGCAAAATGCTGAAATCTGATTGAGACAGTAATAAGAAGCACAATCACTACTGAGGTTCTGACACAACTATACTGAAAAATTTGCAATTTGCAATTTGCCTATGCAGATTACAGAACAGGTGAATATTACGGTTGAAAAGATACTCAAGCTCACATGACATGATTTAATTAATGATTTAAAATAGTTCATCATATTTTATCTAAGAAAGAAACCTGAAGAAATAAGCAACAACTAAAAATGAAAACCTGGATAACTAAATCACAAAGGGAAAAATAAAACATCATTTTTACAAGTAACAAATACTTTATAAGGGGATGAGACAATACTAAAATATACTATTAGGTCATGCTGTTAAAACAAACTTGGGTGGCAATATTTTGGTAGTTGAAATTTGTAAAAGCAGAGTGAATTAAAATCATAGTTGTGGGGAAAAGAAACAACATATCTGCACTCAGAAAGTTTAGGCCTAGATAGAGTAGGGAGATAGAAATTAAAAGTGAATACCTTCCAAACTTTGCTGTAGTCAGTTAAGTGCCAAGAAACAGAGCAATTTTGTTGAGAATTTTTTGTGTGTCAAGCATATCTCTACAACCACAGAACCAGAAACAGTTGACTGATACTTTTCTGCCAATAAGATTCAATACAATAATTTCATACTAAACTATACTAGCTAAAACATTCATGTCCTAATACTGACATGTTATTATACTATTTCCAGTGTCTTTTTAAGGTAGCCTTTTTCTAAAAAATAACTTGAAACTAATGTCTCCATAATTATTCCTAATATTTCAATTTGAAAATGTTCCACTGAAATTTCTTTAATGAATTTTTGGCTCTTTTCAAAGAATTCAAAGAAAATAACACAATAAACAAAAAGCTACAAGTAATCTATACAGTTTTCAGTATATGACACTAAGTGAGAATTTGCAAGAAACAAATATAAGATAGTCATTTGTTCTGATCTTTTTAGTAACTCAGATATACAAAGGATCACTTATGAGTAATTTCTTCAGAAGAAGATGGTAAATACTGTATTTGCAGAGAAGTGTTATACTCTCTGTGTTTTCCTTTTACATTTAGGTTTTATCAATAAGCTATCTGATTTTTCTATCAAAAAGAATGTATCTGTGACTTATATATTTAGATATTAATATAGTTACAAACAATAATTTAAACAAGAGAAAAAAATAAAAGCAAACCTAAGTGCATTTTGTCTTTTCATTTTTGTACCAAAAGACCAAAACAGAGTGCTCTGGAAATGTGACCTGATTGGCTAAGTGGGCAATTCTTCGGTGCACAGGTGCACTGTAATCATTTTAATTCTAACCAGAACTAGGCGGCTTAGGAGTGCAAATCATTATGAGTAGAAGTGGCCCATACTTTGATTGCTGCTTTATCAAAATAAGGGCTTTATTTCATCTGACGCTATCATTTATTTAACAAAAGACGGCCAATAGATTACCATTATATTTATTCCATTTTATAATTATCAATTTCAGTTAAGGAAAGTCATCCGCATTAACATGGCCTATGTCCTGACTGCATAGAGTGGATCTGAATACAAACATCTATTTTGGCATTTTTGTTTAGTATTATATTCTCACTTTTTTCCATATTTGTACATCTGTTATGAATCTGTACATTCTAGTTCTATTTCACTATGTATATGACTGTACTGGTGTTATCTGTTGGTTTAGAAATAACCTGCTACTCATAAGAACCTACTACTACCATAAGTTACAAAAGACCAAAGTTATTTCACAAAACATGTTATAGAAGCTCTGGACAATCAGATCACCAATGTTCTGTACCATGGCCTGCCTATTCTAGGACATGTTAGGACCCCCTCTGAAAGCTGATACAGTATTCCATCATACTAGGTTTGCATGAATTAGACAGGCCACCAAAGACAAAAACATAAATGCTTCAAAAATAGAAAGATCATTTGACAAAATGTGCTTTTTTTCTTAAAAGATCATTAAAAAACTATTTAAAACAGTAAGTCAAGGTATATATTAAGTTGAGAGCAGGGTCTGATATATTTTTATAGTTCATTGAAGTTCACTATTAATGTTTTACACATTCCAATTTGTTCCCTTTAAATAAACTATATCAGAGATGATTCAATTCTCCAACATGGATGCTGCCTATGGGTAGTGGTGCCCAAATCTTCTTGGAATGAAAATATTTCATTCAAGAGTCAGGCCCTTGGTTATTCTAACATTGTAATTGAATTAAAGTATTTACCAACTTTTTCCACTGAATTCTTAATAATTCATCCAAACTGTTTAAATTTCAGACATTAAAATAAATTCTACAGCCACAAAAAAAAAACAAAAAAAAACAACCCAGTATTTTACGGTGCAACATGGTATGGTAGCTAAAGCACTGGAGCTAGAGTCAGAGTCTCGAATTCCAATCTCATCTCTGATATGTGGATGATCACGATCAGGTCACAACTGTTTCAAATTTTATATATCTCTCTACTATAAATCTTCAAAAACGTAGTTAAGAAAAAAAGCTAAAAGATGAGTTATAGTCTGTCATGACAGAGTTCCCATACCAATAAAACATGGACCTTTGCCTACTGAAATATTTGGAGAAACTCTTGTGCTCATCAGATAGTCACACTCCTTATTTAGTAGTAATTTTAGTGGTAATGCAATCCCACAAATGCTAGTGTACTAGCCACATACTGAGTGCAGATACAGGTATAAAAAAGAAAACTAGTTCTGCCCTTCAAGAAACTTCAATTTTACCAGGGGGATATGACAGAAAAATTAATAATGTAAGATAATATGAGGAAAAATAGAGCACTAAAAACTAGGCAGATCAAGAAGGGTCTACTGTAGGTCAATGATTTAAGTCTTGAAAGAAGCTAGAGATTCTAAGAAAATTACATTCTTAGAAGGATGTACAGTCCTTGAAGACAAAGAAGATTTCACTTTTTTCACTGTATCTCCAGAACCTAGTATAGTGCCTGGCACATAGAGATAATGAAGTCAAAAGTATTTAGGGTTGCTTATATGCCACACACTGTGCTAAGTAAAGGGAACACCCAGCCGAGGAAACTAGACAAGACATCTCTGCAACTTTTGAGTCTTGGAGAATTGTCTTGAACACTAAGTCACTAGCTCAGGGTTACAAAGCCAGCATGACTTGAATGAACCTGGATCTTCTTGAATTCAGCTTTCTATGTACTATATCATGCTATCTCTTAGAGTGAGTACAAAGCAAGGCTTGTAGAATAAGAACCAAATCTCAAAAGAACTGCAGACTACTAACAACCAAATCATTAATATTAAAAGAAACACAGATCAAAACAGTTTTGAGGTTTTACTTAACACCCAAAAACTGGATGTACATTTTGGGCTCATGCAACACATATAGAGGTTGGAAAAAGAAAGGAAAAGAACAATAAATTTGGAGTGATAGAACCTGGGATCAAATCCTGCTTCTGATACGTATTACCTGTATGACTCTCAGAAAATCTTAAATTCTCTGGTCTTCAGTTTCCTGATCTGTTGAATGAAAAGGTTGGAGTAGATAAAAACAAAATATTTCTAGTACTAAGTGTCTATGATCTTATAAATTATTTATATCCTTTGACCATTTATCTACTGGAAAATGGCCTTTGGTCATTTATACATAAATACATATATGTATGTATACATAAATGCACATATATAGATAGATATTTGTCTTAATTTCCTATATATCTTATTCTGTCAGTTACAAAGTCTTTTTTTCAAATTGACAGTTTCCTTCTCATTCTAGATAAAGTGATTATCTTCTTGCAAAACCTTTTCAGATTTATGCAAGCCACAGTCTGTTTTATCTTTGATTTAATTAACAAATTCTCCCCTAGCCATAGCTGGGAAAAGTATTTCCTTTAGGCTTTGTACAATATTTAAAAGATCCATGATTTCTTCCGTGTGAACATTTTCTCCACTAGCCTCCACTTGTTTCTGTGGCTAAAATAATCCAACTTTTCTGAAGAGGAGTTGTCAGAGGTTGGGTAGGTTGGTACTTGGAGGAGGTAAAGGAAGTGGAGAGAAAGGGAGGGAGAGAAGGCAGGAAGGCAAGAAGGCAGAAAAGGGAGAAAACAATCATTTATTAAAGCATCTACTATTTTTCTGACACTGTACTATAAGATTTATAAATATCTCATTTGATCCACACTGGATAGACACATAGGTCATCATTCAAGGATTTATCAAGTGACTACCACATGCCAAGGAATACAAAAGGCAAATAGTCTTTGTCCTCAAGGAATTTACATTCTGTCCCAGGAGACTTGTACATACATTAAGTATAGACAAAGTAATCTTATAAGAGAGACAAGAGTTTGTGGTGGTCAGGAAAGGCGTGTGATTTGTAGCAGTGGAGGGAGTGATGAAATAGTGGAATTAAAAAATAATTTAGTGTAAAAATTGAAAATTTCAAATGCAAACAAAATAATGTATAACATTCAATAAAAATATATAATCAGGTCTACTTATATTTGAAAACAATCTCTTACAAAATATTTTGTGTCTGCTTCTATTCTCTGTCATTTGTTTACTTATACAGTTTGCTGTTTTTTATTTAGTGTTGGTCAATGTAGCTTGTTCTTCTGGTTCTAGAGTTTGGGATAAATGTGTCTGTTTCTTTATATTTTTTCATATTCGTCATGAGGCAAAATAATACAAGGAGAGAGCAATGGATCTGGAACCAGAAGACCAGGTCTATATTTGTCACTAGGTCCAAAGGTGAAGATTTTCCAGCTTGGTAGGACCTGCCAGAGTTTGTGTTTTACTGACACAACCTTTTGGAACTCAAAGGCATCACCATAACATGCTGATGCATTGGAGAACTTTTAGTGAATTCATTAGGAGGATGTAGCTTTGGAATTTTAACTGGTCAGAGTTCAGTGTCATCAAACAAATAACAGTTATCTAGCATAGTTATTTTGGCTAACAAATACTCTAGCTGATAAATTTTTATCATTACTTGCCTGTACAAGACATTCTATCTGCCATCTGTTCTAGGAAGCCCAGGCCTGGAATGTGATCACTCCTTACCTAGAATACTGAACTTCCTTAACACTCAGCTCAAGTACCAACATCAGGCTTTTCTTTTACCCCATAGTTTATAGTCCCACCCCCAACCCCATTCCCCAAAAAGTATTTTATATTTACTTTTTATATATTTGTTACTCAATTATCGGTGTACATGTTTCTCCTAAATAGAATGAAAATTTGAATTTTTTTGTCATTTTTTTCATCATGTCCAAATTTCATGACCCCAAATTGGAATCTTCTTGGCAAGGATACTATTTGGTTTGCCATTTCCTTCTCCAGGCATTTTACAGAGGAGGAACTGAGGCAAACAGAGTTAGGTGATTTGCCCAGGGCCACATAACGCGTAACTGAGGCCATACTTAAACTCATGAAGAGGGGGAGTAGAGTCAAGATGGCAGAGTAAGAAGCAGGGCCCTACCTGAACTTTCCCCCCAAATGCCTCTGCTGCCCTAAACAAATTCTAGAGCAGCAGAAGTCAGAAAATGACACAGTGAAACAGGCCAAGAGGAGGGGTCTACTGCAGTAGGCTTGGAGCAGAGCATAGCCCAAGGTGGGCCACATCACCACAGACGGGAATGGTGCAGGTCTCAGGGCACTGAATCACTGGCACCTGTAGCAGTGTCCAAACTTCTCAACCCACAAATGCCCCAAAGACAGCTTCAAAGTGGGAAAGCTCTCTCACCTGAATGAGAGAGGAACATGATTTGGCCCCAACCCCAGCCCCAGGGCAGCAGCAGTTGCTGCTGCAGCAATGACTGCTTCTGGAGTTCTCAGTCTACAGAAAGTGGGGGAATCGAGCAGTTGATCTGTATCACAGTCCTGGGTGGTGGTCCTGGGGCAAGGAGGAATGCTGGTGTGGCAGAGCTGGTGGCGGCTACTCATAGTTCCAGGGTTGCTCACAGATCAGAGTGCAGGCCAGGAGAGGAACAAACACCTCTCCTTTTATCATACTACTTTGGAGAAACTGAGAATTCATAGGTCTCTAAAGATATCTCTGAAAACAGCTGCACAAAACCCCTGAAACTTGGGGCAGTACATCCTCCACTTAACAAAGAGTTCAAAAGTCAAGTAATTGGCTGGGAAAATGACCAAAAAGGGGAAAAAATAAAGACTATAGAAGGTCACTTTCTTGTTGAAAAGTTATTTTCTTAGACAAGGATGATCAAAGCATATAACCAGAGGAAGACAGCAGGGTCAAGGCTCCTATATCCAAAGCCTCCAAAAAAAATATGAAAAGATCTTAGACCATGGAAGAACTCAAGAAGAATTTTGAAAATCAAGTAAGAGAAGCAGAGGAAGAACTGGGAAGAGAAATGAGAGCAATGCAAGAAAATCATGAAAAATGAGTCAACAACTTGCTAAGGGAGACCCAAAAAAATGCTGAAGGAAATAACACCTTTAAAAATAGACTAACCCAAATGGCAAAAAGAGATCCAAAAAAGCCAATGAGAAGAATGCCTTAAAAAAACAGAATTGGACAAGTGGAAAAGGAGATTCAAAAGCTCACTGAAGAAAGTAATTCCTTAAAAACTGAACAGAGCAAATGGGAGCTAATGACTTTATGAGAAATCAAGAAACTATAAAACAAAACCAAAAGAATGAAAAAATAGAAGACAATGTGAAATATCTCATTGGAAAAACAACTGAACTGAAAAAAAGATCCAGGAGAGATAATTTAAAAATTATTGGACTACCTGAAAACCATGATTAAAAAAAAAAGAGCCTAGACACTACCATTTTTCAAGATATTATCAAAGAAAATTGCCCTGATATTCTATAATAGAAATGGAAAGAATCTACCAATCATCTCCTGAAAGAGATTCCAAAAGGAAAACTCCTAGGAATATTGTGGTCAAATTCCAAAGTTCCCAGGTCAAGCAGAAAATATTACAAGCATTCAGAAAGAAACAATTCAAGTATTGTGTAAACACAATCAGTATAAGACAGGATTTAGCAGTTTCTACACTAAGGAATCAGGGGGCTTGGAAAATGATATTCCAGAGGTCAAAGGAGCAAGGATTAAAACCAAGAATCACCTACCCAGCAAAATTGAATATCATATTCAGGGAGAAAAAATGGAATGTCAATGAAATAAGGGCCTTCCAAGCATTCTTATTGAAAAGACTAGAGCTGAATAGAAAATTTGACTTTCAAATACAAGATTCAAGAGAAACATGAAAAGGTAAACAAGAAAGAGAAGCCATAAGGGACTCATTAAAGTCAAACTGTTTATGTTCCCACATAGAAAGATATTTGTAACTCATGAGACCTTTCTCAGTATTAGGTTAGTTAGAGGGAACATGTATGTATGTATGTGTGTATGTATATTATATATGTGTATGTATATGTATAAATATATGTGTATGTTTATATGTATATATGTATATAGATATAGACAGAGGGCACAGGGTGAGGTGACTATGAAGGGAAGATACCTAAAAAATAAAATTAAATGTTGAGAGGAATGTACTAGGAAAAGAGAAAGGGAGACGTTGAATGTAGTAAATCATCTCACATAAAAGAGACAAGAAAAAGCTTTTACAATGGAGGGGGAAGAGGAGGGAGGTGAAAGTGAAGAAAGCCTTACTCTCATTGGATTTGACTTAAGGAGGGAATAACATATTCAATTGGGTATAAAAATCTATCTTAACCCTGCAGGAAGGTGGGAAGGAAGAGGGTAAGAGAGGGAGGATAATAGAAGGGGTAATCATTTGTAGGGGGACAGACAGGTCAAGGGACAAAATAGAACAAATGGAGGGCAGGACAGGATAGAAGGAAATGTGGCCAGTCTTTTGCAAAATGACTGTTATGGAAGTGTTTTGTATGGCTACACATGTATGATCTATATCAAATTGCTTGCTTTCTCAATGAAAGTGGATGGGGAGGGAGGGAGGGAATGTGGAACTCAAAGCTTTAAAAATTAATGTTAAAAACTGTTTTTGCATGCAACTGGGAAATAAGCTGTACAGGCAGTGGGATACAGAAATCTATCTAGCTACAGGAAAATAGAGGGGAGGGGAATGAGAGGGGGTGGTGATAGAAGAGAGGGCACATTGGGAAAAGGAGTGGTAGGGGTACATGTTGTCCTAGAGTAGGGGGAGGGGAGAGATTGGGAGAAAATTTGGAATTCAAAATCTTTTGGAATTGAATGTGGAAAACTGAAAATAAATAAATTATATTAAACTCATGAAGAGAAGTCTTCCTGACTCTAGGCTTAGTGCTCTATCCACTGTGCCACCTACCTGCCCCCAAACATCTTGAAGGAAGAGATTACTCTGTTTTGTCTTTATATCTCTAATACATAGTACAGCACTTGGTGCAATACATGCTTAATAAATGTCTGCTGAATGTATGAATCAGCTGATAAAATCGTAACAAAAGGTTTAGGGGTAGAATCAGACCTAGGACAGAGTCTTGAGGTAATACAGTGATCTAGCAAAGGAGAGTAAGAAGGATCTATAAAACAAAAGAATCACATGACCAAAAATTTTGAGCTGGACAGGGTCTCAGAGGTTAACTAGTTGACCCTTTTTGGTTTTTTACAGATAATGAAACTGAGGCACAAAGTAGTTAAGAACCAGGAGAAAGCAGTGTTAAAATCAGAAGGGGAGAAAGTAACTGCTCTGGGAGAAGTAGTCAATAATGCCAACAGTTTCAGTGTAATAAAGGCTGAGAACTGAGAGATGGTCATATAGTTTTGCAACATTTCAGTATCAAGCTTTAGGTATCCACTTTTCTTCAAGCAGACATAAGCTAGTTTAACCACATGGAAGAATTCTACGGTGCAAAGGCCCTGGAATTATTTGAGCCCCAGTTGCTGTTACTTATGCAACCTTGGGGAAAATTACATCCTTTCTGGGCCTCAGGTTTTCTAATCTATAAATGAGAGAGGCTGAGAGATGCATGCTAGGTCTCTTCCAACTCTAGATCCATCATTCTATGATCTTAAAGTAGCCTACATGTGCTTTGAAACTCTTTATAGCATCTAAAAAATTGGTTCTAGGTTACAACTGACTTACCGGATGGTTCTGAGCTATAGCTATGTAGGATTCTTGAGTGTTTTTAGTTCTTAGCCTCAACTGTGATGATGAAAATTCTAAAACACTCTTTTTCAAAATCTAAGCTTGAAGGTTAAAGGACTGATATCCCACAGAGTCAGGTAGTAAAATACTCTAAACACTAACTGCTAGGAGAAAGATATGTCAACAAGGATTTTGGTGTCTTCCTCTCCCTTCTCCCTTTTTTAAACCATCCCTTAGTTTATTTTTTTATGAGTATTATTCTAAATAGATCAATTTTAACTTTAATCAGTTTCTTGTGCAACTACTGATAATTTTGAGCATAATCATTTAGGAGCTAATGTTTCCTATCAGACAGAATAAACATATAATTCTACTATGCTTAAAACAACCAGAAATTTCTGTTTTAAAATGGCATTCCACTAGCACGTATAAATATTTCATAAAGAGAAAGGGGGGCGGAGCCAAGATGGCGGAGTAGAAAGACTCACCTAAGCTAGGTCCGAACCCACAGCCCATAGATTTCCTGTAAAAAGAACTCCTGACAAATTCTGGAGCAGTGGAAGCCGCGCAGAAACACAGTGAAGGAGATTTCC
>CM053772.1:186222549-186252182 GCA_028658325.1 Potorous gilbertii | reverse complement strand
TAGCCCTACAGGACAAAAGAGAAGATGGGGTAAGGGAAGGGAGGGATGATAGAAGAGAGGGCAGATTGGTGATATGGGTAATTAGAATGTCCAGTGTATTGGGGAGGGGGGAGGGGACTAATGGGGAGAAAATTTTGGAACCCAAAATCTTGTGAAAATGAATGTAAAAAGTTAAATAAATTTATTTAAAAAAAAAAAATAAATAAAAAAAAATAAATAAATAAATAAATATTTCATAAAGTATAAGCTACTTCAAGCATTTCAAAAAAATACATGCATATATGTGTATGTAAGGACAAGATTTAATGAGTTATACAAAGAAACAAAACTTGGAGAACAACTATATCTATTTCAAAGCTAAATTGATACCACTTGCCTTCACAGGAATTTAACTCCTAAATCATCTTCCCTTTCCAACTTCTTCCAGGTAACCTGAGCAAAGATGTATTTATATCTATTCAAACCACATGAATAAAACTGTAAGTTTAATATTATTCTTAAATAGCAAAAACATGCTAGATGGTGGTTTTTCCTAAATAGCACGTATTATACTTTCGTGTCAGTACAAATAAAGTGTTAACATATGCAATGTTAAAGAAAGGTTAATGGGGGGGAGGGGGGGTTAAAGGAGTTAAAAGATCTTCCCTGCCTATTAATAGGCCTCAGTACCTTTTGCTAATTTCTACTGAGGTACTGGGTCAGAGGGTCATGCCTTCCAGCTCTGAAAAGTGTATACATACTCTGAGGTGAGGTTGTACTTTGGGGGCTTACTCACTGGGAGGGTTTGTCTGGCTGGATGAGACTCTAGGTAGCCATTAAGGCACATCCCCTCCTTCCCCAGCTTTGAAAACCCAAATGATGGTGCTTCTCTCTCTGGTAACTATGTATGTGTGTAATGGTCAGACAGTTTGATCTGTCTGTTGATCTGTGATGTATGTATTGCTTATGTTCAGAGAGGTGGAAGCCCTGTCTGTTGGTCTTCATTTCTCTGCTTGTATTTTCTCTGTGGATATGTAATTAAAGAAGTTTGTTGACCCCTTAGAAGTTGGCTTTCCTTTTAGAAAAGCAGATCTAAGAACCTTCTTGTATCTGCTGGGGTCCTTGCTGTTACAGCATATTTTCCCTTTCTGGTAATTCTCTTCATGTATCACATCATTTTCCTATATCTATAAGAATGGCATTTTATATAATATCAAACAGATGAATAACAACTGAATTAAATTCTGGCCTAAGAGATGATATTAATAAACCTTTAGCTATTTAGATTTATGAGATGGATTTCCAGAAGAAAATACAGACAGAATTATATTTGTGCTACAAAACACAAGGGATTTGTTTTGAAATTTGATAATTCAGGAGTGTATGAAAATACTGACAGATGGTGGGTTAGATCTGGCTCATAAGATATACAATGACTTGTAACTAATATGGACAAATAAATCTGGAACTATGCTATGACACACATACCGCATCAATGAGGCCACTGGAGCTAGTTAAAATGTCACTAAAAATATGTTAGGTAAGCCAAGGCCACAAGTAAACATCTAACTTTTTGCAGCACTACTGCTTTATAAAAAGGATCAGTTGTTTTGACCTATTAAAACTTGGGTTAACTGCCAACCTGCTTTTGCAGCCAAGTAGGCCAAGCAAGTTCACATCAATCTAAAACTAGTTCAATCAAGTTAAAAGTAAATTTCAGAAATTTGTCTGGAACAAGAAATTTAAAAACTTGTGAAAAATTGCACTCTAAATTCCTTTTAAATAAGAGGATAAGGACAAGACCTATGATTTCATTAGTATAAGAAATCCCCAGGTAAGTAAACAATGTTCCAAAAAAGACTGGGACCTTCTTTGCAATTTTTCATCTAAGACAGTTTCCTGCAGTAATGAGATTTACATGACTTGCCCCACGTATAGTATGTCAGATATGGTATTTAAGCTCTGATCTTCCTGGCTCTGAGGCAGAATTTCTAATTCCAAGGCCACACTGTCTCTACAAATAGCTGAACAAAAATAGCAAATCCTACATATATAGCACATACCTACCTATTAAGAGTTTCTTTCTCCAAAAATTATAGTCTTATTTTTATTACAGCTATTACATTGGAAGAACTCAAAGCAACAGGATAAACAAAAAATTTATCTTCCTCCCTACACCCACTGAAGTCACCAAGTATTACAATATATGTTGACTTCACTTTGAGGATATCCAAATCTTTGCACAATTTTCCTACTTCTTCACACTGTTACTGATGTTACCATTCAAACTGCAATTATAATTATCTTCATGATAACAGGAATGACCATATGTCTAGTGAAATGATGTTTCTAATTGCCTTTAAATTAAAGCCAACTTTGTAAACTCATTTATTTGTTACCTTAAGAAGAAACTATTATTTAGGTCATAGTCCTCTGATCAAATGCTGTTCCCTATTTTCTTCAATTTAAGTCTGAATTTTGCAATAAGAAGTCCATGATTTCAGCCACAGTCAGTTCTAGGTCTTGTTTTAACTGACTATAATCTATCAGTCTTATTTCCACATTGACCACCTGGGGATGTCTACGTGTATCGCCTGTTACTCCACTTATCTTTCGATTTCCTAGTTTAGCATTCCAATCCTCATGATGAATGTGACATCTTTTTTGATATTATTTCTAGAAGATGTTGTAGGTCCTCATAAAATTGCACAACTTTGGGCTCTTGGGCATCAGTGGCTGGAGCACAGACTTGTATTACTATGATGTTAAATGGTCTGCCTTAGGTTTGAAGAGCTATCACTGAAGAGATTATACAGCAGCACTGCTTTTCTCATCCTTTTGTTGGCTATGAAGATTACTCCATTTCTTCTAAGGGATTCGTGTCCACAGTAGTATATGTAATGATCATCCGAATTAAACTGGCCTATTCCAGTTCATTTAAATTGCACAGAAACTATCAAATCATATGAGTGGGGCCTACACAACGCCTCTTATGAATATGAAGTGAAAGTGATGAACAGATTTAAGGGATTCGATTCAGCACAAAGAATACCTGAAAAACTCTGAACAGAGGTTCAAAACACTGTGCAGGAGGTAGCAACAAAAAATATCCCCAAGCAACAGAAGAGCAAGAAAGCAAACTTGTTGTCTGATGACGCTTTACAAATAACTGAGGAAATAAGGAAAGCAGAAGGGAAAGATATACTCAGGTGAATACACAATTCCAGAGAATAGCAAGGAGACCTTAAATGATAAATGCAAAGAAATAGAAGAAAACAATAGAATCGGAAATACAAAAGATTCCTTCAAGAAAATCAGAAATATTAAGGGGATGTTTCATGTAAAAATGGGTGTGATAAAAGACATAAATGGTAGAAGTGATTAAGAAAAGATGGTAAGAATATGCAGAAGACTTTCATAAGAAAGATCTTATCATCACAGATCACCATAATGGTGTAATAACTGATCTAGGGTCAGATATCCTGGAGAATGGAGTCAAGTGAGTATTAGGAAGCACTGCTAACAATGAGGCTCGTGGAGGTGACGGAATTCCAGCAAAAGCTATTTAAAATCCTAAAAGATGATGCTGTTAAAATGCTGCCCCTAAAATGCCAGCAGATCTGAAAAACTCAACAGTGACCACTAGATTATTCCAATCCTAAAGAAGAGCAATGCTAAAGAATGTTCAAATTACTAAACAACTGCACTCATTTCACATGCCAGCAAAGTTATGCTTAAGATTCTACAAGTTAGACTTCAGTAATATGTGAACCAAAAATTATGAGAAAGGCAGGCTTGTTTTCAAAGACGCAGAGGAACTAGAGATCAAGTTGCCAACATTTGCTGGATTATGGAGAAAGCAAGGAAATTCCAGAAAAGTATCTGTTGCTTCATTTACTATATTAAAGCTTTTGGCTGTACGGATCAAAACAAAACGTGGCAAATCCTCAAAGAGATGGGAATACCAGATCATCTTACTTGGCTTCTGATGAACGTGTATGCAGATCAAGAAGCAACAGTTAGAACTGAACATGGAACAACTGACTGGTTTAAGACTGAGAAAGGAATGACAAAGCTGTATATTGTCACCTTACTTATTTACTTATATGCAGAGTACAACATGTGAAATGCCAGGCTGGACAAATCAAAAATTGGAAATAGGGTGGCCAGGAGAAATATCAACAATCTCAGATATATAGACGATATCACTCTGACGACAGAAATTAAAGAGGAAGCCTCTTGAGAAGGGTGAAAAGAGAAGAGTACAAAAGCTGGCTTGAAGCTTAACATTTAACAAATTAAGACCATGGCAATTGGTTCCATCACTTCCTGGCAAAGAGACAGAGAAGAAATGGAAACAGTGTCACATTTTATATTCTTGGGCTCAATGCAGACAGCAACTGCAGTCATGAACTTAAGACATTTGTTCCTGGGAAGGTAAGCTACAGCAAATCAGGATAGCATACTAAAAAGCAGAGACATCACATTGCTGACAAAGTTCTGTATAGTCAAAGCTATGGTTTTTCCACTAGCAATGTATGGCTGTGAGAGTTGGTTTATAAGGAAAGCTGGGCGATGTAGAATAAACACTTTCAAATTAGCCTTTTGAGAGTCTCTTCGATAGTAAGGAGATCAAATCAGTCACTACTTAAAAAAAATTAACTTGGACTACTCATCAGAAGGACAAACACTGCAGCTGAAGCTATAATACTCTGACCACAAAATGAGAAGCTAGGGCTCACTGGAAAAGACTCTGACATTGGGAAAGACTGAAGAAGGCAAAAGGAGAAGAGAACAGCAGAAGATGAAAGGGATAGAGAGCATCATGGAAGCAACTAAACTAAGCCTTTGTCCAAATGGAGGACAAAAGGGCCTGGTGTACTGTAGTCCACAGGATCCCAAAGAGTTGGATATAACTAACAAAACAACAACATTAACTGTGAACTGTCTTTCATTTAGTTGCAACTTTCTTATGTCTTCTGGTTTCAACTATAATGTCAATACTGACATGATTCCTTTCCTCTAGTGGCTTATTAAAATTTCTGGTCACTAAACAGAAGGCAACATTTGCAGACTATCTAAAAGGTGTGTGATTCTTAACATCCTCTAACACCTTTTCTACTATTCTGCCACTATTACTGTTAAGCAAAGGGCTATTTTGTAATTTTCTATTTTCTTGGGTTGCCACAGTCAAAACACCAATCCCTTAGTGCCCAGATTTTTGACCAGTCTCATTGTCTTCAGTCATGCAAATCTTCTTACAGAGTAGTGTCAGCGGGCCCACAAAGCCTTTCTGGATTGGTAAAACCTCCCGGAACATATCCTATTCTAGCATAATTTCTAAGAATCCAGGGTCTCCAACATGCCATGATGGGGAATTCCAGTTGGACTTTGTCTAGGCTTTATCCTTATCTACTTTCTACGTGCATGACCCTATCTTCTCAAATGAATTATAAACTGCTTTAAAGAAAATCACATGTTATCTCTTTAGCTCAATATTTTACATAGTAAGCACTCATATGTTTGCTAAGTCATATTAAATGTTAAGTGAGAAGACAGGAGAAAGCCTAAATCAAAGCTGAGCCTAGATACGTAATCAGCAGACAACAATGGGACCTTATGAGTAGAGCTAGAGAAAATCATGAAATCCAGTTGATTGGGTCCACTAAAAATTTACTTTACATAATCTCAGAATAATAACATCTTATCCTTTTTACACAGTTCTTTCTGATTGAGAATCAAGAATTTAAAAGGTAAATTTCAGTATTTTAGATGGGTTCTCACTGCTCTTCCATAATGCCCAAACAATTATTCTGTATCTTTTTTTCTCTCCTCAAGCCTGACCCTCCAAACACTACAAACCTGTAATCTATAATGAACAATAATTACTTTATTGTAAGTTTAAGTAAATTCATTCACATCCCTACCCCTTAACCCCTTTCAAATTTTCAATTTCTTCCATGTCTTCCTACATTCTACCCTCTCCCATATCAGGGGAAGAGCTGTTCCTATTTCTTGTTAAAGCTAATCTTGTTTACCTATATTTCTGGTATCAATTCAATTCAGTAAACAAATCTTAAGTTGATACTACAGTAATCATTTTACTACCTTCTTAAAATGATCTTTGAAAGATCAACATCAGGACAGAAAGGATCATGCCAAATTTACAGTAAATAAAATTTCAGCATAAAGAGAAGAAACACTATCACAGAATGCAAAGCCTTCTGAAATAATAACAGATCAAGCAACCTGAACATCCCAGCCACCCTTATAAGTCTGTAAGCAACCTGACAAGACCCCTTTCCTGGTTATAATAATTTCTGTCATCTCTTCTCATGGCAGTGACTTAGTCCAAGTCAATAATCCAGGACTAAAACATGTATTCTCTCATAAGTGAATCAATGTTTTTGTGTAGAGGAGGGAATAACACTAAGGAAAGACACTCAAGTGAAGAGAGAGGGATAGAAAGACAGGGATAGAAAGGAGCTAAACGTGCACTAGCCTGGGCAGAAGAAGAGAAGAATATTTTTGTTCTCTTGATATTCACTGAGGCTAAAGGAGAGTGAGTTAAGAGCAACAGAGAAGAAGGTCCAAGAAGAAAGAAAAGTGAAGCTGATATAACCCCAATATGGGGCAAAATGGTTAGAGATTTAAGTATGTTCCCAGGGGGAAAGGAAAGAAAGCAACAGGAGTCTAAACAAATTTTGAGTTTTGGGGTTTTTGATTGCTCACAAAGCAAACAAAACAAAACAAAAAAGATTATTGGGTAAGATATGTAAATGGGTTTATAGGAAAATGGAATGGAGAAAGTAAAACTTTTGTCTGTCTCCCTACATGGGGCACAGAGAAAATAATTTATGTGTCAGTGTAGAGCCCACAAATGGGAGACTATGATTCAAAAGTGCCTAGACTGGGAAAGAAGTAGGGGTGTGGTGTGGAAAGGAGTGAGAGAGTGTGGTGAAGAAGGAGAACACTGTAAATTAACATTTCCTGGGAAAGGGCCCCAAAGGGCTTTCTAAGTAGATATGGAAACATGAACAGTTGTAGCCATACCTAAGCTGTATCTAAGACATATAGAAGAACAAATGATCCACAAACAAAAAAGATGAAGAAAAATAAACCACAGCAGGGATTAACTTTTTTTTTTTTGGTGCCACTGATTCCTTTGGAGGTATAATAAAACCTAAGGACCATTCCTCAGGATAATGTATTAAAATTTATAAAACAAAATACATAATATTATAAAGGAAACCAAAGGCTATTGACAATAAAAATGAGGATTTTTTTCCCATTCAAATTCACACACCCCCTGAAATGTATTTATGGTTCACTTTGAGGTTTGGGGGTTTCAGGATCCTAAATTAAGAACCCTTAATCTACAGTAAATTAATTCCCACAAGTAAAGAAGAAAAATAAAAAAACAAAGGGCCACAATACTGGTCCCACATAACCATATAATCACAGTCTGACTCAATGTCAAAGTAGAAAGGTCCGGGGCTGTTTGCCACTCAACAACCATGATCACCTTGGCTACTTTCCACCTCTCAAAGTATGCCCCTTGATGGGCACAATAAACTCTTTTCAACATTCACCCCAAAAAGAATTCTCTCTTCAACAGACATAATCAAATGTGTGCTAGTCACCCAATTAGAGACTGTGCACCAGCTGCCACAATCACCTGACTTAGCATCTTGTCTTATTCAGTATCTGACAGAAAGGGAAGGACTCAGAAGTTTATCAGCTGCCAACTACCCTAGTAAATGTCTTAGATGGTAAGTTCTTCAAGCCTTCTACTTGCATCCTGGGCCCCGAACTAAAAGATAGGCAAGACAATAATTCCAATTACAGAAGCAATAAAATTCATACAAATATTGGATGGAGAGGGATAAGGGAAGCACAACTTTACCAGACATCATAGTGGAAAGATGAAAAAACAAACAAACATTAGAAAACTCCTAAAACTACTGACTAAAAAAAACCCAGAATCAAACTTCATAACAGAAAATAGCTCAGCAATAATTGCAAACAGAATAATAGGGAAAGAACAGATTAGCCACAAGGGCTTTTGAGATTGAAAGGCCTACTAAAAGAAAGGAAGAGATAAAGGAAGAGATAAGTCATATAGTACAATTTTTGAAGAAAAACTTGTAAGGATAATAAACAGCTTAAAAAAGAGACAAGAGAACTTTAAGAAATTAAAAGATACCTCAAAAAGTAGAATGAAGGAAACAAAACTAAAAAAAAAATTCAAATACAAGAAATAGCAAAACACAATAAAAATAAATGAATAAGCATTTATTAATAATTTACTATGTACCAGTCACTGTGCTAGGAATACTGAGAAAAAAGTGAAACCATCTCTGTCTTCAAAGAACTTATATTCTACTGAAGACTGAAAACATGTGAGAGATATACTACCAAAAATAACTGACCTGGAAAATAGGTCAGTTACAGAAAACATGATGGATATTTTAAGAAGCACTGGGCTTTTCCCCAAAACATGACGAAACAAACAAAAAATGTGGATGCTGCATTTCAATGTAGTAGCCATGGCATAGTTGATAGAGCTTGCCTCAGAGTTAGGAATATCTGTTTCAAATCCAGACTGACACAAATGACTGTGTGACTCTAAACAAGTCACTTGCTCTTTCTGTGCTATAGAAAACTTTCTAAGACTAAAAATTGTAGCAAGGTCAGAACTGCTTTGTAGAAGAAGTTTCCTCATCTGAGAATTCCTGTACCAATAAAATTCCAGGTCCAATTCTTATCCATCTTTTCCCATTGCTTTCTCTATGCATATATTTTGAGATTCACACACACGTACACACACACACACTTCCCTAAATTTTTCCCAACATTATTTTTTCTTGCTTTGAAGTGGCAATTGCTACAAACAGAAGTTTTCTCATTGTAATGGAGGTCATTCTTTCCTAGACAGACAAAAAACTGAATTAAAAACATAGTCATCTACATCGCACTAAGACTGAAGAAAGGGAAGAGTACCATCTCTGAATATACTCCCCACTTCCTTAGCATTCTCTCACCCGGCTGGACTGGACACACAGGCCTGGCCTGTCTCCCAATCAATTTCCCAACCTTTGGCACTACTAAGCTGTGGATGCTGCACCTGCTCATTCACCAAGAACCCAAAATGCTTAAGTTACAAACCTGAAACTATCCAGGAAATAAAATGCTAAAAATCAACATCTTTCAGTCAATGGCCAATTATCTTCCTTTCCTTCCAGAAAGACACTTAGGTTAAAGGAAAGGCACACACCCAAAAGTTGACATAATTCTGTAACCTTATACATTTTATCTGTTTTGTGGTGAAAATATCAATGGAAATTATCAAAATAAAGCCAATATCCTCTACAGCTCATAATAAAGAGAAAAGTAAACATTCAAGGAATTAATCAAACTCTGGGATTTCATTTTAGAATATTGTAGTGATTTTCCAAAGCTGTTACAAAGTAAAAAAAAGGATACCACAATTTCTCAATTTCAGTAACTGTAAAGAAAAAATGAAAAATATCCTTGATAACATGACAGATTTGAAACTAGTAGGGAGGGACCTTAAAAATCATCTAGTTCATTCTTTCTATGTATAAAGAAACTGAGACCCAGAGAGATTATAAATTGTCCAAGGTCACGTAAGTAGGAAATGGCAGAGCTGTGTTTAGCAATCTGCTTCATTAGGCTACTATGGAGAAGAAGAAAAGAAAAAGCCTATTGCAAGATGGAGAAGGCTAAATAAATTCTAGGTAACATTACATCTAAACTGGAATGGGCTATGTTGAGATATATAAAGTTCTTTATCACTAATGGTCTTCAAAGGAAGGTAGGATGAGTATCGACTAATTAACAAGAATTTATTAAATATATGCATTATGCAAAGTTGTTCAGTCATACAAATGTGTCTGACTATTTGCAACCCCATATATACAGTTATCTTGACAAGATGCTGAAGTAGTTTGCCTTTTCCTTCTCCAGTGGATTAGGCAAATAGAGGTTAAATGTCTGGCACATGATCACAGGGCTAGTGAATGTCTAAAGCCAGAAATGAACTCAGGTCTTCCTGACTCCAGAACCAGCCCTCCACCCACTAAACCACCTAAGCTGTCTCTATTATGCAAGGTAGTGGGGATTAAAAGACAAAAAACAAAGAATTATCTATCCTAAAGGAGCATACAACATCTACATACACAAATATAAATATACATACACCCATATATGTATGTATATGCATACTCCCCCAACAATAAAAAAGAAAAATATGAGTACAAGTAGTAACAACTAGAAGATATCAGGGCAAATCTCTTGAAAAAGGTTGACATGGGAAACCTGCCAAAAAGGTAAACTAGAAAAAAACACAACAGTCTAATTATTCCCTTACACTATCTCTCCAACAAAG
This sequence comes from Potorous gilbertii, assembly GCA_028658325.1. NCBI lineage: Eukaryota > Metazoa > Chordata > Mammalia > Diprotodontia > Potoroidae > Potorous > Potorous gilbertii. The sequence goes on along the minus strand of CM053772.1, from coordinate 186,241,792 downwards.
ATCTAAGACAGAAACAGTGTGAAGAAATCATCAAGGATCAGCTCAAGGTCATAAATTCAATCTACAAACAAGTGACCAGGATAGGATTGTAGAAAAGGTGGTTCAGGTTTGAAGCCCTGACCTCAGGCTAAAGTCAGGCCACAACACTTTCACTTTGACTCCTTCTAGAGAGGAGATTTTTGACTCAGGCCCCAGCCACAACTGTTACTCTGATCCCAGTGGAGGATCAAGGACACCACTTCCTTTCCCCCCTCCCCCACAGGTTCAGAACAGAATTAATCAGACAGCTAAGGCTTCTAAATCTGCAAATTTCCAGCTAGATGAAAGGGGCTGGGACCATTAACTCTCTTCTAGAACTATATTCAAGGGCAAGTTGGCAACTATATTCCCTGAACCAAAAACAGGAGTTTAGAACTTGGAAAGTCCAGGAGGGAAATGATCACATAAAGCCCACTCTAAGTCTGGGGCTACCAGGCTGAAACCACCCTAGTCTTTGAACACAGCACTCAACATCCACATAACAGAGCTGTAGACATACAGATAAAAAGAGACCAGGACCACAACAGTCCTATCAAAAATGTACAGAGCCTTGTCCTAACACAAAATTCCAATATTAAGTATGGCTAGAATGAGTGTACAAAAAAGATGAAGAAATAATGTAAGACCAGAGATGACTAAGACAGAAAGCCAGAAAAGAAGAATAATTTCAAAAATACCTAGAAGCAAACCCTCAAAGAAAAACAGTTTGGCCACAAGATCAACTAGAATTCCTAAAAGAAACAAAGCTTTTTTTTTTTCTGAAGAGATAAAAATTTTTTAGGACAAATGAAATGAGATAAAGGAAATAACTAGAAAAGAAATAAGAGCCATGGAGAAATGACCTAGGGGAAAAAATTAAAAGCTTAACACTAAAGTTATAAAACCTTATGTAAGTAACAGACTCCTTAAAAAAATTAAAATGGATCACTGAACAGATGTTAATTAATTCAAGGGACAAAAAATATTAAAATAAAAAGGTTTTTTTTAAAAGAAGAAAACGTAAAGTTTTCTAATATCAAAAATAACTGACCTGGTAACAGATCAAGGAGAAATATTTTAATAATCATTGAATTGCCACTCAAGTATCTTTGCCAAGAAAACCCCAAGGACAGTATGGTCCAAAGGATCACAAAGAATCAGTCACAACTAAACAACTAAACAACACAAAATGCCTGAAAGTCACGATCAAAAAAAAAAAAAGGACTTGAATATACTTCAAGAAATTATTTTAAAAAGCTAGATAGACATATTAAAGGGGAAAATGAAAAGAGGAAAAAAAAATACAACAATCACCTCCTGAAAGAAATCCAAAATGGAAATGCTCAGAATGTAATAACCAAAATCTAGAGTTTCAGGTCAAAGAGTAAATACTGCAAGCAGCCAAAAAGAAAGAGTTTAGGAAAGAGTAAGGAACCAGAGTCAGGCTCCCACAAGATTTCAAAGCTATCATTATAAAGAAATAAGGAACATAAAATACAAGATTCCAAAAAGCAAGATGCAGGCTGAGAACTTTACCTGACAAAAAAGAACATAATCCTTTGGGAGAGAGGGCCATGAGGAAGGGAAATGAACCATTAAAGAAACAAAGAAATTTAAATATTCTTGATGAAAAGATCATAGTTGTGTAAAAACTTTGAAGCACAAATGTAGTGATCAAGAGAAACATAAAATGGCTTAAGAAAACACCATCAGAGAAGACTTTAAAAGGATTAAGATTTACATTCTGATGGTGCAGGGGTGATATAGGTGTCCTCACAGAACCAACAGGAGTAATATTCAAATAAGAGGATCTGAGAATGTTTTTATAATGTTTTGATGATCACAAAGAAGAAAATAAAGAGAAAGAAAACTCTAAGGAAGAAAAAGGGAAGCAGGGTGAGGCAGATTATCAAAGTTCATAAATAGAAGTTTATAGAAATGAGGAAGGAGGGAGCAAGAATCACTGGAATCTTACTTTCATCTGAACTAGTCACAGAAGAGTAGAATGCATGCAACAAATAGTTAATTGTAGAAATACTTCAACAGAAAAAGAGGAGAGAACAGAGAGAGAGGAACGGGGGACTAAGAGGTAGGCTAGATTCTGGGAAGGATTGATCACAAGCAAAACAAACCCTAAGTGCAGAATGGGGGATCATGGCTAACAGCAGAAAAGAAAGAGGCCAGCAACTGAGTTCAGGGAAGGGGGGCTGGGGACAGAAAAGAGGGGAAAAAGGGAAGCTGATTTCGTCCATCACAAGGCATCAACGCTAAGCACGCTCCTGTTCCATAATCCCCTTCTTTGTAAAGAGGAGGTAGGGTGCAAAGTGAGGAAAAAGGATAAGAGAATAGGAGAGAAGGAAATACGTAACAATCTATGACTGTGAACGTGAAAGGGATGAATTCACCCATATAAGAGTGGATTATAAATCCAACAATATAGTGTTTAAAAGAAACACACTTCAAATATAAAGATTTACACAGAGTTAAAGGAACTAGAACAAAATCCATTGTACTACAATATCATTCACCTCAGACTAACTTTAAAACATAAATGACCAAATACCATGGCATCTAAATACTTTTAAAAAGCTGAACAAATTACAATAAAAAGTAGAAAATTAAACTATAATAGTGGGAAACCTCAATGTACCTTCTTTGAGACCTAGATAAATCTAACCAAAACATAAACAAGAAGTTAGGAACTTAAACAGAATTTTGGAAAAGTTAGATATGATAGAAGTCTAGTGATTACTGAATGGAAATAGAAAGGAACATATATATTTCTAAGCAGTATTTCTCAGCAGTGTATGAGACTTAAGACAAAACTAATTATGTATTAGGGTATAAAATCCTCACAAACAAATGCAGAAAAGGAGAAATATTAAACGCATCATTTACTGACCACAATGCAATCAAAATTATGTTCAATAAAAGGATTAAATTTACTGCGGACTAAATAACTTTATCCTAAAGAATTGGTGGATCTAAAAATAAAGTATGGAAATGAAAATCTGACTAAGAATAATAATGAGCCAATACACCAAAATTTTTGGGATAGAGTACAAGTAGAACTTAGGAAAAAGCTGATACCTTTAAATACTTTCATAAAAAAAGAGAAAAAGAATAGATAAGTTAATTGGGCATGCAACTATTACTTTAAAAAATTAAAATAACAAGAAGCAAACAATATAAATTAAATACCAAAATAGAAATCCTGAGAATAAAAAAAGATAAATAAAACTGAAAATAAAAAAATCTTTACATTAATAAAAGAAGCTGTTTTCTAGAGGAAACAATAAAATAGATAAAACTACTAGAATAAAAAGGGAGGGAATTACAAAGTGAGCAAAAAGAGAAAATAAATAGGGGGAAAAGCCAAAAATTACCAAAGATTGTAGGAGGTGGAATACTCAAATACCTTGAACATAAGCAGATTAAATCATTCGGAAAAACACTAACAACAAAAGAAAATACGATCTCTAGTGTTAGTAAATAAATTCAGGCATCTACGAATAAATACTGCAAAACAAAGGAAAAACAACACTGGATGAGACAAAGGAACCTGTGGTATTTCAGGAGAATGTGGAATCACAATAAGCTGTCCTTGAATGCCTCAAAAAAGGAAATGAGAGTTGTGAGGGCTGAATTTATAATGTGCACAGCAAAAATAATGGACAGAACAAAAAACCTGGAATCTGCAATGGAAAGAAAGCCTCATCAAAAAAAAGGAAGACTTACTGAGAATGCTAACACACAGAAGTGAAGGATAATCTAGAAGAAGAGAAACAAAAAACAATTGTAAAAGAAAATATGCTCACTTTACAAGCAAAACATACCGATCTCAAAGACAGTATGCACAGAGATAATCAAAAGATCATGGTTTCCCAAAAGAAAATGACAAGACAAAAAAACCTTACCACCATAATAAAGAAATAATAGAAGAAAACTTCCCAGAACTTCTGAATATAGAAAACAAAATACCAATTGAAAGACTTCACATACCATCTCCAGAAAGAAAAAAAAACCTAAAAGGGCAAACTCCAAGACACAAAGTGTTTAAATTTAACACTTCACTTTAGAAATAAGTTCTAAAATTGATTAGAAAGAAGACCTTCAAATACAAAGGACAGTCAAATAACATAAGAATATTCTGCACACAGCAGAAAATGTAGGAGGGAATAGAATAACATGTTCTCAAGAGCAATGAAGCTCAGGATGCAGCCCAGGGTGACCTACTCGAAATCTCAGCTTAACCATGCATGAAAACAGATGGATACTGAATCATAAAGAGGTATGCGAAACATTTTTTTAGAAAGAAAACTAGAACTGAAGAGATGATTTTCTTCCTGAACACCCCTAACAACAGAAAGACAGGAAGAATGAATAAATACACCAAGTAAGAACAACAGCTTCTAAATGTACACAAGGAGACAGGGCAAAGGAGGAAATCTGATGGAGATAAAAGCAGAGGCAAATATATGGCTATATGTCAGAATCCAGCCACAACCTAACTACAGGTGAAATCAATGAGTTTTCATTTGTTTTGTGGGGCTATATTACAAAAGAGGATGGTACAAGAAAGGGAGGTGAGTAGTGGAGGGACAGAAAGGAGTGTGTGATGTTCTAGGCTCAAATCACAGGTCATTAATGGGGAAAAATGACATCTGGGGCTTCAGGAAAGGAAGAGCCTACAGGGGACTGAGTGAGAAGGAGGTTACTTGGGTGGTGAGAGGGGTACTGATAGTAATTGGTGGATGAATACAGATGAAGAGAAAAGGTCTGTGAAAGGAGCTGAGGTCTCTACACTGAATGTAACCATAAGGATCTGAGGGGTGTCGGGGGAGAGTTGAAAATGTTTGGGGCAAATGACATTAGGAAGAGTAGGAAAGCATGAGATTTTGAAGCAAATGTGCAAAAAAAAAAAAAAAGTAACCAGGAAGGATATAGATTAGAGGGCAGCTACATGATCAGGGATATGGTAGGAAAGTGGCCGTATCATGGGGCAGTGTCCTCTCTAACACAGTTATTGCAACAAATGGCATTGTTCTGGGAGTGAAGCACAGTGAGAAAAGGTAATCCATGTGGCAAGTCCGACAAGGAGGTTGCAAAAACCACCTAGAGGACAGAATCTGGAATGAATACCTTAGAAGATTTGATTGCATAAGAAATAGAGAAAAGAGAGAGTGGGTAATTATAGGGGTCATGAATCAGAGAATAGGGTCTAGAGTACACAGAAAGAGAAGATGAGTACGGAAGAGAAGTTCTTTTTCAAAATGGGTGCAAAAAAAAATGTTGAAGTGGCGGGGGGGAAGAAAGAACAGAAAAAGTGACAGGGTGGGGGGTTGGAGAAAAAGAATTATAAAACCAGATAAAAGCAAGAGAGGCAAAGGAATTACTTGACAAAACCCTTCCAAAGGGGCAGAAGTAACAAATAAGAGAAAAACATCTGGGGTAAGGAGAAGAAAGTGAATAGAAACAGGACCACCTCAAAAAAAAAAGATTAATTACAGGAACATAATATTGTGTTTGCAGCAGAACAATGAAAACAATCATGACTTGAAAAAAAATGACTTAAAAAAACAGTATTAGACACAGATATTGGAAAATATCAACCTAACTCTTATAACTTTAAACATGGATAGACTGAACAATCCAAAAAAAAAAATCAAAAAAAAAGATATGAAAACAAAACTCTATGATCTGTTGCTTACGAGAAACACATATAAAACAAAAAGTTGTATGCAAAATAAAGCTGAAAGTAGAAAAAAATTTTTTTTTACTACATATCAAGTGAATGCTATCAGACCAAGCAAAAACATTCAAAAATTAAAAAGAATAAGCATGGGAATTTCATTATGCTGAAAGGAATCATAGACAACAAACCAATATCATTAATAAAGTTACATCTTCCAAATACCTTAGCATTCAAATTCATAAATGAAAATATTATTTGAGCTACAAGAAGATACAGACAGTAACACAATAGCGATAAGAGACTTTAATATTGCTCTATCCTTGGTTAAGTCTAAGAGAAAAATAAAAAAAGGGAAAGTGTGGAACTGAACAAATTGCTAGAGAAACTAGAATTAAAAGACTCATGATATCTTCTAAATGACACAACAAAAGAATATATGTGTGTATACATATGTATGTATGTGTATCTATTGGTATGTATATGAATTCTATTTCTCAGTACCACAAGGAACTTTCACAAAAATTGGCCATGTACTTAGGGCACAGAGATACTGAAAACAAATGTAAAAAAGGAAGAAATGTAGTTAATATATCCCTTAAAGTTCTTTTTTTAATTTTATTTTTCATTTTTAACACAGTTTATAACAGATAGAACAATTCAAACTTTTGATCAGGCAATACTTCTTTTTAAAGCATTTACCATATGGGCCACAAAAGAATTTGTTTTTAAAACATTAACCAACTGAGACATAAATAATATTTATGTTTGCTAACTTCACAAGCTCTTGACCTAATTGTCTCCACAGTATTACTAAGAATTAAAGGACCCTAACTTATTGTTGTTGGTCTAAAGTCCTAAGCCTAATAGCTTAATTTTAGACTTAACCTCGGATGCTCCCTTACCAATAATCTATAATTTAATAGATCTGGTATTAAGCTTACAAACCTTTTGATTACAGGAAATTATCCCCAAGAGTAGGGACATTGCAGGGAAACAATATCTCCCCAACTTCATGTCAATTCCAGGCAGGATTAGATTATCCACTTGCATTCAGTCAGGCTTAAAATCTGCCAGGTGTCAGTGGGGAAACTGAGTCAGGAGAACCCTACCTCAGCCCAGGCTGAACAGCCGCTCTCCCACCCTTCCCATGAGATCACCTTTTGCAGTTCATACTAGCATCTCACAGGATTATTGACAACATAGATTGGGGGCCCAGATCGCCTTTCTTGCTATCCATTTCTGGAGTTAAGACTCAGAAGAACTGTCACTTAAAAGTCCCATAGCATCTAAAAATAGCAAGTTCCAATAACCAGTTTTCAAATATGATTATAATTTCACTTTGGCTAAGGAACATCTTTTGAGGCAAGTCTTAAGTGGCTTACATGCCTTTCTATACATGTTCTAGCTCCTGATGAAATAGCAATCATAAAATCAAATTTACTATTAAATCCTTAACTTTTCCATCAATACCAAATTTTACCTGAGGTTACCTTCCTCTAGGAAATTTAGACTGAAATTCTTGATTTATTCTCAGTAATTAATTCAGTCTATTGTTTTAATACTAATTGCTTTTACATCACTTTGTAACACGTCCAATTTTCCCCCCACCACTTCCTTCTCCCTACCCCCTGATATCTTGCATTCTGATTACTCCTTACCTCAATGTACCCTCCCTTCTATCACACCCCACCCTTCCCTTATCCCCATCCTCTCTCTTTTCTTGCAGGGCAAGATAAATTTCCATACCCCATTCCCTGTAGTTCTTATTTCTCAATTATATACAATAAAAATTCTCAACATTCGTTGCTAATACTTTCAATTCCTATTTTTCTCCCTCCCCAACCCCACTGAGAAGGCAAGCAATTCAATACAGGCTATACATGTGTCGTTTTGCAAAAGACTTCCATAATAATCATGTTGTGTAATACTAACTATATTGCCCTGTCCTACTCTATGTCCCCTTATTTTTCCCCCCACAATTGACCTTGTCCCTTCTCGAAAGTCTTTATTTCTAGTAACTCCCCTCTCCCATTTGCCCTCCCTTCTATCATTCCCCTCCCCCCACTTGTTACCTCCTCCCCTACTTTCCTGTGGTGTAAGAAAGATTTTCATATCAAATTTAGTGAGCATGTTATTCCCTCCTTCAGCCACATGTGGAGAGAGTAGCTTCATTTTCCCCCTATCCCCTTCTCCTTTTTCTCCTCCATTGAACAAGATTTTTCTTATTTCTTTTATGAGTTATAGCCTGTCCCGTTCCATTTCTCCCTTTCTCCTCCTGGTATTTTCCTCCCTCACCCATTAATTTTTATTTTATTTTACTTGTGTGCGTGTGTGTGTGCGTGTGTATGTGTAGATATCAGCTCTTCTGATTCAACACACCCTGTACTCTCGGTCTATATATGTGTGTGTATGTGTGCATGTACAATCTCTCTATCTACCCAAATACTGAGAAAATATTCAGGAGCTAAAAATATTCTTTCCATGTAGTAATGTAAACAGTTCTGCTTTAGAAAGTCTTTTATGATTCTTCTTTCTTGTTTACCTTTACATGCTTCTCTTGACTCTTGTATTGAAAAGTCAAATTTTCTATACCGACCCAGTCTTTTTTTCAATATGAATGATTGAAAGTCCTCTCTATCACTGAATGATCATTTATTCCCTTGAAGTATTTTATTTACTCTGATTTGCTGGGTAGGTGATTCTTGGTTTCAATCCCAGTTCCTTTGACTTCTGAAATATCCCATTCCAAGCCCTTCGATCCCTTAATGTTGAAGCTGCCAGATCCTGTGTTATCCTGATTGCATTTCCACAGTACTCAAATTGTTTCTTTCTAGCTGCTTGCAGTATTTTCTCCTTGATCTGGGAACTCTGAAATTTGGCCACAATATTCCTAGAAGTTTCTCTGTTTGGGTCTCTTTCAGGAGGTAATCGGTGGATTCTTTCAATATTTATTTTGCCCTCTGGTTCTAGAATATCAGGGCAGTTTTCCTTGATAATTTCATGGAAGATAATGTCTAGGCTCTTTTTTATGATCATGGCTTTCAGGTAGTCCCATAATTTTTAAATTGTTTCTTCTAGATCTATTTTCCATGTCAGTTGTTTTTTCAATGAGTTGTTTCACATTATCTTCTATTTTTTCAAACTTTTGGTTCTGTTTTCTAACTGCTTGGTTTATCTCATAGTCATTCATTTCCCTGAACTCAATTCTCTCTTTCAATGAATTATTTTGTTCAGTGAGTTTTTGAACTTTCTCCTCCATTTGGCTAATTCTGCTTTTTAAAGTCTCTTTCTCCTCATTGGCTTTTTGGACCTCTTTTTCCAATTGAGTTAGCCTCTTTTCAAAGCTGTTATTTTCCTCAGCATTTTTTTTTTTGGTTCTCCTTTAGTAAGATGTTAACTCATTTTTTTAAGGTCTTCTATTGCCTGAGGCCAATTTAAGTTCCCGTTGGAGAGGCAGGGGCCTTGATTTCCTCTGATAGTATGCCTTGTTCTTCCTCATCTGAAAGGATGGAGGAAGATATCTGTTCCCCAAGAAAGTGACCTTCTATGGTCTTATTTTTTTCCCCCTCTTTTGGGCATTTTTCCAGGCAGTTACTTGACTTCTGAGTTTCCTCTCCACAACCACCTTGCCTCCAGTTCCACCAAGCCAGCACTGGGGGCTGAGATTCAGATGAGCTGCTCCAATCCCTCAGGGGGCTTTGGGTAGAGGCGGGGGTGCTATTCAGTGTGAGATTAAGATCAGCTGCTCAGGTGAGGACAGAGCTGCCACACAGGGCTCAGTTCCCTCAAGGGCTTTATGATGAGACCTTTAACAATGGATGTAGGCTACTGCCTGCCTTGGGAGCCCTCATCCACTACTGCCACCTGAGGAGGCCTGAGTTACAGGGACACCCTGCTCCCTTCTCAACCAGTCAAAAAACCCCTCTCACTGACCTTTGGTGCCTGTGGATTCAGGGATCTGCACTACAGCTACAGATTCTGTCCCTGAAGCCTGCTCGGTTCTGCTCCTCCCAGTGTCATGTGGCCAAGGCTGGGCTGGGTTATGCTCTGTGTCTAGTGTGACATAACTTTCCCGTCGGTCTTTCAGGTCACTCTGGGCTAGAAATCTCCTCCACTCCATTGTTCTGTGGCTTCTGCTACTCTAGAATTTTTTGAGAGTTCTTCTTCACAGGTATTTTATGGGCTACAGGGTAAGAGCTAGTGTATGTGCATCTTTCTACTCCACCATCTTGGCTCTGCCCCTAAAGTTCTTAATGCAGTAAAAAAAGAAATTGGTTCAGGGACCACACATAAAATGTACAGATCAAACGGGAGACTTAACAATGACATTTTAAGTTAAGAGTGGATCAAAGAATAAATCACAGAAATAATTAATAAGTGTAAAAGAAAACTATAGTGATGAAATAATAAACCAAAAGCTCTGGTACACAGCAAAAGCAATCCATAGGGGTAAATAATATCCTTACAAACATATATTAAATAAAATCTTAAAAAAGAGAATCAATAACCTAATACTTCATACTTCAAAAATTAGAAAATTAACTAATAAACAAATCTAAAATAATCACAAAAGAGATATTAAAGCTAAAGGAGAAACAGATTAGAACAAAAAAAAATCTATAGAAATAAATGATAAATAAAACTAAAAGCCAGTTCTTTGGAAAGACTAAAAGAAAACTGATATGCCTTTAGCTAATCTGATTACAAAAAGAAAGCAAAAAATTAAATCAATAAAATAGAAAATTGGCAAGGTATAAATTACATAAAAACCAGAAAAAAAGAACTATTCAGACTATATTCTACACAATCATAAAAAAACTAAACTGGGAACACAGAAGAAAATGAAGGTATGAACCTTCAAAATTTCCAAACTATATGAAGACCAGATAGAGATCTTAAATAATCCAATCTCAGAAAAGGAAACAGATCTAGCTGTAAAGGAACTACCATAGGAAAAAAACTCCTGATCCTGATGGATTCACAGGATAATTCTATCAAACTTTTAGGGAACAGTTAGGTACTCATACTTCATAAATTATTCTCAACAATTGAGGAAGTACGTTAACAGAATCCTTTTATGGATTACATTACATTACAATCCTAACACGTAGACCAGGGAAGATAAAACACAAAGAAAACTGTAGGCCAATATCATCAATGAACACTGACTCAAAAATTTTAAATAAAATCTTATAAAATAGATAATAACTAATTAACCTAAGAAATCATTCATTATGCTCAAGAGGAATCTATAGCAGGGATGCAAGTATGGTTCCAATTAGTCAAAATCCAAAACATCTAAAACTACATGATTTTGTAGTTTTGCAGAAAAAGCCTTTGCCAAGGTACAATACTCTTTTGTGCTAAAAACAAAAAAAAAAACCTACCAGATATAAATATAGTGATACCTTTTTTAATATTATATAAAGCATCTAACTAAAACCAAAAGCATCATATGCAATGAAAAGACATTAAAACCTTTTCCAATAAATACAACAGATGGAAAACAAGGTTGACCACTCTACCCACTATTATTTGATATAGTTCTAAAAATGCTAGCAATAGAAATAAGATAAGAGAAAGAAATTAATAGGTAAAGAGGAAATAAAACTATTCTTTCTTTTGTGCTATGATTGTTTATTTGGAAAATACTAGGGAATCAGCAAAGATACTAATTGAGATACCAAGTTGTAGGTGGCACAAAAAGCAATAACAGAGAAATCCCATTCCAAAACAACTAAAAATATGTAAAATATTTGGGGATTAACTTCCCAAAGCACACAAAAGACAATAGATTCAATTAAAAGTATTCCTTAAAGACATAAAGAACAATTTAAATAACTTGAGGAATATTAAATACTGATAGCTAGGCTATGCCAATAATAAAAATGACAATGTTATGAAAATTAACTTATACTTTTAATGCTGTGACAATAAATTACCAAGGGGGTATTTTACAGAACCTGATAAACATGAAAGAATGCTCCAAATCACTAATAAGAGAATTACAAATTCTTGAGGTTTTATACCTCACACCCTGCAAACTGACAAAAATTATAAAAAACAAAACAACAGTGTTAAAGAGATTGTGAAAGAATAGGCACATTAATTCATTGTTGGTGATAGAGCTGTGAAATGGTACTATCATTCTGGAAAGCAATTTGGAATTATGCAAATAACATGATTAAAATGTCCATGCTTTTTGAACCAGAAACTCCATTACTGGGCTTATATATCAAGAAAGTTATCACTTAGAAAGTCCTTACATACTTCAAAATATTTACAAAAGCTATTTTTGTGATAGGTAAGAATTAGAAGCAAAGTAGATGACCATCATTTGGGAAGTAGTTAAATAATTTATGATGCATAAATGAATGGAATATTACTAGGAATAGAGTATGTGATTAATACAGAAAAGCATAGATCTATATGAACTAATGCGGAATGAAGTAAGCAGAGACAAAAAAAAGCAACATATACAGTAACTAACAATAATGTAAAAGTAACAAACAACACCCCACCCCAATCAAAAGTCACAAATTTATAAAAATCAAGCTGGAGTCAAATGAGGAGACATGGAGGTAGGAGGTCCACAGGTATTAAACATTACACATTTTCAGACTTTTTCACTGTATCAATCAATTGTGTGGATTCTGCTTTCTTTTCTAAAAGAAAATACTATTTGTTATATGGGACAACTCTCTGAGTGGAGGAGTGTGAGGGACACATTTTCAGACTTTTTCACTGTATCAATCAATTGTGTGGATTCTGCTTTCTTTTCTAAAAGAAAATACTATTTGCTATATGGGACAACTCTCTGAGTGGAGGAGTGTGAGGGATGTTTGGGATAAGCATGGTGATATAAGAACCAGGAAATATCAATAAAACCTTATTTTAAAATAATAAAATAACAGAATATATAAATTACTTACAAGTCTACCTATCAAGACACACACAAGAACTATATAAATACAACTACAAAACAATCCTTAAAATAATAGATACTTAAATAATTGGAGAAATATTCACCATTCATGGGGAGGCTAAGCCAATATAATAAAAATTATAAAGGCTATAAATTAACTGACTTATATTCAATGTCATACCTTTCAGGTTACCAAAAATTTACTTTAGAGAGTTAGAAAAAATTTTTAAATTAATTTGAAATACTCAAAAGTAAAAAACCCTCAATATATTGAAATAATGAAAAAAGTAGGAAAGGAAAGGCCTAACGCTGTAATCATAAAAATAGTTTGGTATTAGTTTAAAAATAGAGCAATTAGGTTGCACAGTTGAGAGAGTGCCAGTTCTGGAGTCAGGAACACTCAACTTCTTGAGTTCAAATCTAGCCTCAGACACTTACTTAGGTGTATAACACCGGGTAAGTCACTTAACTGTTTGCCTCTGTTTCCTTATTTGCAAAATGAGCTGGAGAAAAACCACTCCAGTATCTTTGCTAGGCAAACCCCAAATGAGAGTTGGACATAACTGGAACAAAGAGTCAGACTTGACTGAAACAACACAACAACAAAAAATAGGAAGACTGATGAGTAGAACAGATTAGGTACACAATAATAATGCATACAGCAAGCAAACATAACACCCCAGTGTTTGATAAATTCAAACATTCTAGCTATTGAAGAAGAGTTCTTTTAAAAAAAAACTACCAAGAAACCTGTAGTTTGAATAATCTGGCAGAAATTAGTTCGAGATCAACTCCTCATTATATACCAAGATAAGCTAAACTGGACACATAACCTAGATGTAAAAGATGACACTGAAAACAAATTATTACTTTTTTTACATTTTCACCTTAGTCATGTTGAATAGAAGAATTAAAATGAAAGAAACCATAAAACAAAACAAAACATAATACAAAAGAAAAAGATCTGTTTCATTCACTGAAAACAAATTAGAGAGGCAAGACAGAAATTATCTTTTGGATTTATGAATAGGGAAAGAGTTCATAACCAAACAAGGGACAGAAAAGATCACAGAAGATAAAATAATGGCACAATTTTGATTAAGCATAACAATGTTTTTATATGAATGAATACAGTTCAACTAAAGTTAAAAGCAAAATAGTTAACTGGGGAAAATATTTATAGTAAGTTTCTGGTATTTTCAAGACCTATAGAAACTGATTCAAATTTGTAAGAATAAAAACCATTCCTCAAGTGATAAATAATAATGGATATGAAGAGGAAGTTCTCAAGGGAAGAAATCAGAGCTATCTATAGCCATATGGTAAAAATATCCCAAATCACTAACAGAGAAATGAAAGTTAAAACAACTCTGAGGTTGTACCTCAGACCTATCAGATTACCACAGCTGACAGAAAAAAGAAATGATAAAAGCTGGAGGGGCTGAGGGAAAACTGGTATACCGATTATACCATTGCTGGAACTGTGAATTAATCTAACTATTTGAAACAATACCTCAAAAGTTACTAAGCTAGCTTTACTTTTTAACCCACTAATACTACACCCATATCCTCAAAGATATCTAAGAAAAAAGGAAAATGTTTTACACGTACAAAAATATTTATAGCTTCTCTTTTTTGTATTTGCGTATGTGAGAAAGAGACAGAAAGAGACAGAGATGGACTCATTGAAGCTGATGAGATCAACAAAATGTACAGAGGGAAAAAGGAGAGGCAGAGGAGAAAAGGATGGAGGAGGAGAGGAGAGAGGGTCCAGGACAGAGCACTGGAGTACTTTTCGGGGATTAAAATAGGTAGGATTCATGCTTTGAGTTAAGGTTGAACAAGATAACCTAAGACTACTTCCAAGTATGAGATGCTATTAATTCTCCCTTTACACAGAAGAACTAAAAAGCATCCAGGTAACTATGTGAGTAGTGATAAGGTCTTGAAAGACAAAAGAAAACACTCCCAATCTTAGGCCTCTCACTGATCACTAAAGTTTTACTGGCTGAATCATTACAGTAGTATCCATGATATTATGGACCAAATCTTCTGCTTTATATCAAGCCTTGTTCAAAAAAGCAGCTCTACTACTCCTTGGAAAACTTTTAACAAAATGTCAAGGATAGATGAAATCACCAAAGGTAACCTTCCCATTTTACAAATGGGGAAACAAACAAACTGAGAAATGCTGAGTGATTTGTCCAAAGGAACAAAACTTTCCTACAACAATGGCTTGAAAAGTGTATCCGGAATAGATCTCTTGACCTTGGCTGTTACTGCCAGATTAGGTGTCATTAGGGAATAATGGTACCTAACTTTTATTCTAAAGCCAACAAACTCGGTACCTATCTCCTCAGGAATATCCAAACACTCATGCCCACTTTCCCATTTCCAGATGTAGGGAACAAAAGGATTAACAGTGAATGGAAAAAAGGAATTACTTTTCTTTACCAAGATCCTAAAGACACCTACCTCGGCAGTGATAAAAACAATTATATTAGTATTGAAGATGACTTGTCTGATCTCTCCCCATCTTCATGCCCTTCAGTTATTAACACATAAAATAACAACACATTTGGCTCTGGTTTGCAATTACTTTGTGAGATTTAGTAAAACAATGTTTTTTTTTTTAAATTAGAGGCAGCATGGCACAGCAAAACATGGACTAATTATGTGACACCATGGACAAGTCTCTTAATGTTTTAGTGTCCCCGGCAACTCAATAAGATTACAAGTTACAGACCAGTTGCCAGTCTGTACTAGTGGCAGTAATTTCCGTACTAGAAGTTCCTCATGCTGATGGAATCCTGGTTTTCTTCTCTACAACCCAAAGAAAAAAGTAATAGCTCGGTTTTATATAGTCCTTTAATATTTAAAAAAAACTTTATAAATATGACCTCATTTTATCCTCATAATAACAATGGGAAGTAGGTGCCATTATCATTCCCATTTTGGAGATGAAAAACTGAGGCAGAGTTGAAGTGACTTGCTCAGGATCACACAGCTGGCAAGTGTCTACGAACAAATATGAATATAAATCTTCCAGACCCTAGTCCAGTGCTCTACCCCTGTATCACCCAGCTATCTCTTAAGAGAAAAAGAAGGAGGGAAAGGAAAGGGAATATGCAATTATACAGTGCCTATTGTGTTCCAAGCACTGTACTAAGCCCTTTTTACAAATATTATCACATTTGATCCTCCCAACATTGCTGTGACGTACATGCTATTGTTATTTCCATTTTACAGTTGAGGAAATCACAAATATATTCAGTTCTCTCCAGGTTTTTGACTTCTTTTTGATTTGGTTTTAGTAATTTTAAAAAATTTCTCAAGGTGATAATATATTTGTTTATGCTACTGATAGTAGTTGAGTCTTTCTATATAAGAGATGACTCTATGACTTGATCATTGTCCATCCATTCCAATCTTAACTAATAACTAATACTTCCCAATCTTCCTGACTGCTTACTAAATTCTCATTATCCCTAGGCAACTTGCTAAGACTGTAAGTTACATGGGGGTTGCTGCCAGTTTTCACTGATGGAGTAAGTTTTCATACTAGGTATTGTCTAAACACTGGAATCAGAATTCGGGGTCCAAACAATGATAATGTTCCCTGAGCATCCTATTAATTGAGGGTTTACTGTAGGTATTTTCTGATAAATAATTTGCCATAGAATTCAGTTCTTCATATCAATAAGATGTTTAGATTCT
The DNA here is from genome assembly GCA_028658325.1 of Potorous gilbertii. Classification (NCBI taxonomy): domain Eukaryota; kingdom Metazoa; phylum Chordata; class Mammalia; order Diprotodontia; family Potoroidae; genus Potorous; species Potorous gilbertii. The sequence continues at coordinate 186,225,437 of CM053772.1, read as the reverse complement.
ATTCTGAAATGGTCTTTGAGATGTATTATATTAATATTATATTTTATATTATATTTTATTATTAATTATATTTTATTTCAGAGGATCATGTTTCTAAGTACAGCACCTATATGTAATTCAGGAAGCACATGGACAGTTTAGAAATAAAAATAAGTCCATCTCCATTATGACAAGGTAAAGTCTCTGACAGTATCATGTATTAAAATAAAAGATGCTAAAATAAATAAAATAATCAAATAAAATAATAAAAAGATGTTGCCTCTAAAAGTATGGGATACCAAATACTAAGTTCACCCAAATAATTTTCTAAAGAATGCTTTAGAGATACCAAAAACATAAGTATAATATAAGCATTTCTAACAAAATCATCTTCCTAAAGATCCTCTAAAGAGATCTATAATTTACAGCATGCTGGTTATTGTTTAATGAATTTATTCATCTTAGCAAGAAACCAGAAAACTGGGGTCACCTGTTTCTACTCTGTACCATAAGACAGAAAGTGCAGATGAGCAAAAGGGCAAAGGAGGGAAAAAGGCTTTGCCCTCTGAGACATTACCTGAAAGTAGGCTACCATATACAACTTGATCTGCTCAGAAGATTCAAGTCTTTTTCTGACTTCCTGAATAAACTGGTCAATCTAGTTTTAGTACTCTTAACTCCCACTTAATCTGTCCAACCATTTGATACATACGAACTATTTCAACAATAAAACTAAGAGATTTATTTTTTGTGTATAAACTCCCCCCACAACAGCTCATCAGCAGCTCATTTATCACTTAGGAGAGTTACTATTATAGTAATGCAACTAAAAATACTATTAAAAGGTGGTCAAGCACTAATTAATTGTAATATTCTTGATCCAGGAGCATTAAAAACAAACCATCTCACCACGAGGAGAGGAGCAGTGATGTTTCTGTTGGTTCTGCTCAAACACTTCTGTTATGAGAAGAGAGGATTATAGTAAGAAAGCAAAACTTTTTAAAAGCTCAAAGACCATTTCAGGATGGAATCTAAACATCTTATTGACATGAAGAACTGAATTCTATGGCAAATTATTTATCAAAAAATACCTACAGTAAACCCTCAATTAATAGGTTTCTCAAGGAACATTATCATTGTTTGGACCCCAAATTCTGATTCCAGTGTTAGTATGCCTTGTATGAAAACTTACTCCATCAATGAAAACTGGCAGCAACCTCCATATAATTTACGGTCTTAGCAAGTTGCCTAGGGATAATGAGATTTTAGTAAGCAGTCAGGAAGATTGGGAGGTTACACACAGTTGGTATATATCAGGCGAGGACTTTCATACCCTGAGGCTGGCCCTTAAATGCATTATACCATGCTACCTCACTGTCTTTATTAGCTAGATTTTCCAAATACCCAAGCACTGACCTCCGAGCCTTTCCATCCTCAACTCATTATTAAAAAACCTTTAAAAACACATTATATTTTGTCACACAAATTTTTGTTTTTAAAAATCACTAGGTATTTTGTAATACCTTAAGATCTACGTAATAAAACAAATTATATCAGATGAAAGGGGCATAAGAGGTTGGGCTAAACATTTCTTTTCAGGATATACTCTGAAAACTTTTTTTTAAAAATTAAATTCCTGATGCTTATTGTCTCTCTCTTTATTGTGTCTCTCTTTGTCTCTTTCTCCTCACTCTCCCTCATCTCCCACATTCATTCAGATAGAAGTCTTGTCAGTTCTACTTCTATGACATTTCTCTTATCCATTACCTTTTCTCCAATCATGCTAATTCAAGCCCTCATCATCTTGAGTCTGGATTTCTGCAATAACCTTCTAAATAGTTTTTTTGCTCTAAATCTCTTCTTATGCTCCCATCCATGCTCCACAGGGCTTTCAAACAAGATATTCCTAAAGTACAGGACATTTCCCATGACATTTCCCAGCTCAAGAAGTTCCAACAGCTTTCTATTACTTTTAAGATCAAATACAAACTTCTCTATTTGGCACATAAAACCTTTCACAATTGAGCTCCAGCCTACCTTTCCAGGCTTATTACATATTATTCCCCTTAATAAATTGGTCTTCTTAAAGTTCATTACATATTACATTCCATCTCCATTATCTATGCCATCACATAGGTTGTCCCTATTCTTGGAATGAACTCCCTCCTTGACTCTTGGATTCCCAGCTTCTTTCAAAGTTCGATTATATAAAGCCTTTCCCAATTTCCCCAGGCTTCTAGTGCCTTCCCCTCATTTTAAAATTACCTTATATTTACTTTGAATATATGTTGCATATACAGGTTCCAAAAATCTTAGTGCAAGTTTAAAATTTTAATAACTTTAAATTTGCTTTAATACACTGTACTAAGACTTTTAGAGTATGCTATATACCGATATTTGTACATGTTGTCCCCCACTTACAAAAGAACATAAGCTCCTTGAGAAAAGGAACTGTTTATTTTTGTCAGTACCTAGGGCAGCACTTGATACACAGTAGGCATTAAAGATTTGTTAACTGAATGGGTCTCCTAAAAGTAGCACTATTTTGACTTCTTTTGTATCTCTAGTGCTTAGCATATTGCCTGGTACACAGCAGTCACTTAATAAATGCTAATTAACTGACAAGTTGAATATTCTAGATAGTTTTGTTTTGTGTATTGTATTGTGTTTTATTGTATTGTGTTTTATACTTGCTAGTTTAAGAAAAATTCCTTTAACAATTACACACTGGGGAGGGTATTTGGACTTGAAGACCTAGGTTCAAAGTTGCCCTGGTCAAATCATTTAACTTCTCTATGTCTTAGTTTCCTTTTTTTTTTTAATTTTTTTTTTATTTTGAATAAATTTATTTAACTTTTTACATTCATTTTCACAAGATTTTGGGTTCCAAAATTTTCTCCCCAATTGTG
>CM053772.1:186107243-186218242 GCA_028658325.1 Potorous gilbertii | reverse complement strand
CAGATGTTTGGGATACAGAGGCCTTGACGCCTATGTCTTTACCTGATGGTAAGCATTGTGCTTCCTCGTCAGAAAGGAAGGGCGGAAACATCTGGTCACCAAGAAAGTAACCTTCTATGGTCTTATTTTTTTTCCCTTTTCTGGGCATTTTCCCAGCCAATTACTTGACTTCTGAGATTTCTCTCCACCCCCGCCTAGATCTGCCCAGCTAGTGCTTGGGGTCTGAGATTCAAATGCTGCTCCCCAGCCTCAGGGCTTTCAGCAGCGGGCCTGGCTGCTATTCAATGGGAGCTTAATTTCTGGTGCTCAGATTGGGGCAGGGCCACCTCCCAGGCTCAGTTCCCTCAGAGGGTTTACATGGAGACCTTCCATAATGGAGCTCCTGTTGATCTCCTGTCTGCTCTGGGAGCCTCTGGCCACCTGCTACCTCTGCCGCTGCCTCCCGAGGGGGCCTGAGTTATGGAGACACCCCGCTTCCCTCTCGGCCAGCCCAGAAGTGTCTCTCACTGACCTGTGCGTCTGTGGGTGGAGGGACCTTTGCGGCCGCCAGAGATTCTGTCCCTAAATCCTGCTCGCTCCTCTCAGTGCCGGGCGGCCAAGGAAGGGCTGGGCTCTGCTCCCGTCTGGTGCACGACAGACCTTTGGGATGGGTTTTTCAGGGCTCTCTGGAACGGAAATCTCCTTCACTGTGTTGCTGTGTGGCTTCCACTGTTCCAAAATTTGTTGGGAGGCCTTTTTAGAGGAAATCCATGGGCTGTGGGTTCAGAGCTAGCATAGGTGAGTCTTTCTACTCCGCCATCTTGGCTCCTCCCCCTGCAATAAATATTATAGAGAGACATATAAATCAAGTGAAGAGGGCAGAGGCAGGAGAACAGCTTATACTATATAATTAATATTATGCAAAAGAATAGTTTTGAAGATATTTTTTATGAACTGGAGAATAAAATGAGTATAATCAAAAGAACTTATCATGCAATGATAACACTGTAGAAATAACTTTGAGAGCTGTAAACATATAATCAAACAATGACCATTCATGATTCCAGAGGACCAATGATGAAAAATGGTATCCTTATATCTTTGAAAAGAACATCATATTTCACTATCAGTGAATTTTGGGTGCAAAATGAGACATATATTCATGTATGTGTATTTTTATACAGATATTGAAGAATTTCTTTTGTTTGATGTGGCACATGTATTACAAGAATTTTTTTTCTTTTCTTTCTTCTCCCCAGTGGGAGGTAGAAAGGGGGAACATAAAATGAAAGTAGGGAATGCAACAGATGTGATATGTTTTATGTACTTTCAGAGGAAGTCACTATTATTAGTTTTACTTAACTGTTTTTCTCTATTACAAGAGCCCTCTCATGAGGCTGAAGTAATCTGTAAATGTTTGCAATATAAATATGAAACATATCAATGAAACTTAAAGGGACCAAAAAAGCTTCCCAACTTCCCCTCTTCTCCCCGCCCCCCACCATTAGATTCGCCTGTAATAGGAAGGATGACACTCAGACCTGAATTGGGGGAAGCAAACAATGCAGTTGAAAGGCTGGTCCAGGAAGACAGCTTTACCTGAAGCTTTGAAATGGCCATTGTAGAGTTTGTTGTAGCCCAGACATGAAATCACCACAGAATGAATCAGGGATTCAACTCAGAGAATGGAAAGGAAAGGCTGCTGTAATTTCAAATGTGGGGAGAAAACCATAGATGACTGAGATTCCATTCCTGGGAGATCAGACTTATTGTGGTGTTTGAGGTAAAGTGAGAACATTAGACAGACATTTTTAGGAAATTTAGATCTCTATAAAGAGAAAGCTCAGGGCTGGGAAGGCAAGGACTGTATCTGGTAGTTTTTCCCTGTTTTCAATAGCTAAGCATGCTATCGTGGACCTTGTGGAAACATGGCTAATATTAATTAATTATAGTCACAGCTACAGGAATAAATGACTCTCATAATATGAATGTGGAAGGAAAAGAAGGTCTGGAATAGCTACTGTGGTAAATGGGATGGCAAATCAATTTTTTAAAAAGGATTGCTATCCTCCTGAGAGGACCCATTTGAGATTAGGTAACATAAATTTATAGTGAACTCCGTGTGCACAGTTGGAAGACATCTTCTAACTTCAATCAGCCATACTTGAGTAGGATCAAAGGAGGCAGATGGTGGTAATAACCAAAGGAGTTTGGGAATTCATGAGTGCCAATAATATAAAGGAGCAGATAGTGTGAGAGCAAAAGGTGGTGTGAAGCTGAACTGTTTCACTCCAGCCAAGATCTGGCATGGAAATGACCATAAATAGTTGAAGGGTTGAATACCTTGGAAAGTACTGATGGATGGGGTAATTAGAGAGCTGGGTGAAGATGAAGAAAAGTGTTAGGAGGTATAAAAAATAGAGAGAAGGAATGAGAGATAATTATCAATCCATGTAGAAAGTAAGACTTGAGCTCAGTCTTGAAAGAAATAAGATTCAAAGAGACAGAGGTGAAGAAGTATGGGGAATGAACCATGCAAATGCATGGAAATAGGAGATGGAATCACATGTAGAAGCAATAGTAAAAAGGCAAATTTGACCCAACAGTGGAAGAGAAATGTGTAGAACAGTTGATGGAAACTGTGAAAGGCTTTACAATTGCTTTTAGAAGCACTGGTCAGCTATTGGAATTTATTGAGTAGGGGAGTGACATGATCATAGGACCACAGGTTTAGAGATAAGGGAACTTTGAGATGATCTGATTCACTCTTCCTATTTTACAGTTAAGGAAACTGAAGTTCAATGAAATAGCAGTCATTTATCCAAAGTAACAGAGTCAGTACTACTGGTAGTACCTGCATTTGAATCTAGGCACTCTCACTTCAAATCTGGTCCACATATCCTTTGCTTCACCTACAAAGGATGAACTACTTACAGTACATTATAATTTACTTATATTACATTATAATTTACTTTGTAGGATGTAAGCCCCTTGAGGGTAGGGACTATATTTTCCATCTGTCCTTGTATCCCCCCAGTGCCTTGCAAAGTGTTTTGTATATAATGGATACTGAACAAATACTTGTTGGATTGTACCATTTATTCCACTACTTCATGATTTTGAAGTATCCCTAGCATACTTGGAATGTCAAATATCACAGGCTAGAACTACTTTACATTGGGAACAGTATTTGAAATCTAAAAACTGGTTACTAAAAACTAAAGGGTTTGTTAGCACCTTTAGATCTTGTAATTAAAATTGTGAAGCATCTTTATTAATTCTTGAAATGGTTGGGGATGGGAAGAAGTATCCTGTGGTTACATATTAATTACACAATGGTATGGTTAAAGCAAAATAATCTTTCAAAGGGGCTCTATTTCACAAATTCCATGTCCAGTCCTCTCTTATGTTCTTCTTTGTATGCGGAAATGGATACAGCCATTCCATTCCATTGTCAAATCTGAATAACAACATCGACAACAACAAAAAAAGAAAATTAAAATCTTGGAAAAAAGAATAAGAAAGAATTATTTTCCCACAGTAGTAAAAATCCAACTGTGCTTGAGATAAATGATAGTTAACTGAACATCTTTACTTCCTTGTAGACAGTAACTCATATAAACTCATAATAAGACAGTACAGTGGGAATGTTTACTCAGGAAGAGTTTCATTCTATCCTAATGAAGACAGCCACAATAACTACCATGTATAAAGATTGTGAGAAATGGGTTTGTACTTCTACCAGCTTATGTTTCTACAAGCATAGAAAGTGAATTTTCATAAATTTTGACCCCCAAGAAAAGTACTTTTTTCTTCTTTTGAATTCCTTCAGTCTGAGTAAATTAATTGTAGCCATTATTAAAGGCTTAATAATCCAGAAAAATCTGAAATAACCCCAAATAATAAGGTGCTTATTAAAATCTATAAAACTACTAAATCAAGTCAACAAACGTTTAAGTGCCTATTATGTTCAAGTACTATGGATACAAAGGAAGGCCAAAAACAGAACAAAAAATAATTCCTGTTCTCAAGAAGTTTACCATTTAATCAGGGATACAACATGTAAACTACCATGAACAAACAAGGCATATGTATGAAAAATTGGAAATAATAAACTGAGGGAAGGCACTAGCATTATGGGGGATTGGGAAGGACTTCTTGTAAAAGGTAGAATTTTAGCTGGAACTAGAAGGAAGCCAAGAAGTGGAGATAAAGATGGAAAGAATTCCAGGTATGGTAGATGGCCAGTAAAAACGACCAGAGTTTGGAGATGGAGTATCTTGTTAGAGGAACAGGAAGGAGGCCATGGTCACTGGAGCATGTGAAAGGGAGTAATGTAAAAAGACTGGAAAGGTAGTAAGAAGCCAGGTTTTTAAGGGCTTTAAAAGTCAAACAGAGGATTTTACTGGAGGCAGTAGGGAGCCATAGAAGTCTATTAAATGAGTGTCACATGGTCAGACCCGTACTTTGAGAAGATCACTTTGGTAGTTAAGTGGAGGATGGACTGAAGTAGAAAGAGACTTGAGGCAGGGTGACCAACCAGAAGGCTATTGTAATAGTCTAGGGGGCAGCTAGGTGATGCGGTGGCTAGAGGTACCAGCCCTAGTGTCAGGAGGACCAGAGTTCAAATCTGGCTTCAGACACTAATTATATGACACTGGCAAGTCACTTAACCACACTGCCTTCCTTCCAGGCCCTCCTACAAAGTAATAGTACTAAAATGATGAAGGCAGTGTCAACAATAATATATTTTTCTGTTGCCATCACTTATTCTTTGTGGAAGATCTCTTTCTAAGGCAGAGGTTCTTAACCTTAAGGCTATGAACTTGATTAAAAAACAAAACTATTTCAGCATAACTGGTTACCTTTTTAATCCTATGTGTTTTATTTCATGTACTTAAAAATGTCACTGGACTGCCAAAGTTATTCATGGCACAGAAAAAGGTTACTGCTCCAGAGTGAGGAGAAAGAAAAGGAAATAAAAACAAAGATGCTCCTGATGTAATAATCCCAGTGGGAGGAGAACCAAGGAAACAGTACTCTGAACCATAAAATGTGTCAAGAGGGCAACAAAGGTTGGGAATTAACACAGAAGAAAGGAGGGATGAAACCTGGAAATCTGTTCAAGAAGTGTCTTGAATGATATCTATGAAGAATCTGTACTGATGTAATAAGATAGTTATGCTGGGACCAGTTAATCAAGAATGAAGTGGTTTTTGATTGCCTGGAGGGTTTATAAATGTGTTTGCCAGCTGGAAATCAAGGCCTAGGGAGGCTATATATCTTGGACCAGGTTATTCTGCTAATAAGAACCAGGATTTGAATCCAGTTGTTTTAACATCAAATCTAGCATTCTTTTCACTTATTCTACCAGAATGGCTGTTGGCCACATTTATAGTAATAACTGACATTTATATGACACTTTAATTAGCTTATAATAACTAAGATTTACACAATCCTAATTAGCTCATCATAGCTAACATTTCTATAATACTTCAATTAGCTAGTAATAATTATAGCTCACATTTTTATAATACTTTAAGGTTTGCAAAACACTTTACATATATTATCTCATCCCATCTTCACAACCATGGGAGGTAGGTATTTAAATCCCCGTTTTACAGGTGAGGAACCTGAGGCCTACAAAAAAAAAAAAAAGAGTTAAGTATCTTGCCCAGGCCACTCAGCTAAAGTGCCTGAGGCAGGATTTGTACTCGGGTCTTCCTGGTTCCAAGCCCATCACTCTACATTGTACCACCTAGCAATCTGTCCAGAGCACTACTATAAATAAGCCCATAGAGATTATAAAATGCTTATGCCTAAAGAAAAAATATATAACCCAATGAAATATGACTATATAAATATAAATACACAAATGTGACGCATAGATGCCATGCATGATCTGTTGGTAGATGAAGGTTTACTGCCATCTGGTGGTTCTGATAAAATTATTTAAAGATGAAGATTTTGTTTATAGGATCTCAGAGACCATCTAGTCCAGCATTGTTAAAGTCAAGTAGAAATGGGGGTTATTAAACATAAGAACCCTATGGGGCACATATTTACTTAGAAAACCACATTTTAATATTATCTGTTTTTATTATATTTTTATTTATTTTGTTAAACCTTTCCCAACTACATTTTAATCAAGCAAACATTGTGGGCCCAATTGTGGGTCTCATGGGGCCCAATCTTGTCTAGCTTCCTCATTTTGCAGATGAGGAAACTGAGACCCGAGTAGGCTAAAATGACTTGCTGCAGGTTAAGCAGGTAATAAATGTTAGCGTAGATTTTGAACCCAAGTTGTCTGACTCCACAGTCAGTGCTCTTTCTATTATAACACCGTTCTTTTAGTCAACCGTCTTCAACACTGCCTAAGAACCTCGTTAGTCATGAAGACCAGCCTCTTAATATTCTGGGAAACTCTCAGAGACTATAACTTGCAGAGAAAGTGTCTATGTGTATTTCTATTGTGAATTTCTTCTCCAAGAGTTCCTTATAACAATTAAATCATAGATCTGATTTTAAAAAAATCTTGACCACCATGAGTTCTTCGAAAGGATGGAGGAAAGAATGAAGCGAGGGAATGACAATAAAGCACATGATTTGCATGGGAGATAAATTTTTTCTTCTGTGGTTTCTACCACTATCATCTTAAGCAAATGACTGAAACTTTTAGGGTCTCAGATTCCTTATTCATAAAGGGAGAGCTGGATTAGAAAACCTCTGAGGTTCTGCTCAGTTTGAAACCTAGAATCCTCCTAAGGAAGAAATGAGATCAATGATTATGCACTTGGTAGAGAAACAAATACTTTATTTTTGTAAGACCTTTTGATTAAGATTTCAATAAGAAATGGGGGGCGGGAAGCTGGGGAGGAGGAGACAGAGTTCATTAACTTTTTATCAACAGTAGATGGGGCCGTTGCCATTCGTTCTAGTGCAAATGTGGTTCTTCCAAGATAGTTTGGACTTACACTTACTTGGATTTTTATATGTATATTTCCCTGAAAAATAAGAGAATGTTCCTTCCCTCTTTGGGTCAATATAACTAACTGCACAACATTAAGTTCTGGAAGCATGTTATTAAAAGCATGTTAATATGATTTTGTCAACATGTCACAAAACTTGCTCAATCCCATCCCTTCCCTATGATAAGGGTAAAACAAGTAGTACATTTATAGCACTTTAAGTTTTGCAAAGCACTTTACATTTATTTTCTCATTTGATCTCACAATACACAGATTAGGAAACTGAGATTAAGCGACTTTCCCAGGGTCATACAGCTAGTAAATAGTTGGGGAAGGTTTTAAAGTAAGGTTTTCTCGATCTCATGTCCAGCGTTCCATGCATCACACCACCTTAGCTGGTTTTAGGAATCTAATACTTTTGCTGAAGACATTCAGGAAAAGCTAAGAAAGGAAAAATTTTAAAATGGAGAACTCACCATTGGCAGGAGGGAAAGGAATAGGTAGAGGGGGAAAGAAGTAAAATAGCATTTTAAGTGACATCCAGGGTTTTTAATAGAGTAGGACCTACCTGCTGCTGAGGGAGGGTCCTTTCCCTCTTTGACTTTTTGGAGGGATTTGCATGGTAGTGTTTTTATTAAAGTAAAGGATAGAAACACTTTAGTGACTTTTGGAGTGTAGAACTTAAGTACTTTTCTGTATGGTTGGAGCAATTCACAATTCTACCAACAGTGCATCAGTGTGCCCACAGTTCCTCCAACAATTTTCATTTTTGTGGCTTCATTTTCCAGAATCAGACCAACACTAGCACAGAAGGATGATCAAGTCATAGATCTGTTAGTTGGAAAATCCCATAGAGGTCTTCTAATTCAACTTCATGATTTTGTGGATGAGAGCAACTGAGGCCATGAGGGTTAAGGAACTTGGTCAAGGTCTCACAGGGAGTATTCGGCAGAACTAGAACTCAAACTTTGGATTCAAACTCTCCAAATTCAGTCCCCTTTTCCATGAACCATGCTTCTTCAGTCAGAATTACATGACTCCTGGTATCTTTTTGGTGAGTGTTTCTTCAGAGGTCTGGTTTTAATAAACCATACAGTTAAATTAGAGGTGGGTGTGGTTTTGTTTCCGTTTCTTGAGGTTCAGAACCAAACTAAAAACTCTGCTCAGTAAAAAAAAAAAAAAAAAAGATATGGAGCCAAAGAAACAACATTCAGTAGGCTGCTAACATCTATTGTGATTTTTAAAATAATGCTTTCTTATCAATTTTAGTTTGTTAAACAGCATTCTACAGAATTGTATATTCTAATTTTATATTCCAATTTTGTATTTTCCTTTTCCAATTATAGAAAGGCATACATTTTTCATGAGATTTGTTGGCAGTAAAGTTAATTTTCATAACAAAGACGGACCAGAAACATTCCTATCAATGTTTTGTTATTTAATTCTCAGTTGCTTCAGCTCATGTTCTGTCATCTCTGGACTCTCATGGGCTCAAAATCAAATTGTGTAGGATTTCTAATAGTCATTTATTTATCTTGGCTGATTTGCTGCTTCTCATTGCAAATACTAGAAACTTGAAATTAATTCAGATCTGGGTACTCAGAGGTTCATCATGCAGACAGACCTAGGCAAAGAAGAACAACCTTTGAAATAGTAAAACATTTAATTGTGATGCAACATAGATGATGATGATGGTGATGTATCAAACTTACTCCCTCAAGATGGTGCTTACCTCAGGTTACCATACTCTCAGCAATTATTAATCTAGAAAAATATTCAGTAAGATCAAAAGAAATTTTTTTACATGGTACAGAAAATTTAAAACTAAAATTAGAGCTTATAGCCAGGGAAGCAGGCAATTTAAAATTCAATCCAAACGAGAAGTACTAAGAATACATATATATGCTAACAAAGGTACCCAAACATTTCTTCAGGTCATTGAAGGCATCTTAACTTCTGGAATCTACTGAGAAGTCTCAGGAGACTTCAGTAAAATGAGAGGTATTGTCAGGTGGAAAACCACAAAGTTATCACCACAAAGATGAGAAACTATTACAGATCTTTCATCAAAACAGGACTCCTCTAGTACTTTGCAAGGATCCATTTGGACCCTCTGCAGGTCTACTGTACTGTAAGTTCACCTCCTATTTCCATTTTTTCCAATTTGGCAAAAAGTTGGTACTTGAATAGGTTCTGGACCAAATAGTAGGCATCTGGATAGGTTCTGGACTAAATAGTAGGCATCTGGAAATAGAAAGGGATCTCATCAAGAAAGATCACCATTCATGGAGAAGAAAACAAAAACAAAAACTGCAAGTATTTAATATACATAATGTGTGAAAAATAGATCTATAGACTATACTATAGCTGTGAATTAATTGGATACTTGCAAATACAGATGTAAATATGGAATTAAACTGCGTAATATTTAGGCAGATATTTTGATTCAGAGCACTGTTGGATTCAGAAGACCTAGGTGGAAATCCTACTTCTGCCACTAATTGACTTGGCAAAAATCATCTAATTTCTCTGAGCTATAACCTCATTTGTTAAATGAGGGAGGGGGAAGGGAACTGGATGACCTCAATAGGGTCCCTCAAAGCTCTGTATCTAGAATCCTATGTTTTATAATGATTATAAATAGAATGTATTGTATCGGATGAAACCCATTAGATTGATAGGGTTGTCCTATTTTGATTTTGGGATTATACACTGGATCATGACATCTAATACATACAATTTCTGAATCAGAAACCAAATGAAGTCTTTATTGAAGTCTTTATTAAGACTTGTGGATCCATCAGTAGCCATCAATAAGGGGAGACTATCAGCAGACTACTTTTAGAGCCACTCATAAAACATCTATCAAAGTCAAAATAAAGGGTCTGTGAGGCACATTTAACTAATGAATCTTTCCCAGTAGATCTACAGGAGAAGCAGGAAGGATTGAAGGAGTGGTCTTTCAAAGGTAGCATCCGTACTTTTCTGATGACTTCATTATTGCCCTAGTTTAAAAGGGCCAGCCCCACACCAATGGACCATAGACCTGATTATCATAGATAGTATAAAAATATATTATATGAACTGATGATTTAGGAGACAAACTTTATCCAGGACCAAAGTAGGATTAAAAGAAATGAGGCCTAGAAAAGACTAGGAATCTGTAATTCCCAAAACAAAACTTAGCAGAACACAAATTAAGATAAAGTCACTACAAACATCCTCTCCCACCCTGGGAAGTATAGCAAATGTTTTTTGGTCTTTGAAGAAAAGTACTCATTTGTTGTGTAATGATCATTTGTGGATTAATTGTGTATATAGAGAAGAAACAAAGGTTTGCAAGTCAAAGTAGACTGAAAATAGGAGAAAATAGGAGAAAAGCTGCCCCTACCAGAGGAATCCACACTAATGAGAATGATAAGGGGTAGACTTAGGAAGGCAGCAGTATGACAAACTTGATAACCACCAGCATGTCAGGCATGTGCTGACTGACCATCCTAGGCTTAGACAGTTCCACAAACACCCATTAATATTTTTTTCTCTTGTTCCCGAAGCTTCATAGAACTTTTTCTCAACCACCAAGAGAGTTTCCCAAGGGAAAGAACATCCCAGTTGCCCTGAACATAAAAATTACTCTTTCCCACATATATATATTCAGCTAATTTTTGACATTGCCCAACACATAACCATACCACCATATCACCTGGTCCACAAATAAAGCTATAATTAGTGGTAGAGCCCAATTAATGTGTGGATTCTTGTGGTGGTCATTATCCTAACCTCCAGCTTCCTACTATTTTAATCACCATACCAATAACCTTCATAGTACTGCCAACAGAAAACACTAGTTTCTCTACTCCAGGCCCTTTTTTTAAGTTGTCTTGGAATAGGCCAAAGGAAAAGTTCCACTTGAAACAGTGCAAAAGCCCTTTAAAAAGTCAGACTTAATTATATTTCTGTTTATTCCACAGGAATTAGAACCAATGAGACAGTCCAGCCTAATCAGTCCATCTGGGGCCAAGGATGATGATTGTAGTGGCCAGAGTACTATATTCACTACTTATAGGAATTCTGATTTTCACATGTTTATGTCTATCCTTGCAATAAATCTTCTATGACTATCTCATGCAATTATTTCCTGCACGATGTGATTGGAGCCCAAACACTGATTGGATCATCCACAGACTAATATGTGAGGGTATAAGAAACTTGGTATGGCAGTTTTAGATAAATACTCCTTAGGCTAATGGGAGAAAAAAAGAATGTGACAAAGGCAAATGTCAGGTAATCAATGTAAATACTATAAATTAATGAAAATTTAGAATGCCTAACATTTTTTGAACTATCTATAAAGATATGAATGATTGAAGAAAAAAGTAGTAAGTCCTTAGTATGTGCTAAGTGCAAGGGATGTGGCAGCTAGGTGTTGCAGTGGATAGAGTGCCAGACCTAGAGTAGGGAAAACTAGCTGTGTGATCCTGGGCAAGTCACTTAACTCCTGTTTCCCTCAGTCCCCTCATTTGTAAAATGAGCTGGAGAAGAAATGCAAACCATTCAAGTACCCTTGCTGAGAAAACCCCAAATAGGGCCACAAAGATTCAGACAGGACTGAAACAAATGAACACTAACAAAAGCGAAATAAATGCAGGCCAGGGAGAAGTGTTTGTGTTTAGATTCTGGACCCTTTCATTAAGGGAATTTGTTTTGTGAAGTCTGGATGCAGTCAAAGGGCCACCCTTGAGGACTAAAGGGCCATACTCCAACCCAGGTTTAGAAAATCACAGGGATGGTGACAGAAGGCACAAGAGAATAGATTGATATATCCTAAATAGCAACCTTATTGATTTGTTGTTTTAGAATTGAAAACATGGAGGTTGGGAGCGGGGTAAGAAAATATGTGGCAGCAAGCCAGATAACTAGAAGATGGCTGGGGCTGGATGATGGACCATGTAAAGCTCTAACCAATTAGGGCTGTACAGCCCCAAGGTAATGTCCTCTCAGATACGATTTCTGGTCAAGAGGGTGGTGTGGCAGAACACATGTTGAAAAGACGGCTGGGTTGGAAAGTTATAATCAGTTCTACTGTAAGTACTAATTTAAAAACAAATTTATTTGCATTGTTAAGGTTGTTGATTTATAAAGACAATACTAAACATAATTGGGCAAAACAAACAACAGTGGAAAGTCATTTATTAAATAATTCTAAAGACATTTAGTCTCATCACTGTCACTGCTTGAACTATTACTGTCATAAATAGAAGTGTTTCTAATTGAAGATGTCATCATGTCTACAATCTGCTTTTTAGGATTTTCTTCCAAGTCTGTTTGTATGGCTCCAACTTGGGCTAGTTTCCATTCAAGTTCTGTAATAAGAAATGGGACAATGTTATTTAATTAACAAGTATGTGTTGATCTAGACAAAAATTCAGTAAGGTAAAAATATTTGCATGGTACAGAAAATTCAAAATTAAAGTTGGAGCTTATAGTAAGGAAGGTGCAATTTTAAATTCAACTTGAAAAAAAAGCATGAAAAGTAAATGGATCTACTATAAAAAGAAGGCACCCAACCTTCCTGAATTTAATTTTTTTGGACAGTTCTGATTTTAAGGGGTCAGAAATTATACTTTTAATAAGGCTTTACATGAAGCATATTCTTTTTCAGACAATGTGTCTTGGTTATGGGACTGCCAGTCACTATAAATAAACTATATCCTGACCTTTGCTAAAACAGACCAGAAATTTCTGTCTCATGAATGGAGTCTTGGGTGATGAGGCTGATACAGTATCCAGTCTCAAGGGCCTTGCTCTAATTAGAATGTAGGCTATTTCCCCACCTACTCTCCTTTGGGAACCTAAGAATCTGGTTTATGTCTCTTGAAAAGAGCACTGTTTGTTTAAGGCAGTGTTGACCACAGAAAGAATTCTTATATGTGCCTTTAGCCAAACAACAGAGAATCCCTTTCAAGGAGATCCATTCTTCTCCACAGAGGTTTGGGTTGTAGTCCCCCAAAACTCACAACACCATTTAGTAAAGTGCCTACTTCATAGGACACGGGACATCCCAAGACTGATGCAGTGTTCTTGGGATAGGCTTCTTCTTACATATGGGTAGGAGAGAGGAAGGTGGTTTCCTCACTTCATCTTCCTTATCTCTCATCCTGATCCCAGAAATTTACATGGCCCGCTCAAGCTAGTTTGCATCCAACCTCATCCCCAGTTATCAATGTTGAGTACTAAAAAACATTTCCAAACTATTTTTAGAGTGAGCATTTCCAAAAATAAGTCAAATCTGAGTAACTTAAAATACGGGAATTCCAAATGACTAACAAAAAGTGAATTTTTAATGCTCCACTGCAGGACAAAGGAAAATCCTATGATATTATGTCAAGAAACTGCAAAACTTTCCATACTAAAAGCCTAAAAACAAATGTAAAGAAAACAAGATATAAACACAATTGAAGAAATAAAAAAATAAAACATTTCCAAGATAATTTTTGCGATGCTAAAACCCAACAGTCCACATTTTCCTTCATATTGAACAGAATTATAAATAGACTATAAAACATGGAACATTTAAGCTGAAATGGAGGAATCAAACATTTAGTGTTCTGAAAATAATTGGACTGAACAATTTCATCGACACAATAACTGAGTACAAAATGATATATTTTAAAAGTATGACTGAATAACTTTGATTTTGATCTGCTAAGTCTAATAATATTAGGTCACTTTCCTTACATATTTTTAAGTCAGGGAATGGTACAAGACCAGGCCAGGACTTATCAGAGTGCAGAAAGGTACCATGGTGACGGTATGGAATCTATTTCCTTCTAGAATAGGATGCTTAGATTTTTCCAAAAAAATCTGGATGCTGCCCAAGGAGGTACAATTCTTTGATCTGGAGGTTGCAGCTGACAGGCAACACAAGGGTTGCCTCTCAACCAATTTTTTTGAGTTCTCTTCCCCCCAATCATATGGTCAAGATACTCTTTCTTTGCCCTCCTCACCCTCTGACTGGGTCTGATATGAGAAAGCGATGAGAGATGATGCTGGAGAAGGGTGCACTCAAGGTCAGATAGGCAAAGATCCCAAGTCCAGAATTTCTGCATCTTCATCCAAAGGAAGGCATTACTGGAACCTACCTATCTCTTGGATATTCTTTTGCAAGTTCAAAGGCAAGTGCCCATAAGGAATAAAACAAAATCAAACCATTCATTTCCTAGAATCCTTGGGTTCAAAATAGCTTCTGTCATTCCTATGAGATATCTTGGGTTAGGGAAATCAGGAAATTATTCATTGCTTTGTTGTTATTATTTATTTATATGTGCTTATTAATTCTGTATTAAAAGTAAATGCTACATGCACTATTCAGACATATTTGTCTGCTTCTGTGGAGAATTAACTCCATTATCACAAGGACATGTGACTAGGGCTTGCTGAAACACAGTAAGCTCAAAAAAGGAAAAAAGGTTTGGCCAATAGATTGGGACACAGAACAGATTTCTGGTCAAACCCCCTGCACCTCTTGAACTGGTGCTGGCTTACAGAGAGAGAGGATGATATGAGAAGGTCACTATCTGAGCCCCACAGAAAGCTCTGGACCTATTAAACCCTTCTGCCCATTAGAATGGATGTGCAAAACCTCTGGGTAAGGCAAGAAACACTAAGTACTTACTTTGTAACAGGCACAGTGCTAATAAAAGTCAAGGGAAAGTCCTTGCCCTCAAAGTGGGGTAGAGGAAGAGAAGGGAATGGTGTCAAAATCTGGAAAGGCAGAAGAAGAAGGAAATGAAGTTGAGTTGGCCTGGGATTCCTCCCCAAAATGAAGGCCTTGGGAGGAACTCTCCAATGGTAGAAGTGGGGCCAGCATGGCAGAGGAATATTTCTAGGTAGAAAAATTCCCTAGGTGAGGAAGCCCCAGGTGCTGGGGAAAACTCTAAGGTTAGGCCACAGCTGACTCACTGTCTCAAAGTCCAGGTGATCAGAAGCAGAACCAGGAAAGCAAAATTAAGGGAGCAGGTTTCCTCCCTCTTCAAAGTATTTTCCTATTTCTTCCTTTCCCAAGATGATGCAAGGCTATTTCCAAGACAAACACGGGACTCTCTGGTTTGCTAAACCAAGTCAACTGTTAGCATCCACTTAGAAGGTGAGATACTATATAGCCACCAATTATGTGTCACTACAATCACCAAAGGATCAAAATCGCTGAAGAAGAACAAGAAAGATAGGCAATACGTGTTAAGTAGGTTGTGCAATATTAACTAAGGATGACTTGAATTTTCAAAGTAATATAGAGGACATCATCAAAGACATATGGAAGTGGACCTGTTTTACAGTCAGAGAGAAATCTAATAGGCAGCCAGGAAAATGCTGCAAGTACTATTTTCTACATATATTTATAAATTACCTTTAAAATAATCCAAGACAAAATTACCTTCTAACTTCAGATTTATTCCTCCACATTCAATAATTCCGATGAATTTTCCTTCTATCTGGCCATTTTTATACACAAAAATTGTGGGTAAACATCTGTCATGGTAGTGTTGAATGCAGCTATTCACAATGGCCTTAACAAATTTGGTTTCTGGAAATTTTCTTGCTAGAGCACTCAGATGCTGATTAAGCAGTAAACACATTTGGATGCTGAAAGCAAAGAGGAATATATATGTGTTGATCTTCAATAAACAGATAGTATCTAAGACTGAAAACATAAATCAGAAAAAAGCCTTATCATGGCACAAATGTGTCATTTCTGTTCAAACCATTTGACATTTTTTTCTTTCAGATTAGCCTGGCTCCACTCTTATTCTCTAAGGTAATTCAAAAGTCATTGGTATTTATCTCAGGATTGGATTCCTGATCAGGGTAAACCAGGGTAGGCTAAAACTTCTCAGGAGATAACTCTGGCCTGAGATGATTCATAGTTTAGAAGGTCCCTCAAGGAATAGATAGGGCTTTGGTAGTTCTAAGGTATTTCAGAGAATCCCAAGTGATTTTGATTCATATTACCTATGGCTCCTGGATGGCACTTTTAATCATCTTAGGAAAGGAGAAAATAGAGAAAGATGGGTGAAAAGGGAACAAACCATATTGGCCTCATTTCTAGAGTGGAATGATTGGGGAAAGTGAGACCAAAACCTGTCTTGATAAACCATCTTGGAGTTCAGTATATAATGATGCTATATACTATACCTAAAGGGAATAATTTTCATGAAACTACCTTCAGTGAGGACACTTTAGGGCTCAAATCAAAAAGTTCTACTGCAACTCTAGGTGAAATGTAGATACCAATCCATTTAAAGTTGTCAAAATCATTTTAGCACTTTGGGAAAAAATTAGTACCTAAGAATGATACTTTGGCTCATTTTACAAAGAGATAACTTAAGGAAGAGAAATACAAATAATTATAGTACATATATATGTATGTTTGTCTTTTAATACTGTGTCATGACTTTTGATAATCATCTCTTATAAATTCTAATTGCTTTTTTCAAGTAGCCCATTGAGTTACTAAAAATCCAACAAAAACTTTTAATGACATTACACATTTGAGATATGAAATGCCACAGTAATTTGGAAAGAGCCTTGGATTTGGAATCTAGGTTTTGAAAATATTAGATATTCTGAGACAATCCTGAAGGACTTAAGATGAAAAGTGTTGTCAGTCTCCAGAGAAAGAATTGGTGGAACCTAAATGCAGATTGAAGGTACTTTTTCTTTACTTTATTTTTCTTGGGTTGTTTTTGTCTGTGTTTCCTTTCACTTGCATGGAAATGCATTTTGCAGTGCTCCACATGTATAACCTAAGTCAAATTGCTTGCCTTCTCAGTGGTACAGGGGAGGTGAGGGAGAGAGAAAATTTGGAACTCAAAATTTGAAAAACCAATGGTAAAAATTGTTTATTACATGTCATTGGGAATAAAATATTAAATTAAAAATATTAGATATGCATTGTACCTTTCTAAAATAAAGTTTTGTGATATGAATACATTTCTACTTTATTTTTTATAATTTAGGTATATGAATCATGGTCCAGCCATTTATTACTATGTGACCTAGGCATGTCACAATCTCTATGAGCCTGTTTTCTCATTTTGAAAATGGTGATAAGACCTACGTTATCTATGTAAGAGAGTTAATCTTTCACAGAAAATGGGCCAGATACTAAGGCTTTAGATTAACTGTAAAAATACAGCCATGACAGATGATCCATTTGTGTAGTACAAATTATTCCCTTGAGTGACGGAATGATAAGAAAGAGACTCCAAGAGGAATTCAACTCCTGAGAGGATGAGTAAAGAAAGGGAAGCTATAAAAAAAATAGTGGCAACTACCACAAAAGGCCAGGACTTTGGAAGCAACCATACTTAGGTCCACTGGGTTCAAGGTTTGTTGAGACAGAAGCTACATTGTAAAACTCTGAACTACAGGCCCCAAAGCTGTAATCTTGTATCTTTCTTGATGCTAGACAGGGTGTACCTATAGGGAATAGGCATCTGAGGGGGAACATCTCCAAAAAAGAGAAAGTGATTCATGGAATCTTGAAGGGGGTTGGCTAGATGGGCTGTCTCGGGCTGAAGACCGAGAACTGACAAAAAGATAAAGAGAATTACAGAGGGAAGAAGGAACCCTTTATTCCAGCAAACACCTTTGACAACAAGGCAGTAATTAGAGGTGATCAAACCTCTTTAATCCCCACACCATCCTTTTAAAATTACTACATCTACATTTCTGAGTTGCTTTGAGAGAAAAAGTAAAATAAAAGATCAAATGCTTTGTAACTCTAAAGAACTACATAAATGTAATACATTACATCAATTTCTAGAAATAAAGTATCAAGATAAATTGAACCCAATTGCTGTCAAAGTAAAAAAAAGATCCAAACTCTTATATTCCTCTGAAAAATACAAAAGGGCAGCCAGAGTAAGTAATATTTGCTAAACAATTTATAGTTGTGACTCCCTGAAAACAATAAATATTCCCTTAAACATGCATTTAAATACAATTTTTTAGAAATATTAGATATACAATCTACTTTTCTAAAGTGAAAAGTTTTGTAATATGAATGAACTATTACTTTATTTTCAAAAAATTTAGATCATATATTGAGCTCTCTCAAAATGGGACAAATCTGAATATAGTCTTACAAAGGAATATATTTTCTTGCATTCAAAATAAACAAATATTTTTATTGTCTACAATAGATAAGAATTTTTTTTTAACTTCTGAGCCACTCAGAATTTCAAATAAGCATGAGGCAGTTAAGTTGTTATTGCTTGTTCTTCATTCTCAAAGAAGGTTAATGGCATATTAAAGGTAATGTCTTGACTTGCTGGTGAATTAGATTTATGTGAGCCTAGATGGCAGCTACATGGTGCATAGGACAGACTGATGTACCTACAATCAAGAAGTCCTAAGTTCAAATCCAATTTCAGATACTAGCTGTGTTACATTGGGCAAGTCATTTAATTTTTGTCTGTTTCAATTTTACTTTCCATGGTTTGTTGTGAGGATACAAAAAAACTTGTAAGGCTCTTTGCAAATCTCAAAGGACTATGCAAATTTGTACAAAAACAAATACATATTCTTAATATCTCAGTTTCAGAGAAACTTTGCTAAAACCCCAACCACAACCTTTTGTAGAATTTTCAGAATTTCCCTGTTTTATAAAAGTAAAAATAAAACAAAATTAATTTAGGGAATTTACTTGATCAACCAAAAACTAATATTTATTTTGCTATTCTGTGCTAATCCTAGAAAAACAGAAATACAGTGGAACTACTTCAAATAGTTTGTCATGCATTCATCACAATTGGGCAAATATCTCAGTTCTTCCCATGTCTGTTGGTATGAAAATAGACCTAGCAATGCTTACAATTGTTAGGAGGTAGTTAACTTTCCTCCCCTTAACTTCCTGAATAGGAAAAACAGTCTATCATAGGTTCCCAAAATGCACAATACCACCCCCGCAGGTGGGAGCTGGAATGAAGGGGAGGAGTGCTGCTCGTAGCCTCGGGTGCAATTGGGGGGCATTGAATAAAAAATAAAGGGGTGGTGGAAGCATAAGGAAAGAAGAAAATTTTGAAAAACCATTCATATGTGTTTTATCTGTTGTATAACAGAGTTAAAATCATAGTGATTACATTATTTTCCAAATAAACACACAAAATGCAAGTTAAAAACCATCAGTGGTCAAGTCTTAACAAGCAAGTGTTGGCAGGTGGGTGTGTGGTGCATTATCAGAAGCATGCACCAGCAGAAATATGTATGCATTGACTTGTTTACAATATGATACTATACCATTACATGATGCAATATTGCATCATCAAAATTTCAATGCATGAAAAAAAATCACACATTTACAATAAATTATTAAATTTAAGATGTCATTTAAATTTTCTTTATTTTTTGAAATGACACAAATTTTTAAAACCATTAAAGAAAGTAGATTTTTCAGAGGGCACTGAATAATTTTTTTGAAAAGGGAGTGGTACACCAAATAAGTTTGGGAACCTCTACTCTAGATAATGCAGGTGGATGAACATAGTCAGAATCTGTGATAAGTTAAACAGCTTTGCTTTACAATGGTCAACCCCTCTTTATGTGGCATAAAATTTTACATGTATCATTTTATAAGAAAAATTCAACTTTGGACAAAAGTTTTACCTTAAGAGGTTACCACCACATATTGTAACCTACAGCAGGTTGCATTTGCTCTGGAAAATTTAGTACAAGACAAGATGCTGGTAAACAATTGTTTTGAAGTTTTAAAAGTTTGCTTCAAAATATGCATTCTTCCTAGAAATAAAATCACTTGAGAAACCTGCAAACTTAACAAAAATAACACTTTTCCTGACTATCAACATGCATTTTAAAATACTGGGTACAAAAGTAACATTAATTTTTAAGCAAAGGGATGTGGTTATCAAAACCAGGATTTGAACTATTTTCAAATAACTAGGTTAATTTCTTACCCCATAAAGGAAAAACTTAAGTAAAACAAAAGAAAACTTTGATGACTATTAGTGATTATTACATGTATGCTCTTAAGTACTACTCATGGTATATTTACTTGAACCTTAAAAACATAAAAACACATTTAAAAACATTATAGATTAACACTCTGGAGAAAAAGAATAGGGATTACCTTGATCTGTATAAGTGTATTATAACCCAGACATCTTTTTCTGCATTTGTAACTTCTTTCACATATTGGTTGCCAGAAATTTCTCTTAGTTCCCCAAATTTTTTTGTTTTCTGAAGAGCTTTCCATTCTTGCAAACGCTTTAGTCTAATTAAAGAAATGAAATTTCTCAAAAGATAGTAGTTATAATCCCATTGGCATAATTTTATAGATTCTAAATATTTAAATTAGTTGTAAAAATGACTATATAGTTACCAATTTTAAAAAATTGGAAAAACACTATATTCAAGCTTTCTGTTATGCATTTGTCTTTTGACATTTTCGTCATACTCTTTCCCATTATGAAATACAGAAGACTGTCTACAAGTTTTATGTTTCTGAAGCAAGGGGGGGAAAAGGAAGCCATTTAAACAGTAGGGGTTGCTCAGACCAAACATTTTTGTTATAATCAACAAGCATTTATCAGGGACCTACTATGGGCCACACATTGTTATAAGACACTAGGAACATAAAGATAAAAGTTAAACAGGGCTTTCCCTTAAGGGATTTACACTGAGAGAGACAACAAGTACATATATAAGTATGTAAAAGGAATGTATAAAATACTTATAAAGTTATTGATTGGGGCCAAGGTAGAAGAGAGGAGATAACTAGCATCTGGGTGAACCAGGAACAGCCTTATAAATGGTAGCACTTGAACTGACCTTTGAAGGTATTCTAAGGACCAGAAAGAAGAGTGTGTTGTACAGGTATAACGCCCTGTTACAACAATTTAATTTGTTTTAAGATTAGGAAGGCACATAACATCTTCTCAGATCTACATGGTTACCTCCTTTTTAGGGAGTTCATCTTAGACAAAAAGTTGTATCACAACTGCTCTAAGCCTCCAGTTTGGAAAAGTCTTAACAATGAGGTAGAAAAGGAGTTTTCTGTTTTTAATTATTGTTCTTAAATTAAATGAAAAATGTTTTCATTTAACAAAAAGTTATTTCATTTTTCTTCTACCTTCCTTGCTCCCTACTAGAAAAAAAAGAAAAAAATGTTTGTAGTAAATATTCATAGTCAACTACATGTTTGGAAATATTTATAGCAGCTCTTTTTTGTGGTGGCCAAGAACTGGAAATTGAGGTGATGCCCGTCCATTGGGGAATGACTGAACAAGCTGTGGTATATGAATGTAATGGAAAACCATTATTCCACAGGAAATGATGACTTTAGAAAAACCTGAAAATACTTATGTGAACTGATGCTGAGTGAAGTGAACAGACCCTGAAGAACACTGTACACAGTAACAGCAACACTGTATGATGACTAACTTTGACAGACTTACCTCTTCTTAGCAATGCAAGGATCATGATGGAAAATGCTATGCACATCCAGAAAAAGAACTGTGGAGTCTGAATGCAGATCAAAGCATACTATTTGCTCTTTTGTTTTGTTTTCTTTGTTTCTTCTTTCTTATGGTTCCTCCCATTGGGTCTAATTCTCTTTACAACATGAGTAATGTGAAAATATGTTTCATATGAATGTATATGTAAAGCCTGTATCAAATTGCACACCATCTTGGGGAGGGGGAAGAGGAGAAAGGGATAGAAAATCTGGAACTCAACTTATAGGAGTGAATCTTAAAAGCTAAAAGCTAAAAATAAATACATCAATATTTAAAAAGATATTGATAGTTAAGCAAAACAAATTCCTATATTGGCCATGTCCAAAAAATGCATCTTGAGTCTACTGACCTTTTTGTCAGTAGGAAGGTAGTATACTTCTCATTTCTCATCCTCTGTAATCATTCTGTCTAACTTGACATTTATATTAATAGGCCACCCCCTAGACCTCTTTGTGGTTGAGGCAAACTTTGATTTACACAAAACATCTGAGTAACAGAACAGCAGTGTGTATAGACAGAAAGGCCCCATGAGAGGAAGTTGGGGAAAGATCTGATCTTTTATCATGACTTTTCTTAGCCTAGGTGAGATACTTGGAGAGCTGATGACCTGCCTCAGTTATCTTCCTTCTCTGCCACAGCTCAGACCTAGCTTTGCTATTCTAAGGTATCAGAATGTCCCACTTGCTTCAACCAGTTGAATGAAGGCAGTTCTAACTGATGTGATAAACTACAGACATCCCCTGGGATATGACCAGCTTTTCTTGGAATATCTGTATATGATTCTTTTGCAATTTCACTACATTTCAAATAACTTTTCCATATTGGTCTAAGGCTTATGAGCTTGTTTGATTGGGCATCTTATTACTTACTTTCCCCTAAACCCACCTTCCATGAGAGTTTTTCAACCAAGGGTTTCACGATTTTCCCAATCATCCAGGTTGGCAGCCTTGACATCATGCTCAACTCCCTCTTGCTCATCCCACAAATCCAATCAGTTACCACATTTTGTTGTCTAAACTGCCACATCTCTTGAATTTACTTGACCCTTTTCTCTCCAGTCATATAGAGATCACCCTAATTTGGGCACTCCATACTTGACCATTGTGATACTTTCCAACTGGTCTTTCTGTTTCAAGTCTCTCTCCACCAATCTATCCCTTGTCCAAACATGTCATTTCCTAGTCAATCAACTCAAACATTCCCTATTTCCTTTAGCATCAAATATAAATTCCTGTTTGCCATTTAAAGTCTTTCACAATCTGGCACCAAGCAACCTATCCAGTCCAACTATACATTACTGCCCTTCACACATGCCAAACTGGATTCTTACTGTTTTTCATCCTTGTTAATTCACTACTTTTACAGTGGTGTTCCCTATTCTTGGGGTGCATAGCATCTTTAACTTCGTCTCTGAGAATTCCTAGTTTCCTTCAAGGTTCAACTCAAGCACAACCTTCTTCATAAGGTTTTTCTTGATCCTCCCAAACTTCTAGTGACTTTTATATTTTGTTTTATATTATTTATATATTAAAATATTTATATATTTTATATTAAAAAGTTTTATATTTTGTATGCACACACATAGACTTACATGTGCATATATATAAATATTATATTATAAATTACATGTAATATAATATAACATATATAAATATATTTTCTAAATATAAATATTTTATATATGCACATATATATGTTGAGGATAGGGACTGTTTTATTTTTGTCTTCTTTCCTCAGCACCTCAGTGTTACAATGCTATAGTTCTCATGTACCAGTTCCCTCCAAACTCAAATAATATAAGTGATATTAATAGAGACTTTACTATACCTATATGTTTCCATAGCCCTCATATCTTCATCATCAAAATCATCTTCAGCTTCCTTCAACTGGGCAAGAGTCATTTTTTCATATGGTTTAGCTAAAACATAATAATTCAATAACCATTAAATGTGTTTAATATATGGAAAGCACTGTTAGAAACTGGGAAAGATAAAAAAAATTGAAAAGATGCCTGCTTTCGTAAAGTTTACCTTCTAGAATGTGTATGCCACAGAAAAGTAAGTAATGATACAGAATAAATTTATAATGAAATGCTATATGTTATAATAAAAGCTTAAGAGTTTAAAGGTAGTTTGTGAGACTGGAAGAAAGGAAAATAATTTCCAACCAGGGTGTAGAAGGATCACAGAAAGATACCTGGAGGGGGTGACATGTCAGGTTTTAAAAGAATGGGTAGGGGATGAAGAAAGAAAAGAAGAAAAGAAAGGGAAAGGAAGAAGATTTGTGGTACAGAGAACAGTGTGACCAAATGCATAGAGGGCCAGATGAAGCTAGAAAGTGATAAGAAGTCTGATTTGTTTAGCGCATGGAAGGGAGAAATGTGGTCCACAATTAGAAAGATGGTGGCCCTAGGCTATGAAAGTGAATGCAAGGCTAAGGGGTTTGGAGCCAATGAGAAGTTTTAAGTAGAGAAATAACATGATCAGATCTACATATAAATAAGGTAGCAGAAATATAAAGGATAGATTGTAGGAGAGAAGAAATTGAAACTAAGGAAACTGGTTAGAAAACCATTTTAGTGGTGTCTATTGTCTAGAAGACTTGTATTAGAGTGATAGCTTAGGAAATAGAAAAGAAAAAATGAGAACTAACACATATGGAGAACCAACATGGCTTGCTTTACTAATTGGCTGTGGGAGTTGGAGGAGGAAGAAGAGTCAAAGATTACATACCAGTTTCAAGCCTGAGTGATGTCATTTACAGAAATAGAGAATTAAGGAAGGAGGATTGGTTTTGGAGGAAAAAAAAATAATGTGCTCTCTTTTTTGGACATGTTGAGAGGAAAGAATCAGCAAGCTGTTGGGAATGGGGGTTTGGAGCTTGGGGAAGGCTGAAAATATATTGAGTTACCTGTATGAAGATGAATCATTGAAGCTACAGAACTGGAAGAAAGTTTCAAAGGATTTACTATAGCAAAATAAAAGACCAGAACCTTGAGGGGGCTTAAGGGCTGGGGAAGAGGAACCAATAAAGGATTCAAAAGAAAGTCGTTAGAGGTAGAACCAGGGGAGTATGATAGTAGAGAAGAAATATGATCCAAAGGGAATGGTCTCTATGCAGCAAAGAGTTTTAAAAAAAAAAACAACTAAAACCCCAAATCTAATGGATGGAAGGTTTTGATTCTGGATAAGTTGAGATAATAGTCAGATTGAAGTTAGATTAGTAGAAGAAGAATGAATGAGTAGCAAGAAAACACACATTATTTTTTTAGGTTTGACCATGCAATGGCAGTGATAAATAGGAAAACTTCATGGATAACACAATGGAGACAAGATTACCATTTTACTTCATAGTGTTATTTTTAAATAGTGGGGAAAACTCAGCACGTCTGAAGATATGTGACAGGACACACAACTATGCAAGAAGAAAGGACAATTGATGGAACAAGGTCTTGGAGGAATCAGGAATCAAAGGCACAGCGGAGAGGCTAGCCTTGGGAATGACTAAGGTCATGTCTTATTCTCATGTAGCATAATTATCCATAGTCAAATATATCATAAAATTATCATATAACTATTTTGCTTCACATCTGAAAATATCCAGACAAACCTAAATAAGAAATATTCTGAAACAAGGCTAGAGCTTCACTTATTGAAGAATCTGTTCAATACTTAAGTATCCTTAGCCCTCAAAAAAAAGGTATAACTGAAATTTTATAGCTAGGAAAAAAATCTACAACTTAGTGATTCATATGAAATAAACCCAGGGATTGGACACCTTAGCAAAGTAGTAAACTATAGGGCAGTGCTTCCTAAACTAGGTTAGTTACAGATGATTTTTACACTTGAAAGAAATTAATGGAATACATAAATATTAGTCTGGGGAGTCAGAATATGGAATACCTCTGGGTTAGAGGCATGCTATGGAAATTTGGGTGCTAATTATTACAAAGAATAAATATAATGAAAAGTAGAACATATCATGATTGCTCACACCTCATTTCATTAACATTTTTGTTCATGAAACTCCTATTTACATCATTTGAAACACCTCAATTCCACCAAAAAGTAGCTTGGGAAACAGTGTCTCCTAGGATTATCAAATGAAGAATTAACATGATGATGAAGAAAGAACATTATACTAGGAATCTGAAGACTTGTTGTGTCTTTAACCGGTTGTGTAACCCTGAATAAATAAATGCATCTCCCTGTAGGTCTGTTTCCTCACAGACAAAAATAAGGGGACTGAACTAGATAATCTCTAGATTCCTGTGATCTATTACTTCTGTGGTATTTATACTCTAAAGATTATTACCTGTTGCTTCTTTCTGTAAACGTAAAACCATTTCTTCAGTCTCATCCTTTATTTCTTCTTTTGGAGGAAGAATTCCAAAATCTCTTAATATGTCATTCCACTCAGTATCTTCATTTGGATTCTGTTTTACAAAAGAATGGAAACAAACAAACCTGTTATCTTAGGCCAGGTGCATCATGGACCCAACTCAGGATCATAAGAGACACTCAATAAAGCAAATAATAACAATTTTTTAAAACTCTTATTAAATATGAAAATCCAATACGACTATATACAAGTAACGCTCAGCAAGGATCATCCGGTGCAGCTCTCCAGGTCCCTACATGTGGGGACATAACAAGGTGAAAAACAACAGCTCATACAGAGGAATATACAGCTCATCAAATCCAAAGAGCTACTCTCCCTATTTGGTATTGGTTTACATAAGATTAGCCTATCCCACTTTCCTGGCTCCTATCATCTTCTCCTAGGACTTTAGAGTTATACAATGATGGTAAAGCACTTTGAGGAAAAATAGAACATACTTTTGTAAGAGAAAACAGCTTGGACTTGTTAAGGTTTCATTCTCCACCTCCCTTAGTCACGGCAACTTTTAGTTTCTACAGATTTCACTAGCTGATTAGCTGATGGTGCCTTGAAAAAACCCAATATTAGGAAACAAATGTAGGACTGTCATAACTTTAAATGGTAATCTGCAATTAAAGAGGTAAGGGGAGAGTCCACTAATCAAATCAAGCATTTCCTAGTCATGCGCCTTGATTCAAGTCTCAGAATCTTCCAAACAGGCATGGGGAAAGGGCAGTCAGAGTGATCCGAAGGGAGTAATAAAGAACAGTTTGGGTGTTATGGGTATATTGTAGCTCAGAGGATTTCAGAGTGATGAAAGCTGCCCAATCTTGGAGGACAGAAAAGGAGTTTTTGTTTTGAATAGGAAAAGGTATCCTCTCAAGGTTATGAGCAAAGTACCCAGACAACATTACTAGAAGTTGATTTTAAGAGCTGAGTGGGAGGGGGAGTATACTTCTTGGCATCATCAAAAATTTTGGACTAGATAATCAATAAAATAAAAAAGAATTTAAAGAGTAATATGTTTTCAGAATAATAAAAACACAAAACCTCATCTGTCACTTGTAAGAAATACATTTAAAAAACAAAGATATTCACAGAATAAAACTGGAATATGGAAAAACTGATTATGCATCAAGTGGATTCTAAAAAGGAGGAGTTAACAATCATGGTATCTGACAAAATCAAACATTTTAAAATTAAAAAGGGATTAACAAAGAAACTACATTATACTGAAAGAAACAAAAGGCAACAAACTAATATCAGCACTAAATTGATATGCTTCAAAGGCCTTCAATGACCATGGAAGAGACAGTGAGGCTAGAGACTTTGCCCAACTCTGCCTCACTTAAATCCAATTCACTCTCAAGTCAAGACATCACCCTGTACTGTCAATGGTCCTTGCTGAAAACAAAGGACAAATAGTAACATTTATTGAACTACAAAGATACAGACAGTAACCATAGTGATGATCGACTTCAGTGTCTCCCTGTGTTTATTTCAGAAACATAAACAAAAGGGGAAAAATATGGAACTGAACAAATGGTTGGAGAAACTTAAAAGACTTATGATGTCTTCTAAATGGGACTGCAAATGAATATATGTATTTTTCAGCAAAACTTGAAATTTTAAAAAAACTGATTTAAAAAAAACAGTACAAAGATATTGCAAACAAATGTAAAAAGGTAAAAATAGTAAGTACAACTCTGAATGGAAAGGGATATCAGAGTTCATTTGATACATTCCTGACTAAAAACCTCTTTTATACAATCACCTACAGATTAAAACTCTTCTTAAAAGCTTAAAGGGGAAATATTGCTACCATCTTCTTGAAAAGTCAATTTCATTTTTTAATAATCTTTATTGTTAAGAAAAACTGCATAATAGTTGTCTTTTGTGATTTCACACAATCACAGAAAGTTCGAGTTAGAAGGTATAAACCTATACCTGAACAAAAAAAAAAAAATCTTCCCTACAATATATCTGGCAAAAGGTCACCAAGAGGTTTTTCTTGAATATCTCTAGTGCAGAAAAATCCCATAACTGTCCAATGCAGTATTTTTTATGTTGATAAATTTTGTTTTGAAACAATAATCATGGATCTCAATTATGGAGCTGTAAAATGATGATATATAATAGAAAATCATTTACAGAAACCTCCTCTTCCTTTTTCATAATTTCAACAAGCATACCATTGAGATGTGTGTAGATTAGTCTCACAAAGATTTAAAAAAGATGACAGAGTAGGCAATTAGGTCAGTACTTATTGATGTCCTCTCAATCACCTTTTTTTGGGGGTGGGGTTAATTTCTTTTGATACTATCCCTTACCTGTGCTACCTTGTAAGATGGTCTCTCAATTCTTTCAAGACTGTTCTGAAGGTGACACAAGTTACCTCTGACTTAGAGTATTCCTGGGTTAATTCACTTCCTTTATCATGAATTTTAAGATAAAGTGGTTATTTTCCTCCAGAGGTTCTTCTTTTTATACACCCTCCTGGTCCTCTCATTAGCTCCCACTGATTCGATAAGGCCAAGATCTACACTATTAATTTTTAGTTGCTCTATGTTCTAACATTACATAGCAACTGTCTGTTGGACATTTCCAAATGGATATCCCATAGTCCTTTAACCTCAACATGTTCAAAACATAGCTCATCTTTCTTTAAATTTTTCTTGTTATTTTAGACTTGACAAACATTGAATATGAGCACTTTAACATACAAAGAAAAGAAAAAGATTATATATGAAACTATGAAACTCATTAAGTACAGATTATTTATTTAAAATATATAATAAATTCACAGTTAGCTCCAAAGCTGAACTTTCTTATTTTCCTCTGAACCTTCTTTTATTCTCTTCTGTACATTTAAAAATGCTTCATTAATCCTCTTTTTCTTTCATGTCCTTTTTTGGGGATGGGGGCATCACTATCACTAGTCTATCACAGCTTTTGTGAAAATTTTTGTGCATATAGATCTTTGACTTTTTCTATTCTCTTTAGATACAGACATAGTGACTTTTCTGGGTCAAAGGGTAAAAAAGTTTAGTGATTCTGGGAGTATAGTTCCAAAATACTTTTTTCCAGTATGACTGAACCAATTCACAGATTCACCAAAAGTGCATTACTGTCCTTGTCCTCTCACATTCTGACATTTTTCATTTGTTCCATCATTGCTAATCTGGTAAGCATGAGGTAGAACCTTGAAGTTACTTTAATTTGCACTTTTCTATTAGTGATTTATAGTACTTGCTGATATATTTACTGATTGCTTAGACTTCCTCCTTTGGGAATTTCCTGTTCACAGATTTTGATCATTTGCTATTGTGAAATGGTTCTCATTCTTACTTATTTCAGTACGTTTCCTATATATATCTTGGATATCAAATTTTTCTTAGATAATCGTGCTATAAATAACTCCCCCATCCAGTTAATGATTTCCCTTTTAATTTTTGCTTCATTGATTTGGTTTGTGCAGAAACTTTTCCTCTTTTTATGAAATCAGAACTGTCCATTTTATCTCCTGTGATTCTTTCATTCCCTTATTTTGTCAAGAAGTTTTATTCTCTCAACAGCTGTAACAATCACCCCCTTTCTGCTCCTCTAATTTGATTATGGTGATTTTTATTTATTATGACTAAGTCATGTGTCTAGTCAAGTTATCACAGTGTATTTTGTGAGATATTGGTTATACTTAAGTTCTGTAAGATTGCTTTACAATTTTCCCAATAGTTTTTGTCAAATACTAAATAGGGTATTAAGATTTATAAAATACTAAGCTATTATGTTTATTCCCTTCTGGATTTTGCATTTCTTATCTGTTCTACTGGTGAGCTTTTCAAATTTTTTTTTAGCTGTATGAAATAGTTTTGATTGGTGTTTTGTAGTCTATTTCCAGATTTGGTACTATTAGATGCAATTTCATCTTCCCACTTTTAAAAATTATTTCCCTTGGAATTCTAGATCTTTTGTTTTCTTAGATGAATTTTGCTATAGTTCTAGTTCTAGAAGACAATTTTTTGGTAGCTTGATGTGGCACTGAAAGGTTCAATTAACTTATTTAGTATTGTCATTTTTATTTTTATTTTTCTGGGCTCAACCATGAACCTAAATTAATACTTCTCCAATTATTTAGGTCTGACTATATTTCTATAAAAAGTGATTTGGAGTTACAGTCATATAATTCCTGTATGTCTTAATAGGTGAACTCTTAACTATTTTACATGTTCCACACTTATTTTGAGTAAAATTTCTTTTTCTATCTCATCCATCTAGATTTTGTTGGCAATACACAGAGAAGAGAGAATCTGTGTGGATTTCTTTTGAATCCTGCTGTTTTGCTGAAATTATTGTCTTTATTTCTTTTTCTTTTTTCTTTTTATTCCCCTCCCCCCTGTATTTATTAATTTGTTTGTTTTCAGTTTTCAACGATCACTTTCATAAGTTCCAAATTTTCTCCCCTTCCCTCCCCAAGATGGTATGCAATCTTATATGGGTTCTATACGAAAATCCCTATTAAACACATTTTCACATTAGTCATGCTGCATAGAAGAATTAAAACAAATGGGAGAAAACATGAGAAAAACAAAACAGTCTGCTGCTGAATTGAAGAGACCAGTTACTCTTCCATATTCAAATATCTATGCTATACATGATTTTGGTCTTACTACTTGCTGGGATAAATGTATTTTCTAGCAACTGTGATTGCATTATATGAAAGAAGCATTAACTTGAAGGAATCCAAATTGGTTGAAAATAAACTGTTACCTCTTAATCCAAATATACACCTAGAGTGCAAATACCAAAATCTGTACCAGACACAATTCTAGCTTAATACCCCTTTTGGAGAAAGGAAATTGGGGAAATGAGTGCTCGGGAATGGTAACATTCCTACTCTCTATAAATGTAAAGATCAGAATGTACTGGGGTTTGTCCAGATTGTGAAGCTTCTCTATATAAATGTATCCTTGTAACATGGGCTGAATAGTCCCTGTGCCTCCCGTTTACATTGCTACATAGACAACAATAAATCGTTACACCTCAGTCTCTTTTTTTTTTGCTTTACTGCTACAGCTCACATTTCTAGAACTAGAGAGGGAATAAGAAGTATCCTAATCTTTGCTTGACATCTGATAAGAATAACAATATTAGCTAGCATTTCTACAGGGCTTTAAGATTGCAAAATACTTTATGAATTTTTTTTATTATTTACTGTGCCATATAAGTGTCTGATCTTATTGGAAAGTCTCTACTATTTTTCCATTATGTATAATCCTTAAAATAACACAAATTTTCATATTAAGGAATGGTCCATTTCCCCCCAAGAATTTGTAATCTTTTATAATAAACTTTATTTTTATCTTTTGTTTTAATATTGTCTAAATTGCTCCCTGTATTTTCCCCTTTCCCTCCTAGAAAGCCACCCTTTATAACAGAACTTTTTTTAAAAAAGAGGGGGAATAAGTAAACCAATCAACACATTATACAAATCTGAGATTAGAAGAAATATCCCACACTCATGCATTCCTCCTCTCCCAAGGAATGAAAGGAAGTGTCTTCTCATATCTCTTCTTTCAGGTTGTTTTTTAAAAAAACATTTTATAACATTCACTTTCAATTGCTTGTGGTTGCTGTCCTTTCCATTTTCGAATTTGCTAGGAGTGAAATAAAACCTCAGGATTATTCTGATTTGTATTAGTGATAATGGAGCATTCTTTCATGTATTTTGCAATTTTCAGTTCCTCTTTTTTTGAGAACTATTTGTTCACACCCTTTGACTACTTATCTATTAGGGAATTAAAAAAATATATATATATATATGTATACACACACACACACACACACACACACACATTTTGGGTGTTTAACAGCTCTTAAATCTCTTTCCAAGTCTTTCCTCCATAGCTTTCACTTCATGATTCTTTTCTTTAGTACTTAAGACTTTAAGAGTTTACAGGTTTAGAAGGACAATGTTGCTTATTTACCCTCTTCTGATTCAAGAGACTGTGTCCAGAACCTTGTTTTAGGTCCAAGGGATAGTACTGAGGTCCTGTACCAGGTCTAAGTCTGTGAGTCTCTCTCCAGATAAGAGTAGTAGCATTGTGGCCATATTTGAACCCAGGATCTGGGCCTGGGATCCTGGCCCACTTCTGTTCTGTATTTCCTGCTCTGGACACTTGACTGTGGGGTCAAATCTGTTAGAAAGATGACCCACTTTTCTTTCCCTTTCAATTTCCCAATCACTACTTAGTCTGACAGTCTTCTTTGTTAGAGAGATGTAGGAGGAACTGGACTATACTCCTTCCTTCATCATCTTTGTTAGTCTTTTAGTTTATATTGGAATTACTTATTGAATGTTTTATAAAATCTATCTGGTCCTAAGTCTCCTCTCTGTCTTTATCTTGAAAATTTATTTATGGTTTGTTCAATTTGTCTGAAACTGACTCATTTAATTTCCCTATTTCATATCATGTTAATTGGGGTATTTTATATTTTTAAATTCATTTATTTCATTTATATTATCAATTTTGTTGGTATATAATCATGCAAAATAACTTTTAATATTTTCCTTTATTTCCTCTTGCTTTATAGAAAATCTTTTTAAAAATTTATGTTAGTAATTTGGTTTTCCTTTCTTTTTAAACCAGATTATGATTTTTTAAAAAGTTTTTAACTTTATATCTCAATTCAAAGGCACTTTTTTGCTTTCAGTTTTGTTAATCTCATTTTTGATTTTCAGGTTTTTTTATTTTTGAGTATATTTGAAGTTTACAAATTATTTTTTCCTAGGTGTTTTTTTAGCTGCATGCCCAGTTTATTGATTTGTTCTCTCTTCTACTGATGAAAGTACTCAAAGATATAAATTTTCCCTTAAAGACTGCTTTAAACAAATCCAAAGTTTTGGTATGTTGCCCCACTGTTGGCATTTTCCTTAATGAAATTACCTATTTTTTTCTATGATTTGTTCTTTGTCTCCCACAGTTCTTTAGGATTAAATGATTTATTCTCCTTTCTTTGAGTTCCCTTTATTGATTACAATTTTATCATGTTGTGGTTAATAACAGAAGTATTCAAAGTTTCTGATTTTCCTCATTTAGATTTTATACCCTACCCCAATTAGTTTTTGTAAAGTGGCAAGAATGAGTTGAAAAATATGCAAACTGCTTTCTATTCTCATTCAGTAACCATCAGAAAGCTATCATATTTAATTTTTATAGAGTTCTATTCAGGTCTTAAACTTCTTTTTTAATATTTGTTAGATTGGTCTATGTCTGAAAGGGGATATATTGAGATTCCCAAGTATTATGGCTGCTTTGCTTTCTATTCCTTGTAATTCAATTAATTTTTCCTTAAAGTGCTTAAATGCTATGTCATTTGGCCTAAGTGTATACGCTAATAGATACTTTCCCTGGCTTCCTTCAAAACAGCTCAAATTTTATTTTCTGCAAGAAGTCTTTCCTGGTCAAAGTGCCTTCTGCTCTAAGATTGACTCATTATTACACTATATATAACTCTTACTTTTCTAGTTTTTATGTGTTATCTCTCCATTTGGACGTGAGTTTCTTGAAGGCAAAACAGCTTTTGCTTTTCTCCATATTCTCACAGTTAAGCAACGTGCCTGATACTGAATAAGTGAAGGATAAATGTTTTTTGTTTGACTGAAATATGAAAATCAGAAGAAGAGGCAGACAAGGTGAGAAATTGAGTTCCATGTTGGACATGTTGAATGTGAGCTATCAGAGGGAGACATACAAGTAACTGTGTCCAGTAGGTAATCAGGAGTTCTAGGGAGAGATGAGCATTGGATAACACATAGAACTGAGAGTCATTTGCATAGTTGAAGCCTTGGTTATGGATGAAATTGAATAGGAATTTAGGACAGAGCCTGGAGAGTGGAAAGAGGAAGATGAACTGAAGAAGAATGATCACACAATGCTCACAAGAGAAGAACCAGGAGCAACCATTGTTACAGAAGTCAGAAGAAGAAACAGGCAGTCAACAATGTTAAAAGGTGAAGAAAGGTCAAGAAGACTGCTGACCCAGAAAAGAAAAGATCATTCAATTTTACACTTTTAAGAAGTCACTGGAAATCTTGGAGAGAAGAGTGATGTTTGAAAATGGAAAATCACTCTATTGGCTTTTGTATCATAGCAGATGTTCAATCTATTAACTGTGGTCAAAACTTACGTTAATGATATTCTTTCACTCCCCCCTCAAAAAAACTTTTCCCAAATAAAGGTTGAATTCAATACTCCTCCTCTCCATTTATTCACAAAATTCAACTTAGTAACAGCTCAGTATTTTTCTTCCTGCATCATTTCCAAATCATGCTGACTCTATTTTAGCCATTCTCCTCATTTCCCTCCCCCTGGGTTCCCGGGTTCTGATAGATAAATTTTCACTATATCTTGCCCTTTATGTCACTTCCCAGCTATTTTCAGACCAGGCTGCCTCCTTCTCAATCACCTTCCAAAACTCTCTCCCATGAGAACCATATGGACTCTTCCCTTGGGCCCCTTGGCTTTGAAAGGTTGTGACCTTTACCTTATCGTGCCTCCAACCAAGTCTGCAAGTCATTTCCCAGGCATTTCTAAACTATGATCCATCCCCATGCTTTCTAGCTCCCCTTTAAATACTGTCTTCACCATTAGAATGTAAGCCCTTTAAAAGCAGAAACAGTCATGCCTGCTTTCACTGCACAAGAAAAACAAACACCAGGCTATTGGGATTTCTCTTATAGAAGCCTGAAAATACATCTGAGAGAGTGGTTGGACAAGCAACAGGCAAACGTCCAGAATTCTGGGAGCATTGTTACTTTAAAGACTGAAAGAACCGAGGTGAAAAAGGAGAGTTAGGTACTGTCAAGCCAGTATAATGATAAGAGGGGGACTTTTCCTTCTGGGGCAGGGCTGTCAAAGCAGCAGTTCCAGATTTAAGCCGATAGCTGCTTCCTCATGAGCACTGGATGGTGGCTGCTGACACTTCTAGCTCAATGCCTAAGGCAGCTCAAATGTTTTGGTCTCAGTATTCTTTTTTATTCTTCCTTTCAAAGTAATTTAGTTTATATGAGTTATATCTACCAATACTGACCACATTAGACATTTAAAATCTGAGTATTATTATAAAAATAGTTTTGAACTTGTGGACCCCTTGAAAGTATTTTCTATAGACTTCTCACAAAAGCACTGTTTTCCATCAGAGTGAAGCAAGAATAAAGGAGGAGCATGGAGACAAGATTTTACAGCAACCTCTCCAGGATTCTCAAATGGTATTCATAGCTGGATTACAAATGGATATCTCTCCCTCTCCCTCTCCCTCTCTCTCCTTCTCTCTCTCTCTCTCTCTCTCTCTCACACACACACACACACACACACACACACACACACACACAAAAGCAGCCAATGAAACTGAAGCCAAGGTAAGGAGAGACTAGAGGTCAAAAGTCATGAAAAAAATCCCATCATAACCCACACCTCAGGAACAGTAACTTAAGAACCATGATTCACCATAGAGATTGCATCAATCCGTCCCTGAAACGCAGCATGGGATTATGAACAGAGAACCAGCTTTAGGTTGAGGAAGACCTGGATCAAGTCCTACCTTTGGCAAATATTACTATGTAACCATGGACAACTCATTTAACCCTCTCAATGCCCCAAGATTTCCCTAGGATGATAAATTACAGATGATTTGCTCATCTGCATTGGTGGGGAGGAGTTTCTACATAATGATGAAATCCCAGGGGGAAAAAGGCCTCCTAACTGTTTAAAGATTTGGTGCAATTCCCAAAGACCTTGACATTCATGGAGCAGCTTACTCAATATAGAAAATGGCCTTGTAAATCCCATAGAGTTCACCTTTTTCCTATTTCCTTTCACTAAATCTGATACATTTTCCTTTTCCTGTGATTTTCCTTGAAGCGCTTTCATGAAATGGTTTATCTTTACTACAAATTTAATCTTTATCAAGAAGACAGTGAGAGATGGATCGGATTGAATGCTGGACCAGGAGTCAGGCAGACATGAGTTCAATTCCACCTCAGATACTAAGTATGTGACTATTAGAAAGTGATCTACTTAATTGCTCTGGGCTTAATGCAAATAGATATACATATACTATAACATATATAATATACAATGTAAGTATGTATATACATATGTACATATAGACACACCCATCCATCCATCTATCACCTTGGTGCTGTACGTGTTTGGAGAATGAAAGCAAAAATGAACAGAAGTAGCTAGTCCTTACTCTGAGCTTCACCCTTGGAATGTAGGCATTTCCAGTTATATCCAGATCCTTCTTTTCTTCTCCTACGTAGTCAATATACTGGTTCCATTTCTAAAGAAGAATGTCTTCTGGACATGCATGTATAGAAAACAACAGGGAAAGCATCATGACCTGATAACCCAGGCAGAAAATGACAACCTTCTTTGACCTGAAGGAAGCAAAGCCCAGGGTCAGCTTTGGGGCATTTATAAAAATGAATAAATCAAAATTATTGAAATTTTCTCTCTTTACTCAGGCACCAGCCAGGTAGAAACTTGATACTCTGGACCAAATCACCAATCTGTCCTTTCCTAAAAATCAATACTACATGCCCATCACTGTCTATTTCCTCTTTGCCTTTCTCCTTTCACAGATAATGAAACATGCCACTAGTTAATTAGGACTGATCCTTTATCTCAAACTAGCCAGAGCTGTTGTTAATTCAAACAGAAAGTAAACAACTTTAAAGAACAGAAAACTCTGGACTGGACAGCTATCATTTCAAACAAGTGCAAAAGGAAGGCACTTCACCATTCATATGAATTCTTTCTTAGCCATCATTTCATCACTGTTCAGAAACATACCATGCTTTGGTCACAGCTCTCCCATCTATTTAAGTGGACAGAAGCATTAGCCTTCACAGTCACAGTCATGCTAACTTTTCACCCTGTTTAAATTTTCTCCCTCTTCAATCACATACAAAAATGTCCCAATCCTATGTTTGTGCATATGTCCCCCAAGAGTCTCTGCCTCTCCCATCAATGCTGTCTGAGATTATTAAGTTTGTTTGAGGTTGTTTCCCAAAAATATAGAAGTAGTCTCTGAGAACCTTCTTTCCATGCTTGCAAAGGAGTAATCCATCTCTCCAGAACCTTGCTACCTCCCTTCCTGGGGTTTGGAATGTTTTAATTCCTTAAAAAATTAGATGTAAATCCTTATTAGACTTACACAGCATAGCATCAACGAAAATCCACATTTAAAAGCACAAGGATGATTAGCACAGCATTTCAAGTAATCTTCATAGGGTCATACATAGCAATATTATGAGATAGAGATATAGCTATTTATCGCAACACATTGGTTTAAACCAGTGGTGTCAACCTCAAACAGAAATGGGGCCACCAAACCATACATAAGGATCCCTGCAGGCTGTAATATTGACTTAATCTTAAAATGTAATATCTATATTGTATTGTATTTTTTATTTATTTTGTTAAATATATCCCAATTACATTTTAATCTGGTTTGGGCTGCCCTCCAGAGTGTTATGGGCTACATGTTTGACATCTTTGGATTCAGTAACTACATGTTAAAAATTAAATGCAGTTCTAAAAATGCATATCTAACTGTAAGATAGGCATAACCACTGAGAACAAGCAAATATGCATAACAGCAAAGAAAAAGTAAAACAATAACAGTAGTCTGCAAAATAAATATGCAGAAACAGCAACATGTTGCACATGAACAGATAGCAAAACCTGCATGTTAACAGACTAATGTAGCAGGCAGATACTTCTAAGAGATGACAGATATTAACACAAAGCCAAATGACTGTGATAATGAACAGTACGAAAGTATACTCAAAACATGCAGCAATTAACGTTCACAAGTACTAAATTATATGCAAAGCACACATTATATGGGTAAACATGTATTATTTTCTAAGTATATGTGTAATTGTTTTTATTACTTTCCCCAGTTGAATATGCCTCCCTTTATTACCTGATCTGTTCTGAGTACTCATTTTTTCTTGAAGTTACTTTGTATTACTTTATATTTATTTGTGTACACATTGTATCCCCTTCCAAAAGAAAGTAAGTATCTGAAGGTAAGAATTGTTTCAACTGTCCATCTCTATTATCTAGTACAGTGATTTGCACATGGTAGGTACTTAATGTCTGTTGAATTGATTTGACCACAATTATCTAGATGTGGTCTTCCCAAAGCAGAGTATAGTGGGAATGATCTCTTATTCCGGGGACTCTCTATTAACATAATTTAAAATCCCATTAATTTTTATGGCCATCATGTCAGTGTTACCTTATATCGACTTGAAGTCTACTAGAGTCCTGCTATCTTTTTTATATGAGTCACTGTCTATATACATTTCTCCAATCCTACGATTGTCTATTTTTAAGCTCAAATATAATCTTTTACCTTTATTCCAACCAAATTTCTTCTTACCAGATTTAGTCCACTATTTTAGGTCTATTGATATATTTCTGAATTCTTACTATCTTTCAACATGTTACTTATCTATCCCACCTTTGTAGCATCTACAAATCTGCTACGTCTCAAATTCCTCAGAGTTGCAGGGACTGAAGTAATATATAGTTAATTTTCTATTTACCAATTTGGGGTTCATTATCAATTAAATGTGCTTCTACAGTTTAAACTCATAACTCAGCAAATTTACAGACCACAAGAGACGGGAGCAGTAAGATCTGTGAAAAGAGAGATTTACTAATGCCTTGTTGGATTGGTAGATCCATTCTGGAAAGCAATTTTAAACTATGCAAATAAAGTGACTAAAATGTCCATGCCCTTTCACCTAGATATTCTGCTCCTAGTTATAAAGGAGCTCACTGATTTAAAAAAGAAAGGCTCTATAAGACCAAAATATTTATGCAAACACATTTTTTTTTTTGTGGTAGGGAACAAAATTGGTGTCCATTGATTAGAGAATACCTAAACAACTTGTGGTAATGAATATAATGGAATATATCTGTGTTGAAAAAAAAGCTGATCTTGATGAATACAGAGAAGCATTGGAAGATTTTTGTAATACAAAGTAAAGTAAGTAAAACCAAGAAAACACAGCACACACAATTATTATAATAATGTAAATGGAAAGAAGCAATACAAAACAATTTAAAATTAATGTTCCAACATTACAAGAAATAAATTTGGTCCCAAAGGATACATATGACAAGACATCTTTCCCTACTTCTTGGGGAGAGGAGATAACAGATGTTTTCCATTACATTTAATGACAGGTTTTTTTGATATATTGATTGGCTTTGCTGAGGTTTTTTTCCTTTTCCCCCTTTAAAAAACCTAAAAAACCCCATAATTCTATTAAAGGAGAGCTAAAAGGGAAAAATATAAAAATGAAAGATATCAATAAAAATTTTTAAAGAATAATGTCCCTCAAAAGTGGTTTTCTTTAATTAAGGATGGTATTTTTTATTACTTTCCCCTGGAATATTATAAGTTCACCAGTTGAATATGCCTACCTTTCCTATTACCTGATCTGCTTTTTGCTCTCATTTTTTCTTGAAGTTATTTTGTATTACTTTGTATTTATTTGTGTACATATTGTATCCCCTTCCAAAAAAAAAATAAGTTCTCTGAGGGTAAGGACTGTTTCAAATTGTCTGTCTCTAGCAGGTAGTGCAGTGAATTGCACATGGTAGGCACAAGCTACTTTCATAAGTGACAAAAACAAACTTTAGTACATTCATAACAATGCAAAATTCATATATTTTTGGGTCCTAAGATGACTAGTTTTGAATTCAATGATACAGTATAGAACCTTTAGGCACACTTACTAATATTAGTTTCTATATGATTTGAATTCTCTAACAACTCACACAGGCTTATTGAATAAGCACAATTAACTGAGGGTGAGGTGAGTCTTGGGAGAGGAGTATTCTGAAATGAAATACTAAAGGTCAGAACTAAACTTGTAAGCAATCCCCTAATAAGCAGCTTTAGAAAATTCATAAACTTCAACAAAAACGAATATGCATGTGTTCGTCCTTAGCTGGTTGCTCCTGTTTTGTTTTTACTCTGTATTCTGCAATAAAGAGATGACTAAATCTTAATAAATCTAAAATAATAAAATGGTATTTTTAGCAGCACTTTTAAGTTGCAAATAGCTATTTTTATATCACATATTTTGTCCTCTTCCCCAATTCTACCTAAGCACCTTTAACATCCCATTCCAAACAATGGCTCACACTTCTTTCACATTATTCATCTATCCTCCTTAGCACTTAAAAGCAAATAAAAGGCACAGCCTTGGCTGATAAAATTCCGTGTAAGAGGTAGAGGACTGGATACAATCAGAAGACTAGAATCCTAGCCTCTTTATTTGCTACCTATGGCTTGAGCAAGTCACTTAACTCATGTGGGCCTCAGTTTCCTCACTTGTAAAGTGAAGCTGCGCTACATAGATGACGTCTAAAGTCCCTTTCAACTCTGTATTTTGTTTTCGTCGAAATAGAATTTAATCTTTCTGCCAGCTGGAAAGAGATTAGCAAACAGATTTGTGGCACCTAACAGTCCCTTAAGGTTTACCATGTGCTTTCCTCACAAACTAATGAGTGCTAGTA
The DNA here is from genome assembly GCA_028658325.1 of Potorous gilbertii. Classification (NCBI taxonomy): domain Eukaryota; kingdom Metazoa; phylum Chordata; class Mammalia; order Diprotodontia; family Potoroidae; genus Potorous; species Potorous gilbertii. Next base: position 186,177,772 of record CM053772.1, on the reverse strand, counting down.
TATCTCAATCCCAAACTTCTACTTGACCCATTATACTCCCTCTTCGGTTCCAGGAACACAGAACACAGTACAATTTGTAAAGTTACCGTATAAAATTTAAAGCCCAACAATTAATTTTTTAAAGTAAAGGAGTCTGGTTATTCTAGATATCTAATGTAAATAAAATGATGGAATTAAGAGTTACAAGGGACCTTAAAGATTATCTAGTTAAGGATACTTATTCTTTGTTGATAAGATGTTAGAAAATGGAAATTTTACTCTAGTGAAATAGATCATTAGAATTATACAGTACTTTAGAAAGTCTTGGTCAGGTTAATTCAGAGCAAACAAACTTCTGCTCCTGGAACAAAATTTTCCTTGTGGTTTGAATCCATGGAATAAAGTCTCCACCTAGGCTCCCACATTCTCTTGTATCCATGTGACCCCAGCATATATTAGCGTATTTCACCCACCCTCACCCCGAGAAGTTCGGCTTTGCCACAAGTAAACAAAGATGGGGGAGAGACAACGATCTTGCTCTGACCCCTTCAAAGGGTTGCTGTGAGGAAAGCGCTTTAAAAACCTTAAAACTCCACCGAGATGTGAGTTATTAACAAACGACATAAGGCAAGGGCTCCATTTAACCAACCAGAAGGTTTGGGATGTAATTGGTGATGGTAGTCTACACTGTGTCTTTGCAAAACGAGTACAGTAATCAAATGCTTTAAAGATAGAGGGGGTCTTGGACGCCATTTAAGTTGTAACTTCACTTTACAGATGAGGAAACTGAGGCCCAGAGAAGCTAAATGACTTGCCCAAGACCACACAATAAGTTTAAGTGGCGGAGCTCTGATACTAAATTCCAGCCCCCTTTCTATAACTGAGATTGCTCCTTTTGGGGACGGTGACAAACTAAGAAAGAGGGGCTGATTTACTTGCTATTGTGAGCCCCTCTCCACTCTCCACCTCTCCTCGCCAAGGCCAAGAATCTCTCTTTCTAGTCTAGAGTCTCTGCTTCCAGCAACTCACCTGCATGGTGTACCGGTCCCCTCCTCACACGTTCCGGACTACCTGGGAGGGGGGAGGCAGCTACACCTTGCCGAGACTGGGGGGGGGGGGGGGAGGGGGAATTGGAGGAGGAAAGCTCCGGGCAGTTCTGAAGCCCTGAGCCTCTCCTCGCCTCCGAGGCCGCACTGGGAGCGCACCTCCCCGGCGCGCTTTGTGCTTCTCAACAGTTTGGAGCGCCCGCGCACACTCCTTGAAGGATTCGGACAGGTGCAGGGCCAAGCTGGTTCTGAACTCTTCCTCGGGGGCCTTGCCCAGAGCCCGGTCCAGCTTAGCCCGGCCCGCCCGCGAACCGCGAGATCCTTTAGCACTTCACTTGTAAGGTCTCGTTGCCTGGTAACTGAGAAGCTTCGGGGGAGGGTGCCTGCGCTAGAACGCAGAGACCTAGACTTCGCTATGGATGTGTTCTGGGGTGCGCTACCTCGTTCCAGGCGCAACATTACGGAAAGGAAGAGGCCCTCTCCATAATTTCTGTCCCTCTCTTGTTTCCAAAGACCCATCTCAGCGCCCCAAGTCCCGGCCTTCCATAGAACAAAATATAAAAAGCAAAAGAACAAATGTCTTTTATTGGCTGCTTGTCGAAGGGAGAGATGCTCCATCCGCGCGAATCTGGACCCAGACTTACTATCATAAACGGGGTTGTGTCAGGGAGTTAGGGGAATATGATTTCGTCAACATGGGGAGCTCTTTTCACAGAGGAAAGTCGCAACGTGTCTGTGGTGTGAGGGGGAAAAGGACTGAAGACTTGCTTGGGTGGGGTGACTTGGCCTGGGTCACTGAAGGCAGACGGGGGAATTGGAACTCGTCTTCCTGATCCTGGCTTTATTCACTTCGCTTCTGCAGTCAGTTACTGCTTAAAGTAACATTCCATACCTAACTCTAGCAAATGAAGAGCTGGGACTGTCACTTACCATAAACTTGAAAAAAAATGAAAATTTTATACCATAGCAACCCATCATGGTACTGTAGTTTCACTCACCACCTCCCAGCCAGCTCCAAAACTACGACGGGTCCACTGGGCATCCCTATCGTTACGATGAGGAAGTCGAGCATTGCTCGTTTAGCAACTCTCAGTATGTTAGTAATTCTCCCAAGATCTGTGATTTCATGGATATTGGCATTTTCTCCACCCAAGCAGATTACAACCTTTCTGACAATAGGTTTTTCCTGCTGCCAACTCGTTGATGAGCTCTCTTAAACTTCGCTAAACCGTTCCAAAGTCCTCAGATCTCTATCTAATCTGTGTATCCGTATCTATCTAATTGAGTCAGTCACTGGAACTAACTCTAAGCCTAGCCTGCTCCGGAGCTGCAGTCCCTAAATCTGCCCTAAGCAGACACAGCCCTCTAAGAGCAGGGAGCTTCCACGAATCAGGGAGGACTTTAGTGGAGGGAAATGATAGTGTTATTGTAGTATATGTAATTTCAGATGTAAATCAAAAATTCATAAGTTGCTTACTTAATTGGGCTCTTTGATAAATTGCAAATTAATCTCAAGAAATCATATTTTAACTTTGTGTTCATTCAGAAAACTGCCATACAACCCCCAATATGTACTTTAATTTCCTAAGTGACAAGAGTCAGCAGCACAGAAAGTCCTATGGCATTGTCAGCATTGGCATAGGAAAGTCCTTTGGTATGGTGGAAGCTGTAGTGTCTGCCACACTATATTCCTATTCCATTGTAGTTTTTAAAAAATACTTCATTAATTTTTATCCCTGAAAACAAACAAGCACACATGTACCTTCATTAGGATGAAATAAAATATTAAGATCATTTCTCTAACAAATGTCTCTCATTTCAACAACAAATATTGATTTAAAAAAGCTGACAAGAGCAATGCTTCTGACATGCAAGAATCAGTTTTATTAAATACAATTTTAAGTATTAGACCACTAGGAAACATTTCAAGATGAAATTAAAGAAACATTTATATTCTTAACTAAAGCTAATTGGGGCACATTTACATTTGAGGGAATTCTCAGAAATTGTACAATAATAGGAAATAGTCTTTGAACAAAAAAAATATTCTCTGCATGGCTCCTCCTTCAACATAAAAATTGTTCAAAGGCCTGAAAGATAAAAAAATTACAATTAGCTAGACATTTCATATTAAAAATATATGCACACTGAAATATTCCATCACAGCAAAGAGAAAACAGCTGAGATTTCTTCTTTTCTCCCAAATAATACTTTTAAAAAAATATAACAGCAATTGTGCTCATATTCACATTCATCCAAATATCCAACTGGCAGCTAATGGATAGAGAGGCTCAGTGGATAGAGCCAGGCCTAGCGTCAGGAAGACCAGAGTTCAAATCCAGACTCAGGTACTTACTAGCTGTGCGACCCTGGGCAAGTCACTTAACTCAATTTGCCTCAGTTTCCTCATCTGGAAAATGAACTGGAGAAGGAAATGGCAAACCACTTCAGTATCTTTGCCAAGAAAACTCCAAAAGGGGTCACAAAGATACTACTGAACAGCAACGATAAACAAAGTGCTTTCCTACACAAGTCAGTTGTAATGTATAAAGTTCCTTGACTCCATTAGAAGTTATGAATAGAGTTTGTTTTAAATGAAGTATCCATTATGCAAATTCTCATTTTTGTACTACATTTATATTTTTCATTTTATATGTACTCTTGAAAAAGTAAATTAAGATTCCTTCCATGGAATAAATCCATAAGCCACTGTAACTGAGAAAGGGCTAACAACCATCTAGATAATTTAGCCATGTCTTTAACTGAATTGCACAGCTAGGTAAGTTATTTGACTAGGTGTGCTTTATTTTTTGTCTTACTATTTCCGGAATGAGCACTGCATCTGGCACATAGTAGATGCTTAATAAAAGCCTGTTGAATGGAGTTTTTAAATCCTTCTATGATTTCTAGCCTTCACTCATGTCCTAATGAATGCCATTACATGGTGAGAAAGTAGCCCCATTTTTAAAAAGTTATGCCAGTGAAACATGCTCCGATAGGTCCTGAAAACCTGGAAGGATTTCAATATGGGCTTGGATAGACAGCCTATAGAGCTCATCCAACAATGACATATGGGATAGACATTACTGATGGGCAATAAGCTGGACCTAGAATTGAAAAGAAGAGAAGAGCAGGTTGGATTGATTTGAGAAACTATAGATCTCTTTTTATTGACTCTAAGTTTCCTATGAAATCAAAGGCTCAGTTTTTCAATATTAATATTTTGCCAGTGTTGCTATATGATGTCAAGATGTAGAATACCACTGTTTCTGAAAAACTAAAGATGAGTATATGAGTATCACACAGAGAGCAATAGAAGTACATGGTGGATGTGAGCAAACCACATTATATAACCATGGAGGAATTCCAGAGAATTGAAAAAAAAGATGTTATCAAAGAATTGTATGACAGGATGAGAAAATGGGCAGGTCACATAGCAGGTCAGAGATGACAGATGTACTATGAAAGGGCTCTTGCAATGTGGGGAGAAATCAAGGAAGGCTCCTAGCATGTTGAATGGATCCCCTATGGCCACCTTTTGGGAAAACGTGGACAAAAGTTACTTAGCATCTGCAGACCTGAAACTGTTACAACCAACACCATTGCAGAGAATTCAAAATCAATGAGATCATAGATCCATTTGAATATTGATTGATGTAGAGGCTTTCTTTGTTTCTCACTATATACCCACTACTATCAGTGTAGCCCTAAGACATACATAAGCAAATCAAAGTAAGCTGATGCTGTGGGACTCATAAGAATGGCTGAAGTTCTACTATTTCCTTTCCAACCCCTCTTTTCTCTCCACGAAAACAAGACTCATTTTATACTCATTTCATAAAGTCTCCGTGCCACACATGCACTGTTGAATGTATGTTAACAAATGTTAATACAATGAAAATAACTTCCATAAACTTTATTCTGAGAACATTTCAAACTGGGCTAAAATATTAAACAAGTACCTTTTAGTGGAAAAGTGTTGATCTTCTTCCATTGCGTGGCTAAAAAAAATAACAAAGGCAAATTAGAAATTAACTCAGTTTAACAAGCAGATGGTTTCTGCTTTATTGTATTAGCTCTCATTTTGAATTTATTTTGTCATTATGGCTTTACAGAATACATGTACAATCATTTTAGTTTGATACTAACCTAAACAGACCTGATTGGATCAGACTCAGGGGGTTCACTGATGATATATAGAGTATCCCAAAAGTTTTAGTGTAGTTTAGAGATTATTAAAGCTTACAATTGCACTAAGATTTTTGGGACATCCTGTTTTAAAGAAGCAAGAGTTTTAGGGATAGTTTCTTAGATAAAAGCAGCAGTAGCAACATCAACAAACGCAAAAGCCTTGCATTACTGAGAAAACTTTTGAACACACAGTAATAAAATACACACCAAAACTCTTCTTGACTTACTCTCAATTACATTTGTTGCCCTAGATTCCACATGAATTTAATCACTTTGGGAAGTTACTTTAACTTTCAGTCTACTTGATACATTAGGACAATTACATAGTTAAATGATGCCTTAGTGACCCTAAATAGTCAATATGACTTTTATAGGTGTAGAATGTGTTTGGTGCCAGAGATTTCTTATATGTGAATCTGGCTCATGAATAAATGTGGAAGTTTTAAATTCAAAAATATACCTTATATTATACTATATTATTGTGTCTTTTTCTTCCTTTCTTCATATTATAGTATCATAAGGAGGGTATCCAAAACTTTGAGTGTGAGAAGACAGATCATTGTTGCTTGGGATTAATAGGCACATATGATTTGTGATCTATATTACTGGAAGGAACATCCACATTTTTTAGTATCTATTAGAATGTTGATCCCCCCATTGCCTGTAACTCTTACTTACTTTTTAGATATGTAAAAAAGCAAATGTCAACTTTGCTTTTTATTAAAAAACCCCAAGATATCAATTTTTTAAAAAGAATGTTACCCTTTAGGCAATAGTTCTTAGAATACTTAACAAATGCCCCTAAACAAAGACAAAGGTCATGATTGTTTACTTGTCAGAACTTCAACCTTAGAGTAGTTACTATCAATCAGCCTGACTAAGTCTTAACAGATTTATCCCCATGATGGATGTAGGGCAATGACTTTTTAGTCCCATCAACTCTTCAAGACAATATAAATTCTGGAGGAGCAGAGAAATTGTTGTGAGGGAAGATATGCCTCTACTGAGGAAATCATTTACTTTTGATGTATTATATTTATAGTCAGCCCTCCCTCACTCAAAACAAATTCAAGTGCAAATCATGTCATCATTTCTCTGATGGCATGGTCATCTTTGGCAACAAAGGACGAACACAATATTATGTTTATAGTATCATTCATTATTTACTTTTCATAAGTAACTTGGGGAAGTAAGTGTACATTATTAACTTCATTTATAAATGTGGAGCCAGAGAAAAGTCAAAAGGTTCATTTGGTCAAATACCATCTTAGTTGCAGAAAGAAACCAGAATTAAATCTCAATCTAGGAGAAAACCAGCTAGTTAGCCCATAATTACAAAATACCCCAGTACTTGGTAATTTCTTAATAAAATATCTGGATATTTAATAAGATCTTTCCATTTTTATTGAGATATTTAATACCATAGAATGGCAACAGTATAGAGGATAGAGGTCTGACCCTAGAGTCAGAAGGATTTGTGTTTAAGACCCTCTTTTAAAGTCTAGTGACTGTGTGATCCTAATTAGCTGCTTAGTTCTCTAGGCAGCTCTCTTTACTAAGACTAGTAAATTTTAACTTTGCATTGTTATAGGCAGTTTTCTTATTGGAAGTTGTCTATGCCAAGGAAAGTACAATCTATTTCTCCCTGCTTCCACCCCAGATAAATTGTATATAAAAACTTCAGTCCTTTCCTTAAATGTCTAGACTATCTATGTTATTACTGCTCCACATATTATTCTGAGTACATTGAAAGTCAGAGTTATTGTGGAAACAATCAACCAGACCCTTTTTCAAACAATCATCTGACCCTATTTCTCTAACTCAATCAAGTTAGAAAGAAATATTTAGAGAAATCCAGAAAAAATTCCATCAAGCTGTTCCATTTTACCTATTGTTATCAAGTAGAGTGAAGTGGATAATGAAATGGTCTTAAAATGAAGCCTTAGTCAAAATTTAAATTAATACCAGTGATTTCCTATGTGTATCATATGCATGCATCATATAGGGAGAGGGACTGACTTTGTGATTTCATTGGTATAGAGTGCTTCTCAGTGAGAAAACTCCCCCTCTCCTCAGATTGGCATAGAAACTGCAACTTACAGTCTTAGAGAACTTCCTAGACCACTGAGATGTTAAGTAAGTTGCCCAGAGTCATACAGCCAAAGTGGGTCCAAAACAGGACTTGTATCCAAATTTTCTTGACTTTAAGGCCGGTTCTCTATACACTACACCTTGCTGCATCTAATCTATATAGATAGATACATGCAAACATACATATATATGTATATGTGTGTACACACACATATATAAAACAGTTTAAAATAACATTCTGTTCTCATTCATAGTATTTGAAAAACATGGTATGATCATACCCTGAATAAAAAGTAACCCCGACTTTGAATTCTTCCAGGTCCTTGGAGTTCTTCCTAGAAAAAATGACAAATCAAATAACAATTACAAAAGAACTTATTAAAACAAAATCTAAAATTTAATAAGATGGTGAGAAGGGCTATTTTTATTTATTGTATTGCATATGATGTTTTAGACTATAAGTTTATCAAAAAGTTAAACTTAAAATTATTTTCCTCCTTATGCAACATAATAGAGTTCAGCTCTAGAAAGTTTGTCCAGTATACCCATTCCTCTCCTAAGTGACGGGCACACAGACTATCTGTGCCCAATCTGTGGTAGAGCATTCTGAGCTTGTATTGGTCTGATCAATTGCAGTCATACACATTGAAACTTCACTTTATCATGGTGATGTCATTTTGGTCCTCTTCGAGAATGAAGGATGACAACCATCATCTCCTAAGTCATCTGACAGATACTGCATAGAAATTTATCACAGAATGACTTTTGAGCAGAAAATAGGCAGCACCTTTTAAGCACGTCTTTAAAAGTACTGATGATATGTATTCTTATTGGCATGGGAACAAAGAAGAGCCTGTTGTGGAAAGATAACCAAATTTGTTCAATCATATAATCTCATTTGTAAAAATGAGAGCTTGAGGCAAAATGATGTCTGAGCTGCCTTGTAAAACTCAACTGTATCATTCTATGAATGTAGAAGAGGATTTTGGAAAACATTAAAAAAAACCCAACAAATAAATAGAAGAAGAATCTGGTATTTTCATAGGAATGTACATCAAGGTTAACTGACATTAACATTCCAAAAAAAAAGTATATTTTTCTTAATTATGTTTCAGCTTACCATCAGAGGTTTTTGCAATTTATTTACATTTGAAAAAATGGTAGTTCCATAAGAATACTAATAAGCAATGAGTTAGACAATATTTATATTTGGAAGCAATTGCATAAGGGGTATCTCATTTAATACTTTAAAGGGAGGATAGATAAATTTCACACTTTTCATGTAATTGTTTCAAGAGGTCAAGAAATATAAGCCTAACCTTCCCCAGAATTATCTCACTTCCATTAATATTGTTAACAGTGGAAATGTTAACATTTTCATTAATTCATGTTAAAATTCATGTTAATTAACATATTATAACCAAGATTATAATGATGATCAAAATTATTTATCTAGAATCACAATTTTAAATCACATGATGTAATTTTAAGTATGAAAATTCTAAGAAATACTTCTGTCTTCTAGCAAAATCCTGAATCCTGTTTTTATAGCAAATACATCTTAAATTTTTGTTACTTGTGTTCATTACTCATTATCTAGAAATGTTATGGGAAATTAAAGGAATAATTTATTTAATTTAAAGGTAGTAATACATATAAATGATTTATTTGCATATCACAGAATTTAAAGATGGAAGAGACCTCAGTGGCCACCAGGTCAACCCATTCCTGCAAGAATTCCTGTTAGAATATATTTGAATCAAAGCATACTATTTTCTTTCTCTCTCTTTTTTGTTTCTTGTCTCTTACAGTTCCTTCCATTAGCTCTAATTCTTTACAATATGACTAATGTGAAAATAGGTTTAATAGGAACGTATATGTAGAGACTATACCAGATTGCACACCATCTTGGGAAGGGGGAAGGAGAAGGAAAGGGAGAAAATTTAGAACTCAAAATCTTATAGAAGTGAATGTTTAAAACTAAAAATTAGTTAATTAAAATTTTAAAAAGGATATACTTGACAGTTGGTCAAGTCCTCTAATGAGGGGGAACCTGTCACTTCTTCAGGCAGTCCATTTATTGAACTTTTGCAGAGCCCTAGTTGCTAGGAAGCTTTGCTTGTGATTAAACCATAATCTTAGAATTACAGAATATTACTAGAAGAAAAAGATTTTTACATGCTATCTTCAGTTCTAAAGTTTTACAGTACTACATAGGTTCTTTTACACTTGTCTCTAAAGTCTCCAAACGCTATTTTATTCCTGAGAATTTATTCTATTGGCAGTTTAAAATTTTTTTTTGGAAAAATATGATTGCCATAAAAATAAATTACAAAGGACTTTTTTCATTAAACTGTGCATATTTTAAATGCTAATTTGAAACATTAGCTTGTTCTTTAAAAAAAAGAATTGTGATTAAATTATCAGGTTCTGTGGCATAATTTTAATGATTCTGGGTAAGATATTCAGATTTAAAAATAAAAAAAGATATTCAGATTTAAAAAGTATTCAGATAAAAAGAGTTCAATAAAACCCAAGAGTCAGATGTGACTGACATGACTCAACAAAAAAAATCTTCTAATCCTCCCGATGGAATTCTTGCCTCCCACCATTTTATAGCCTCTGTTTATAAAGTGACAAAAGACTTTACTACTAGCAGATGCCTTGCATGAAATAGCTACTTTGTCCTCATGAGGCTAGATGAGAGACCTTGCTAGGAAATGCCAGTTGGCATCTCTTGGATGAGAGAATCATCATGGCTACTGTAGTATTATGGTGTTGGGCCACAGAGAGCACATGGGACACAATGCTGGAAGAAAACATTTTAGGCTCCTTGAACTTATAAGAATGTTCAGAGGGTACTACCAGAAGAATCGTTAACTTGGCATTCACGTGAGTCAGCATGATGCAATGGAAAAAGGGACTAGAAACCTGTATTCTGGAGCCAATTCTCCCACTAATTTGTTAGGTACCTTTGGGTAACTTAATTTCTCTGGCTCTTGTTTTCCTTGCCTGTAAAATGAGGGTATAAGGTTCAATTTTCTCTAAAGTCCAGCTGTAAGAATTTGTGCATTTCTCTGGCATGGGTGTCATACGTAAAGGACTGTTTTCTAAGCCCCCCAAACTATAAATCTACAGACAGAGAGAGGTGTACCACAGAATGAAAATGCAAGTATGCAGTTAATATTACATACGTCCACTTTGAACCTCTTCATTCTTCTTTCATGAAGTTGAGGAACGAGCCGCAGCAAAGGATGGACGATAGACGACTAAGAGGACATGAATACAGACACGTGAGCAACCATGATTGCCTGGCCCTGCCCTTACCCAGCATACTGGCTCCTGGGCAGTAGTACATGGAGAACAAGTCACTAAAGATGTAAACCAAAGTGATCTCTTTGGAGCACTTTGCAGTGTGACAACTTTAAGAAACCAACATGGGAAATTGAGTCATAGATTTTTCCTGGACAGAAACTTCAAACTGTGTTTAAAAAATTATCATTTTTGTCAATTTACATCATTAGTTTTGGAAAAGCATCATCTTGTGGTGGAAGGTGTCATAACTGGTGATCAGGACACTTGACTCCAATTCAACACAACAAACATACTAAGTCTCTACCATGTGCAAAGCAATGTTCTAGGTATTTGGAGTACAGAGACCAAAGGGAGGCAGTCAGTACCTGCCTTCAAGGATCTTAAATTCTGCTAGTCCCAGATCTAATACTCAACTAACAAATCATTTCCTTCTTAATTTCTTCATCTGTAAAATGTAAGAGTTGAACTAGGCGAACTTTCCTCAGCTCAGATATTAAGTAATGTCATGAGAAAATACGTCCTTAACATCAGCAAGAGCAAACACAGTGACCATCAAGTGTCATTATGTCATTACGCTGTTGCAACCATGAAACCCTGGTCATTTGCTTGCAAACTTAGAGGGATGGACTGGAATCTAGTAAAATTCAAGTCAGTGGGATATGATGATTCCTTATACACTGAAAAAATGGTCCCCTGGAAACACATAATATTGGCACATCTAGCATCTGGTACTGCATTTAAATTTAAGCAAACTGAGCAAGACCATAGTGGACACAAAAAGGACAGTTATAGGTCATAGGTGAAAAGTGGGCTGTGCCTTTTCAGAATGTCAAAATGGAAGAAAATGAAAGCACATCTGAAACAGGTATACATGTTGTTGGACTTCATTTAAAGACATTGGCTGAAACTTAGTTTATTCACTAAGGTTAAGTTCACTCACTAAAAGTAACTATTGCAATCCTTAAATAAAAATAACTGGCCATTCATAATCTATCATACTCATTTAGATAAATTCTAGTATAGCAACATCTCAGTTGACATCTTTGAGTACTTAATGTACTAAATATTTAAAAGTGAAGCATTTAGCTTAAAATTCTTTATTCTACCACAATTTAATTAAAGAAGAGATAGAGAAGTTTAGAATACACTGGGCTCTAGACTTAGTCCTTAAAGGGTATTTTATCTGAATACTGGGGCAGCTAAGTGGTTCAGTAGATAGAGCACCAGTGCAGGAGTCAGGAGGACCTGAGTTCAAATCTCACCTCAGACATTTGACACTCACTAGCTGTGTGACCTTGGGCAAGTCACTTAACCCCTATTGCCTCATTCTGGGTCACCTCCAGTCATCCTGATGAATATCTGGCCACTGGATTCAGATGGCTCTGGAGGAGAAGTGAGGCTGGTGACCTGCACAGCCCTCCCTCACTCAAAACAAAGTCAAGTGCAAGTCATGTCATCATTTCTCTGATTGCATGGTCTGCTTTGGCAATGAAGGACAAACACACACACACATTTGAATACTGAGAAATTTCATTAACTCAAAGTTCTTATTAATATATTTTTTAAAAATGTAGCCAAGCCTAGCATATTTGATTTTTAATGTAGATGTTTTTGAGTATTTACAAAAGGGGGAAACTGGTTATTTTTTTAAATAAGCTTGAACTTTACAAGAAAAACTGAATTCTTGATACAGCTGTCTTAGTCATTTGAGAGATATTTCCTCCCTAAAGGCCCAAGTAGTTATCGAGTATTTATTTAGTGACAAAGGAGAATCAGCAACTAGAAGATTTCTTTCCATTTTGAACAAATATTTTAGATAAATTTCTAAAACTCAAATCGACTTTACCTTGAATTTAAAACTATTTAGATAAATTACACATAACATGAGTATTTTTTGCAATGAGCATAAGTAATCACTCATAAGAAGTGGCTCTGTTACTTACCATAGTATCTGAGTTGCCTGAATTATGAGTCTTAGAATAATGAAATAAGAACTGTTTTTAAAAAAAAGGAAAAATGGAATTTTAATATAAAATATTAATGATCAAATATATATTTATTCTTATAAATGTACATTTATTTCACATTATTTACATAAACATATTTATTCAGGAAGTCCCTATATATACACATATGCACACACATACACACAATGCCATGTCCCAAAAGTTTAAGTATAATTTTATACTATTAAATTGGAACCCTCTGTATATGTATATATGAGAAGATATGGAAATCAGCTTACCCTTTTGGTATTGTCCTTTTCGTCTGTTTCCTATGAGGACAAGACACATTATATATATATATATATTTTCATAACATTTAACACATATGTGGTTGAAAGTGTTTTATTCCAGGAAACGGCATAGAAAAGTTTATTCAATAATCTTTATGACTAAATGTTTGCAATTAAATATATTTTCTTACTTGGTCATTTCTCTTGCTAATATTTCATGTTACTCTTTTTTAATTGTCTATAATTATACCACATTTCTTTTCTAATGTTGCTATGAATTGTTTCAGTTGTGTCTGATATTACGTGACTTCATTTGGGGTTTTCTTGGCAAAGGCACTGAAATGTTTGACCATTTCCTTTTCTAGCTCATTTTACTGATGAGGAAACTGAGGCAAACAGGGTTAACTTGTCCAGAGTCATACAGCTAGTAAGTGTCTGAAGCTGGATTTGAATTCAATTCCCATGACTCCAAGTCCAGCACTCTGTCCACTGCACTACCTAGCTGCTCCCATACTGTCTAATAGGAGCTATTATATCACCCACAAGTGTTTTCTTATAGTTTGAATTCTATGGATTCACTAGATAATTAGTACTTTCCAAAATATATTTTTAATTTAAATTACCTGTGGTTTTGGTAAAATTCCCACAATCATATAGCAAAGGTCTTCCAGTTCACTAGATATCTAGAAGAAATTTTTAGAAAAACCAGACATTAGGGGCATAATTTCTCATTTGACAACATATATACAAACTATATTTAGTCCCAGGAGCATAGAGAGATCTGATTAGCAAAAGTAGTGCCCTTCTTATGGTCCATTTTGATTTTTCTAAGATGCTTTTGCTTTATCTGATTGTAACAACTTGACCACAGGAAGGATTATCTTCCATCTAATCATAACACATATGGGGATAGACTTGTATAGCATCTGATCTGATCCTGTTATAATTAATTCTCAGTCAATTTCTTTTGCCTCTAAACATCCTCTAGTGAACCAGGAAAAAGAAAGGAAGAACTAACCAGAGAGTAGTCGATAACTTCAGGAAAAATTATATCTGATGTTGGAGGAACATGGAACCATATTACCATCATTGTCCAAATATAGACCACATTTTGATTTATCCAGATCCAGCAGATAAATGAATGTGGCCTTTAATCAACTTTGCTTTTCAGTGGATTTGTTTTCTTTCTTTTTCTTAGAGATTTCATTTTAGGAGTGTGGTCTACATTTTAAAACATCTTATATTCAGACAAATACAGTACCATTTTAACCAGTTCTATTTACATGTGAATTAGCATGTAGAAAATAGAGTGGGGAAGTGTTTTGAGTTATTTTCCAAGTTTCCCAATGACTCCTTTTTTTGCTTCCACCCCTGAAAATAAGAATATAGGTGTAATTCTGAGGACAAACATCATATTGTTGTTGCTTTCAACAAAGATTTTCCCCATTACTAAATGGATAGTAAGTGTTTTAACAATTGGCATTAACAGGTGTACAAAGAGATATGATATATCTGCTGCCTGGTGCTTCCAAGCACCAAACCTAACTGCATAATAAACAAGCATACAAATAAACAAACATTAAATACCTGCTAGCTGAATTTACCTGAGGCTGAGGGTCAACAGGCAGGAAATCTGAACAAGCATTATCTAGCTGTAAAAATAGGTATATGAGTTAGAATCGGAGCTAGCAGACTAGCAGAAAATAGAGGATTTTAAAAATTCATCCAGAGGATTTAAAATTGTAAAGTCACTTAACTACTAGCTATTATATATCTCATGATGTTCTATGGCAGCTCAGGCTGTGGATATTAGGATATATGTGATAACATATATTAAACAGATACCAAGATATCATAGGCCAAATTATATTTCCTGAAGCTGCCTTGACTGCATCTATTTATGTCTCTTTCTGTCTGGCTGACTCTCTCTATAAATATAGATGTATCTATATAGAGAGAGATAAACATATAGACAGATATAATAGAGACATAGACATAAACATATACACACACATGCACATACATATATATGTTATATACATATGCATACACATATATCTGTATGATGTGTGTGATTCAGTAAGTTGTTCAATGTATCAGGAACTGTGGTAAGTGTTGTGGATGCAAAGAAAGGAAATGTCCCTACTCTCGAGGAACCTACAATACAATAGCAGAGACAAGATGCACACAATTATATGAAATCAAACTGTAAACAGGATAAATTGAAAACAATTAACAGAATGAAAGCACTAGAATTAAAACTTCCTACGGAAGGCAGGATTTTAGGTGGGATTTGAAGGAAGCCAGGGAAGCCAGAAAGTGAAAATGAGGAAGGAGAACATTCCAACAATGGAAGGTAGCCCATGAAAATCCCTTGAGTCAAGAGATGAAATATCTTGTGGAGAAAATGCAAGGAAGTTGATCTAGAAAATGAGTGCTAAACCTGCCATATGATATCAGGGTTATAAGAAAGGTTAGATGAAGGTTTATTGCAGTTTATTGTGCTATAATTTGTGGACAGTTATTTTGAATCACTTCCCTTTTACTCTTTAAACTTTATTAGTTGGAAAAAATATTCAAAGTATAAAAGATGAGAAGTTTAAAGGTAATTTATACTAGAAATGAACCAAGTAGAAAAAACAAGTTGACATAATATAAAATAAAATTAGACATATGTAACCTTACTATTATTTATGTCTGTTCTGCAGAACATATAGATTAAAGGCATCTGTAAGCTATCTAAATAATTATATATTGTACTTTAATTTGTTACTATTTGTTAAGTTGATATGAGGAGAATTAAAAGGAAAATTATTACTTCGAAAGAAAGTATTTGCAATAATTTTCCATTGTGATTTGTATGTCTTCTAGTATTGTCTTTCAAAAAATTTTCAGATATCATCCACAGAGATATAGATGATTTCAAAATAATGCATATTTTATAGATGTATATTTATACCTACTATCCTATTAATCATGTATATTATTCTACTTATGGATGTATTTCTAGTTTGTATCCTGACTTATCTTTATTATATATGTCATTGTAACTTGGTTGGATTTCTATACTTTTAAAAATTGTTCAGAAGTCAAATATGTTTTATTTATAGTCTCTTTTCAGAGACATTAGAATTATTCCAAATGTCATCGGTTATACCAAGATGATACCTAAAAATAATAGTGATACTAAGCATGCACTTCAAAGAGATTGAAGAAAATGAAAAGGGACCCATATTACAAAAAAAAATTATAGCAGCTCTTTTCACAGTAGTAATCAAACTGGAAATTAAGGGGATACCTGCCAACTGGGAAATGGATAAACAAAATTGTGACTTGTTAATGTAATGGAATATTGTACTGTAAGAAATGTCAACATGTTTAAGAGAAAACTAGGAAGACTAAGTGAACTGATGAAGTCAAAATAGAAGAAACATAAAAATAGTTTACATAATAACAACATTTTAAAGAAGAAAACTAATGCAATGGAAACCTTGATTTCAGCATACCAAAGATGAACATTCTACGTATCTCCTGAGAGAAGTGATAGATCTAAAATGCAGAATGAGGCATACATTTTTGTACATAACCCAAAGGAGAATTTGCTTTTCTTCACTATGAATATTTGTTGCAAGGATTTTATTTCTCTCTCTTTTCTCTCCTTTTTTTGGGTAGTTGTTGAAGTTGTTGCTGTTTCACAGAGGGGTGGGCAGGGAAAGAAGTGAGAAAAATTCCTTGAAATTGAAAATTGAAAAAAATAGTAAAATCAAATAAAAAATAGTAGTAATGGAACACAAAGAAATACAAACAAAAGAAAATAGTATTCTACTGTTTGAAAAAGGTGAAAAAATAAGTTACATGAATATAAACTCCCCTTTTTTGGAATACAACTGGTTAGGAAAACTGGGAAAAAGTTTGGAAGAACTGAGGTTTAGATCAAAATCTTATATCATATACCATAAACTCACAATACAGATTCAACCTGAATATTATCAAAAAAATTTAGAAAAGATATTGTTTCTGACTATGGTTAAGGGAAAGTTCTTAACCATACAAGGAATAGAAGAGATAATAAAAGGCAAACTAGACAAGTTCAGTTTCATACCATTCAAAAGTCAATAAAGACAGAAGTGAAACAACAGAATGGGAAATGTAAATGCATCAAGCATGTAAAAGAATGATGTCCAAGTTATAAAAGGAATTGACACAAACATATACCAAATTAAATTACTCTGAAGTCAAATGTGATGAAAGAAATCATCTAGTAAGTTAATTTTCAAAACAATTGCAAACTATAAATAACTATTTGGAAAAAAATGCTATGGAATACTAATAGTAAAGAAGATACAAACTAAAATAATTCATAGATTTTACCTCAAACCTGCAAATCAACAAAGATGATAGAAAATAGCAAAGTTTAATATTGACGGTGCTATGGGAAGACAGGCACAGTAATACAATGTTGGTGTAACTATGAATTGGCTAAATATTTTGGATTTCAATTTGGAATTACATGAGAAGTGACTAAACTCTCCATATCTTCTGATCTAGTGATGCCGCTACTGGGTACATATCCCAAATGGAGTTAAAGATAAAGGTCCCATATATACCAAAATATTCATGGTAGCAAAGGAGTATTTGAGGAACGATTGAAAAAACAATGTTCTAAGAAGTAATGTAATATTATTTTACAGTAAGAAATGGTGAACAGGAGGAATTCAGAGAAACATGGGACCTGATCTAGAAGGAAATAAGCAGAACTCTCTCTCTCTCTCTCTCTCTCTCTCTCTCTCTCTCTCTCTCTCTCTTCCCCCACCCCCCCTCCATATATATGTGTGTGTGTATATCTATATAATGTATATTATATTCTTGTTGTTGAACCATTTTTTCAGTTGTGTCCAACTCTTTGTGACTCCAATTTGGGTTTTCTTGGCAAAGATACTAGAGTGATTTGCCATTTCCTTCTCCAGCTCATTTCTCAGACAAGGAAACTGAGGCAAACAAGGTTAAGAACCTTGCATAGGGTCACATAGTTTGTAAGTGTCTGAGGCTATATTTGAACTTAAGAAGAGGAGTATTCCTGATTCTAGGCTTGGTACTCTATCCACTGTGCCACACACACACATACATATACACACGTACATACATGTATATATGTATATATGCATATATTTTTACAATATGTTAATTTTAAAAGTGTCAATTGATTGAAAGATCATTAAAGGAAGACAAACTTTGAATAATTAAAAAAGTTAATGATGATTCTGAACAATAGATAACTAAACATTCATTCCTTGTCATAGCACAGGGACTTGTCAGGGCAGAATGTTGATTATATTGTCAGATATAGTCACTGTTGCATATGTTTTATTTAATTATTAACTTTGTTATAAGAGGAGTTTTAATGAAAGTGTGAGTATAGGTCCCAAAATGATTGCAATGTAAATATAAAAAGTATAAACTTATTAAAACAGAAAATCACAGATTTCTAATGATCAGTTACAATACTACATTTTTTTGGTTTTTATTTTTAAGCTGGAGGGGGGGATAATTACATTCAAATTTGTCTTTAAAATCTGAGCTACAGTAGCTTTAAAGGAAAAAAAGATATAACAATTTTTTTTACCTCGTTCCATAGCTGTAACTCTTTGTTTGTTTGTATTGCCAGAGGTGATACTGGAACACCTGAAAATAAAAACAACCTAGTTTTAGAGTCAATTCTTTCCAGTTTAACTCCTTTCATTCTATTCTTCTAAGTTCATATAATTCCTCTATATTTTTATGTATTTGGATTCAAATATCTATTTTCTAATTGACAGCAATAAAAGATAGTTGCTAGAGCATTGTAGGATTAAAAGGAATGAAGGTTTTAGCTAACCTTCAAATAATACAAAGCTGAAAGAAATTCCAAAGATACCAGTCAGCCCATGGTTCTTGACATTTTTTTGTATCAAACCCTTTGGCAGTTTGGTGAAACCTTCTCAGAATATTTGAAGGAAGTGCTACATTTCATTCAAGGGTAGTGAAAATAAAGATGTAATTTTTTTCCCCATCCAAGTTCATGGATACTGAAATCTATCCAGGGATCCTTTGTGGACCCAAAGTTAAGAACCCCTGTTCTAGTTCAATTTCCTTCCCCATTTTAATAATGAGGAAACTGATACTTAGAGAGGTTGGAACTCATGGAAAATCCAACTGCTACAAAATGGGAGAATCAAGCCAGTCTCCTAACTTTCAGTTTAGAGTTCATTTCACTGTATATCTTGTTTCTTTACCATGATTACATTAAAATAAAAAGTACTACTGTGAATATCTCCAGAAAATAGCTTCTCCTCTATATTAAATTTTTAAAATTTCCATCACAAATCATGTAAAATAAAAATCATGGTGGAAAGATTTCTATTGTTCATAAAATATATTGAGAAGTTCATAATTTCCTTCCAGCATTTTATTAAGGATTTTAAGGAAATCAAATGTATGATTTCTTTGGAATAGGGAAATCTACCTAGCAACAGATCTAAACAATATGATTTTTCAACTTATGATTTTAGAGATTTTTGTGGGCACTAAGAAGTTAAGTGAATTGCTTAGGCTCATGTAAGCCATATAGGTCTGATGTAGAAATTCAGCCCAGGTCTTTATGTGAAGTCTGGCTCTCTGGCTTCTATATCACTCACTCTTGGTCTCTTTCTCTCTGTTGGTCTGTCTCTCTCAGCTACTGATATATAGATATATATCATATCCTTTAAAAATGAGTGCTCCAAGTACTTCTATAATTGTCCTTACAAATTTCAGGATCCAAGGGTTTCTAGACCATCAGTTATCAGGGATTTCCAGAAAGCAATAAAGCTCTGCTCTTAGGACTAATTAATGATTAGCCAATGATAATAACCCCCCTTTGTATGATGTTTTAATACTATAAAGAGCTTTATGTGTGTAAAACCTCATTTGATACAGAAATTATCCAAAAAGGATTATTATGTTCATTCTGTAGATGAAGAAATTGAATCTTAGAGGGGGCAAGTAATTTGTCCAAGGCCCTACACCTATTCAAATGCAAAATCCTTGACTGGAAGCCAGATTGTAAGAACAGTTCAGTGAGCTATGAAACTTCCTGTGTTACTTCCCAACTTCAGTCATCAAAACCCTGTATATCAGTTTGCCTAATCAGAGACCCTGGGGAAGGTTCTTAGTTCTCCATTTACCATTTGGGTGACCATAGGAAAGTTATTTAACATCCCTGGACCTCAGTTTCTCCATGTGAAAAATGAAAGGGCTGTAGGAGAGGACCTCTAAGCTTCCTTTCAACTCCAATCCATGAACCTGGGATCCAAATCTAAGCCAGTTTTCACAACTTTCCTGTTCAGTTAGAATCTAGAGCGAGAGCTAGAAGGAATCTCAGTGGTTCTACTTTCTAAATCATTCATTTTACTCTTTAGGAAACTGGGACTCAGGGAGGTTATACAACTTGTCCAAAGTAAACAGGTAGTAACACAGAATTTGAATTCAAGTCTCTGATGGCAGAACTGTTACTCTTTCTACTGTAGAGAGCTGCCTCTTAGCCACTTACTTAGCTGTGTGACCTTGGACAAGTAACTTTCTTCTTCTGAGCCTCAGTGAAATATAGGGTATGCCTAAAGTCTTAATGTAGAAAACTGCACTAAGACTTGCCCTGCAGAAATAGCAAACCTATTTTTGAGGGCTGTTCAGAGAAGAATAATAGTTTTCTAAACTATAAAGTGACATATATATATATATATATATATATATATAGTGAGAAAGGGGGGAGGGAGGAGAGAGGAAGGGAGGAGAAGGAGAGAGGGAGGAGAGAGAAAGAGAGAGAGAGAGAGAGAGAGAGAGAGAAGAAACAAATGAGGGGAGGGAGAGAAGAAACGAGTGAGCTGGAGAATGCTTTTATTGAATGTTTTCTGCCCAGAATGACTTTAGAAACAGTCCAGATTGAAAATCAGGAGAAAGAACTTGAAGGTATCCCACTCGAAGCTTGTATTTCTAGCATTTTACTCTTACTGAATTTACTTGAGAATAAAAATGACACGATTTCTCTATTCCGCCACCTGCGACTCCTTCCTTTTGCACTCTTCCAAACAAATGGCTAATAACTGTTATTCTTTCACTTGCTAAGACTGAGAGCCTAGTGTGAGGGCACAGGTGTTTGTGGAGCTCAGGTATCACGCATTGTTGTCAGTCATCTTATTCTATACTAAAGTAGCCTCAGCAAATACTTCTCAAACATGGAGAGGATTCAATGCCTTAAGCATTTGTTAGAAGGTCGTCTGTTAATGCTGAATTGAACGAATGGGCTATTCCTCTGGAAATTCAAGCTGAGAGTTGTCAAAAATCGCTAGACCTTTGAGAGGGTAAAAAAAAGAAAATGTAGGGAAATCGTAGTGAATGAGAAAGCATGTTCTCTAGCTGCAGGAGAGGAAGAAATAGCCACGCAGACCACTAAAGGTTACCTAAGAGGACAAATAACGGGTTAAATTAAACTTCGCCCTCATCTATGTTTGGATTAAAAAATCATCTCTGATATTCCTTCCAGCTGCAGTTTCAGAACCCATAAGTGGAGCCAGAGAAAAGGAACCGGGAAGCAATGGACAGTGGAGAGAAGAAAGCTGAAGGAGAGAAGGAAAGGAAGGGTGATTTCGTGAGTAAAGAGGCTGTTTGTGAGGGGAGCGGGTAGGTGCCTCCAGTCTGCCCTCCTGGCTCTTAAACGGGTCCAGAATTGGACTGCCTGAACAGGCACTTAACGAAGAGGTAGGCAGGTTCCTTACCTTGGCAGACGCATGCCCAGGAAGCGAGGAGCAGCAGGAGAAGGGGAGCAGCTGGACGTCCACATCCCAACAGCTGTTTCTCAGCCCTGGTGTAGCCAGTCAGAGGAGGCAGCTGACGGCAGCTGTGATCCCTGGGCATCCTTGAGTTTTCTCGCTGCCCAGAGATGCTTGTTGAGCTGTGGATTTCTACAGCCGAGCGCGTATATGGTCCCCAAGTTCCTCACAGGCCCCTCCTAGTGGCCTCGAGTGTCCTGAGATCAGTTGTTCTTTGCTTCCCACTGTGAAGCTGCCGATCTGACAGCCCTTCTGTCCCCAAACTTTTAAATCTCCAGAACCCGTGGGCTGAGCTTGCTCGGAGACTCTTGGCGCGCGTCACCAGCCTTCTGCCTCCTCTCCACCTCCCTCCGCCTCCACCTCCTGCCCCTTGTCCCTGCGTCAGTTCTGTATGACAGAGTCCTGTCTGACCTGTCCCTCCAGGGCAAGTTGCCTCTCTAGGCGAAGTAGCCCACTTGACAGTTGACTCTGACTCAAGAAGTTCCTCCTTTCTTCTCTATTTCTTTTCCCTCCCCTCCCTTTTGTCCCCTCTGAATCCTAGATGAGAAGCAGAGATCTGAATTAAAATAATAATTTTTGTCAACTTTTCCATCTCTAACTCCCGTAGGAATAGAAAGCCACAATGATAGTAAATCATTCTTGGTAATGACAACAAATCAATTTCCTGTAAGAATTTGAAGACTAGAAAGATCTTACAAAAACGGAGTCAAGGGATGGTTCAGGAAACGACAATAGAAGACTTCTTGCTTCTTTCCCAGCTTAAAAGATCATTAGTTCTCTAGCTGTCCTTCGCTTGGACACCCCACACATTGGGCTATTAGAAAATGATGGGACTAAAGAAAAAGCGGTCACAGAGCTGGTGGTACAGCGGATAGAGTACGGTGCACTAGAGTCAGGAGAACCTGAGTTCGAATAAGGCCTCAGATACTTGGCACATACTAGCTATGTGGCCTTGGGCAAATCACTTAACCCAAATTGCTTTGCAAAAAAAAAAAATAGAAGAAAGAAAAAGCAGTCATTCTTCAGAGGTGGACTTCTATTAGATAGCCTTTGAGATCCCTTTTAACTTCAAATTTCTAGAATTTTATGATGCTGGAAACCTTAGGGAAGAGCATCTGAGCAAGATTGGACTACTCCAGGTGGCAACTGGGAAAGTGAATTTGTGTTAGACAGACTTTCTGTCACTGGAAACTGTAGAATCCTAGGATAAAGAGACTTCAGCTGTGTCTTATATTCTATATGAGTAGTTCTACTGATAGTGAAACAATGTTAACTTAGTGATAAATATTATCAAGGACTTCAGGCTTGGGTTTTGAAGTAAAATCAGGCTGGGACTACTCTGTTTCTTGTAGAGGTCATAAAAGACTATCTTGGGACCTTGAGTTTGTGGTAACATGTGGGTTTATATTCTTATGAATATTTGAATTCAGTTTAGATTAAAGAAGAATTCTTAGCATTTGGTCATGCCTAGGGTTCAGAAAGAGTCAGTTTGTAATGTGTGTGTATATACATATATATATATATATATATATATATATATGTATATACACACACACACACATTACAGACTGACATATATACATATATATAGCACTTAGTATGCACCAGGCATGATGCTAAGAGCTGGGGATGCAAATAAAAAAGGGAAAACAATCCCTGCCCTTAAGTTTATAATTTAATGGGGGAAGATGATACAGAAAATGAAGAACGGGGGAGGGAAGAGCATGAGTACCTGGCAAAAGGAAATGAATCAAAACCAAGCAGAGCAGTTGGTGGGAAGTGAAGAAAAAGATTGGAAGAAAAAAGACTGAAAATCCCATATTAGGTAATTAATGAACTGATCAGATTTATTGTGCCAGGCATTATGCTAGGTACTGTAGATACATAAAGAAACAAAAAATTGGACAATACAAGCTCTCAAGGAGTTTACCTTTAATATTGGGTACTATGTGTAATATATATATATGTATGTGTATATACATATTTCTATTGTATGAATGTGTATTTTATATATAGCTATATAGAGAGAGACTAAATACAAAAACAAACTCAAGATAAGGAAGGAGGACTGTAGTAGTTTGAAGGGGTTGGAATTAGGAAAATCTTTGTGTGAAAAGTTGTGCTCGACATTTAAAGAACAATTAATTCTAATACCATATAAACTACTTGAAAAAATAGGTGAAGTCCTACCAAATTCCTTTTATGACACAAAATGGTGCTGATACCTAAACCAGAAAACACCAAAACAGAGAAAGAAAATTATAGACCAATTACTCTAATGAATATTGATGCAAAAAATTTAAATGAAATATTAGCAAAAAGACTGCAGCAATTTACCACCAGAATTGGCTAATATGATGGAAAAGGAAAATGATAAATGTTGGAGAAGATGTGAGAAAATTAGAACACTGATGCATTGTTGGCAGAGTTGTGAACTGATCCAACCATTCTGGAGAACAATTTGGAACTAGACTCAAAGGGCTATAAAATTGTGCATACCCTTTGATCCATCAGCCACTACTAGGCCTGTAATCCAAAGATCATAAAAAAGGTAAAAGGACTCACAATTTAGAAAAATATTTATAGCAGCTCTTTTTGTGGTGGCCAAGAATTGGAAATTGAGAGGATGCCCATCAATTGGGGAATGACTGAACAAGTTGTGGTATATGAATGCAATAGAATACTATTGTGCTATAGAAAACAATGAGCAGGAGGATTTCAGAAAAACCTGGAAAGACTTAGATGAACTGATGCTGAGTGAAGTGAGCAGAACCAGGAGAACATTGTATACAACAATAGCAACACTATATGATGATTAACTACGAGATACTTAGCTCTTCTCAGAGATACAATGATTCAAGACACTTTCAAAAAAGTCATGATGGAAAATGCTATCCACATCTAGAGAAAGAACACCCTAAATATAAATTGAAGCATAAGATTTTCACTTTTTTCTTTTTTCTTTCTTATGGTTTTTCCCTTTTGTTCTGATTCTCCTTTCACACCATGACTAATGTGGAATTATGTTTAACAGGACTGTGCATGTATAACCTATATCATATTGTTTGATAGCTTGGGAAGGGAGGAGGGAAGAGGAAAAGAGAGAAAAATTTGGAATTCAAAATTTTACAAAAATGAATGTTGAAAACTATCTTTACATGTAATTGGAAAAAAAATACTATTAAGGAAAAAAGAAAGTGGTATTAGAGCTTTGACTCAAAGGAACTGAGGGATTCTGGGAAGCAAAGGTAAAGAAGACCTTCCATGCATAGAGAATAACCAATGTAAAGGCACGGAGATGATAGAAGGGAATGGACCAGAAAATGTAGGAAGGGGAGTATTATGTAGTGACATTAAAATGATACATTGGGGCCAGGCTGTAGAGGGCATTAAAAAGTAACACAAATACATATTTCCCAAGTCTGATTTCTTTTTCATTCATATCTAAGACGATATTACTGAGCTGTCTTTTCTTCTGAGAAAGAGATGTGGAAGGCTATGATTAGTTTCATTCTAGAACTACTTTGAAGATGAAAAGAAGAAATGAGAGGGTTTTTTTGCATCCCATATTGAAATGGTAGCTCAGCTCTTTCTGATTTGTAACTTAAATCTCATATGTGTTGCCTCCTCCATTATAATGTGAGCTCCTTGAAAGGAGGGATTTTTCACTTGTCTTTTTTAATTCCCAGTATGTAGTAGAGTGCTTTCAAAGCGGTCAGTACTTAATAAATGCCTTTTATTTCATTTTCATTTGTAATAGCATAGCACAAAATAAAGGTTGGTTTTGTTTTTGCTTTTGATTTATTGTTGTTGACAGATATAAAGAATATAGGTAGGAAAGAAGCAAGGAGAATGGAAGATAATGATTTTGCTCTGTCTTCTTGCTCTTATTGATTTATATACCACCCCGCAAAGGATCTTGGGAGAAAAGTAGGTTTTGTCCAGACATGCTGCTCCTATGGAATTTCTCTGGGAAGTTCACTGGAACTGGTTTTGGTTCTCTAAGAGGTTAAATGGGAATTACAAGGAATGTCTAACTCTGAGAGTTGTCTGGGATGATTGACCTCAGCACCAGAAAGAGAAAATCGAAAAACCAGACTGAATCTGAGCTTGGAGTTACTTGGTCTACCTTTTGTGTGGTAGTGCTAATCTAAGTAGCAGTGGATAGAGTGCTAGTCAAAAGTTAGGAAGACCTGAGTTCAAATTTGGTCTCAGACATTTACTAGCTTTGTGCCCATAGGCAACTAACTTCAGCTTGTTTGCGTCAGCTTCTTCATCTGTAAAATGAGCTGGAGAAGGAAATGGCAAACCACTCTAGTATCTTTGCCTAGAAAATCCCAAATTGGGTCTGTACATGGTAGAAGGAGAAGAAGAAGAACATGAAGAAAAAGAAGAAGGAGGAGGAGGAGAAGTAGGAGTAGCAGCAACAACAACGAGTTTATGGTGGCTCATACCTTCATCAATGGCTAAAGAATCTACTCTATCAAGAAAAGGCTTTCAAGTCACATATCTGGTTACATAGGAGCCGAGAGAGCCAACATGTCATCACATTATGTAGTGCTGTAGATTTAGAGCTGGAGGAGATCTCTGAAGCCAAGTAATCCAATGAGTAAGGAGTTAAGAGTACAGAGAAGGGAAATGATTTTCCCAGTGTCACATGGCTAAGATGGTCCAATAAGGGATTTGAATCCAAGTGTTCCAAACTCCAAATACACTACACCACAGCACTCAAGAGAGATTAATCTCAATAGCTAATAGAGAAAAAAATTCAATAACCACAAGACCAGTAGAAGAATCTACCATAGGACCAATATAGGGATGCAAAGAAGAGGTGATGTGATTAAGTAGAGAGCAATATAGTAACACCACTAGATGAAATTAGCAGCATTTGATATGAGTTGCCCTAGCTATGTTTATATCATCAAGATTTGGGGAGGAAAGCAACATAGATTTAGAGTCAGAAGGGACCTTAGAGATCACCCTCTCCAGTTTCTAAGTTTACATTTGAGGAAACAGGAGAAAAAATGACTTACCCAAGGTCCTAGACCTAGTAAATGGTTGCAGTAGGATTTGAACTTAAGGCTTCTGGCTTTAGAGCCAATGCTTTTACAGTCTACTACACTTACTCCCCAAGAAGGTAAGCAGTGCGTTTCCAGGTTAGCCCTTGCTCCAATATCACCATGTTCTGAATTTAATTCAAGGCAAAAGGTACTGGGTACTCCAGAATTGTTGAGTTGTTTTTCAGTTGTGTCCTTCTCTACATGATCCCATTTGGGGGTTTCTTGGCAAAGGTGCTGAAGTGGTTTGCCATTTCCTTTGCCAGCTTATTTTAAAGATGAGGAAACTGAGGCAAACAGGGTTAAGTGACTTACCTAGAGTCACACAGCTAGTAAGTATCTGAAGCCAAATTTTAACTCAGAAAGATATCTTCCTGACTCTGGGCCAAGCATTCTATCCATTGTGCTGCCTAGCTGCCGTGAGAGTATAGTTAGTGAAAGGACAAAAAAAGGACACAGAAGATGCAGACTGTGTTTATGGTTTTGCTTAGGGCTAGTTTTGGTTGTCACTTTGTAACACTTTGCTTAAATAAACCTCTTTCTCTCTAACATTGGCAAGATATTCATTTATCAGTAAAGGGTGTTGCTTTGGTTAAAGTGGTTCAGGTTCTGGAAATAACTGCTTGGCCACGAAAGCAAGCTAAGGGCCAGATTGGAGCAAATAATTATAGGGACCAATCTATCTTCTGTGTTCTCAGAGTATGGGAGTATAGCAGAAGTGAACTGATATTTAACCTTGGGGCTGCCATCAATGCTGGGATCAACAGCCCCAGTTTCTCTAGCCAGCTGGTTGATTATGCCAAGTAACCCTTCAAGTTTGGAAACTGTGGGTGGCACAATCTTGGGAACTTGTTCATTGTCATAATCTTTGCTGTTCTGAAGACCTTCCAGAGCCATTCGTTGCATCTTAACCCCTCATTTGTCAGCAGCTCCACAAATTTGCAGGCATCATGCCTATTTTATTTTCTCTACTGTGCACAGTCACAAATATGCCTGGTTGCCAATGCAAAAGTAAAAATAAGTTTATTTACAGAATCACGTAAGTGCTTGAAGTCATGAAAATTAAACACATGAATACTAAGGATCAACTGTATATGCTGAGGAGGTTCATGCTAGATATAACAAATTTTTGTTGGTGTCAGGGTACAGATTCTCAAACTCAAACTCAAACTTCAAAACTCAAATTCTCAAATAAGGGAAAGCTATCAATGATGTCAACAAAAATTTTGGCCCTGATTACCCACCAAAAAAGATGACTTTAAAGAATAATTAAAGAACTTTAATAACTATCCATTCTCATATGCTCAGTTTTTCATCTATAGAAAATATTTATGAAAATATTTTATACTCACTGAGCATGTCCTAGGTGAGAGTGCTAAAAGAGAACAGGCAGGTTTTATGGGCAATATTCCACAATAGATTACATTTTTTTTTACCATCACATAATAGATTGAAAGATGTAGAGAATACAAAAGCCCACTGGGTTTATTGTTTGACTATTTTTAAAAAGCATTTGATTTGGTAGAGTAAAACATTGCCTTAAAGGTTCTCCTCCGACAAGATGCCTCTCATAGATACATAAAATTTTACACAATTTCTTGAAAGATTTAAGAATGAGAATAATCTAATTGGATTATTTTCTGATCATGGCTATTAAGTGAGGTCTAACACAGGGAGATGTAGGCCCTCCAACAGTGGTTTGAGTACAAGGGTGGAGGAGATCCAGCTCAGAGTCCAAATCAGAGAGGGATTCTCTATAGATAGTGTACTCCACATATTTCTATTCAAGAGTGATACTGAGATAATTACACTGAGCCCCCAGGATATTAAGAAAATTTCTAAATGAAATCCAAAATAATTCAAAAGGGTTTTGCCTAATTAATCATATGGAAAACTCTATATATATGAAGAATATCTAATGATAATACTGATAAGCAATTGGACGATTATAAAGGTAATCTACATATGTACATATATAATCTATTATATCATATATGCATACACTTACATATGTATGTTTAATGGACAATCACTTCAAACAGATTATGAGCTAGACCCAGAACTAAACAGGAAGATGTTAGCAGACTGGATTACCTTTGGAAAATGACAAAGTTCTTTCAGTTGCAAGTTTCCCCCGAAGTGAAGGCTAATCTTTTTTAACACCAATGTTCTCATGATGTTGTAGGGGTATACTTAAACCTGGGTATACTACCTTCTCCTTGGCACTGTTTTCCTGGGCCATGAAGAGACATGTGAGAATAGAGTCGAACAGCTTACCAATTAGGAATTATGAAAGAGAAGTAATGTAAAGAATATGAGAGAAATAGATGATTGAAAAAGATAGGACAGTCATACAATGTAATCAAATGATAACTAATGAACAGGCTGCATGCTCCATTTGTGCCTTTGTAATGATGAAAGAACATGAGGAAGGGATCCTTAAAGTTGAATTGACTCCTGTGGTAAAGTGATGGGAGAACAGGATGGGTAGGTGATCCTTCATGATCACCACATGGATGAGATCACAGATCCAGGGGAGTATATCTTTACCACATGTCACAGGGCCTTGCACATAGTCTATGTTTAGTCAATGTTTGCTGAATTGAATTTGAAAAGTAAGATTATGCCATTCACTTAATGTTTTGTCAACCAAATTTATTGAAGGAATTCTTGAGCCATAGGATAGTCATTTTTCAAAGTATTCTTCACAGGGAAGATACAAAAATATAATTATATAACATTTTTAACAAGTTGATGTTCTTGTAAGGAAGTGGATTTGGTCTTGTACCATAAATCCTATTCTCCCCATTTTGCATCTGTGGCCTCTTGACCTCCATATTTGATATGTCTCATTATTAATTTAACTTGTTGAGTCAGAAATGGAATATTGTTCATTTTTTTATTTAATGTGATCAGAAAAGGGGAAATAATTGTAAAAATCACATTGTAAAATTAAATTTAAAAAAGCTCTGTTGAGTAGGTGGAAAATTTGAAGCATTTTTTAAAGGTTCATGTTTCATTAGTTAATTTTGTTATCAAAGATGGGTTTCTTATACACAGGTTTAGTTCACATTGGGGGTGTTGGCTAGATTTTGTCAGTGTACACTGTAATTTTGTAAGTTCTTAGTATGTGGAAATTGAAAATTAAATTCAATAAGAACAATAACATGTCACTAATTAAAAATATCTGGGTTTGAATTATGTAACATGTTATATCTAAGTACTCAAGAAAGTGCCCTTGGGGTAGTGGGACAGGTTCTCAGAATAACTACCATAACATAAATGCAACTGAAGCTGTTTTTCAAAGAACTCTTGTAATAAATTCAGTCCTTACTAAACACTGAACCACTTGCTTCATAGTGACCATACCACATATTGCTACAAGATTCTAGATACCAAGGGATACACCCCCCACACTCATATTCATACTTGCCTCCCCCCATTCTTCCTGAATGCTTCCCTGTTGGATGGTATGCTAGAGAAAAAACACAAAAAGCATATGCATGTCAGAGAAGTTTCTCCTCATAAATGGAAATATAAAGATATCTTTCTTAAGAAAAAGAGTGACCCACTCATTTTCAAACTGAATCTCAATAGACCTCCAAGGCCCAAGTCTTCTTGTACCTTCTTAGGTGATCCATTTTCTCATGTAAAACTTAATGGGGACTCAGATAATATCTGAGAGAAATTTCTTCTACTCATTCATCAAATATCAGAATCACTTTATTGGAGGGCACTAGGATCAGAGATGCACACAATTTTAAGTATCCAAGTAGAAATAGAATATGCCAGCATTCACTTTCACCCAGTATTGACTTTTTCTATGTTTGGAGGAGTCATGGCTCATTCTACAGGAAAACCCAGTCCTTCAGGAATCGACCTCCACATAATCCTTCACAAACTATAGGGATCCACTCTAAATACATCCACAGACTTCCAGGGAATCAATACATAAGCATTCCCAGGACTCCTTATGGTGACTAACATCATCTCAGCACTCACACAGTCACAGATTTCACTCTCCAATCACAGGCTCTTTATTACCACCGGCTCATCCTATCTTTCAATCTCTCCACTAATAGGCTATTTTTGTTCTCTGCATCCATTCAATTCAAAAAATATTCCACATTCTGATGACTAACCCAGGGATAAGTTTCCCATCCATGCCTTTCTCACTGATTACTAGATTCAGGAAGACATCCTGATGATTCCTTTTATAGTCTAGGATGTAGTGGACACCTATCAGTAGCTATTCCAGCATAACTATTTCCCCTTCAGAATCCATCAACCTGCATTTTTCTCCAGCTTTACAAACAATCCAGGCTATCAAAAGCCACAAAAGTGTGTCAACCTAGTTAAAACTTCTGACCCTGACAGTAGTACTTTCCCATCTTCAGGAA
This sequence comes from Potorous gilbertii, assembly GCA_028658325.1. Classification (NCBI taxonomy): domain Eukaryota; kingdom Metazoa; phylum Chordata; class Mammalia; order Diprotodontia; family Potoroidae; genus Potorous; species Potorous gilbertii. The sequence goes on along the minus strand of CM053772.1, from coordinate 186,146,614 downwards.
TCCCTTCACCAACACCATCAGCTCACAAAAAAGCTGAAATGCCCCTTCAGCTAAAGTTGGCTTGGTGCTGTCCATTATCTTAGTGCTGAATCTTCCAGCTTTCCATTGGGTCATAACTACTGACTATGGCTCTGATATGTTTGAAGAAAAAAAAACTATGTTCTTTTCTCATACATATTATAATATTCTTTACCAAATATAATCAGTAAAAAGACATTTTTGAGTACCTACTATGTGAAAGACCATAAAGGGATAAAGACATATGAGACACAAATCCTTTTCACCAAGATCATACAACTGACTGGAAGAGATAAAACAAACAAGTATAAAATGAGGAAATATATGATAAGACAATGTCACCACTTCTGTCTGGATTGTTTATGGAGGATATTGGATATGAACTGCATCTTGAAAGAAAAGGAAAATTTCAATAAATAGAAGTGAGAATTTACATAGATTATTAGAGATGGATGGAATCTAAAAGAGCAAGTCAAATCCCTACTAATTTTGGAAACAGGCTCAGGGAGATGAAGGCATATGCCTAACATATTATGGGCACAGAAGTCATAAAACCAAAGGTATAGAACCATTAAAGAATAGTATACACTAAAGAGAAAGTGAGTAGACCAGTTTGGCTGGTGCAGAGTTTATATGTAGGATATACTATTGAAGATGGGAAAAAATATGTGAAAGTCATATTGTAGAAAGTCTGAATGCCAAACTAAGATGTTTGGACATGTAGACATTGGGAACTGTTGAAAAACTATGAGCAGTGAAGTGACATGATGAAAGTGTGTTTTAGGATTATCAATCTGATAGAGATTTGCCTTTGGATTTGAGGGCAAGGGATTAGAAGCAGGATTAAATTAATCTAGCCTTCAAGTTCTTATGGCTTGAACTAGCAAAGTAGCAATGAGAATTGGAATGAAGGTGGCAGGATACTGGAGGCAGAAGGTGGTTCAGTGGAAATTCCACTGAATTTGATCACAGTCCCCAAGTTCCAATCATTTGACACTTGCCTATGTGACTTTAGGAAAGTCCATGACCTCATTAGACCTCAGCATCCTCATCTATAAAATAACAGAATGGACTGAATGACCCTAGATCTTTACCAGTTCTAGAACCATGAATCTTTGACCCCAAGATGGGAAAAACTATGGAGATCTCCCTCCTTGGAATCTAGTAGTAGAAGAAGATTGGTCTTTGACTCTGCCTGAGATTAGTGTCTGGCATCACTTAATGAGAAATAGATGAAAGTGCAGGTAGAAGAAAAAACAGCTAGAAATTATAGGAAGGGTCAAAATGAAAACCTGGACAGTCATCTATTTCAATCTCCTTATTGCAAAAATGAGAAAACTGAGACCCATAGAGGATTTTTTTCTAAGGTGTAATGGCAATCAGATTAGGATCTTTTGCTGTTTTGTTTTACTAAAAGAATCTCTGATTGAATAATGTGATTGGGGAGGATCTTTCCCATTCATTGATGGGCCTGCCTGTTATGGGAAGCTTGATTCAGGGAGTTGGTTTGGAGGAGAGTCCCAAGTACTTTTTGTTTTTTCTGTTCAGGTACTGGATCAGAGGATTATGCCCTCTGGCTCTAAAAAGTGTATAAATACTCTGAGGGTGAGGTTTTACTTCAGAGCTTACTGACTGGAAGTGTTTCTTTAGCTAGAGAGACTCTGGGAAGCCATTAAGGAGCCCCCAGTTAACACCCAGAAGCTGATGCTTCCCTCTGGTAACTGTGTATCTATGTAATGGTCAGACATGTGTATGTGTGCAATGCTCAGGCATTTTGGAAGCATATTTGATTTCTCTGTATTTTCTCTGAAGTTTTGCTTTTGATTTTCTCTGTTACCTGTGCTTGATTAAAATGATTGTTAACCCCTTGAAAGTTGCTTTCCTTTTATGAATGTAGATCTAAGAACCAGTTGTAGTAGGCTCCCCTGTGCATGTTGAGGTGCTTATTGATACATAAAGTTACAAAAGCAACGTATGTTCCATTTTTAAAAAGATAACAGGGTAAGGTAGCTTGCACTTTCTCATATCTTGCTGGAGGACAAGTCTATGTCCTACAAACTGTGGGATAAACCTTTATATCATGTAAAAGATTTGAGCTGAACCTGGGGAAGGTCTGGGAACCTCTGATTCTTTTATGCTTTCAGGAGTTCCATTCTGTCCTGAGGCCTATTGTCGGATCAGGAAGCTGAGTCACTTCTGATGGTGTCAGGAATACCTTGAAATGTTCCTATCTATTGATGATTGTTAATTTCATAATAAAAAGATGCTTTAAAAATAAAATATAGAAAATATATATAAAATAAACCCATGTCACTCTGGAAGACTGATGTGCCATGGACGATATTGTCTTAGTGTAAATACCATAACTTTGAGGAATCTGATCTCTTCATCCATACACCTCCTCCTTTCTTTTCTTACTCATGAAATCTCCCCAAGATAAATGTGTGGCTGTAAAATAACTAAAATCCCCCAAATATGCCATTATAACATCGAAGTTAAAAATCAAATAATGAATTACTTTTTGTGCCAAAGTGGCATTTTCTCTTGGTTGATATTATCCAAGTAGTTAAAGAATCACCCTGTTATCTAAGCTACAACACTACATTTGCCATTTATTTGATTTATTTTACTTGATGCTAATACAGTTGCATTTAACATGAGAGGTATTTGAAAATGAGGCTGTGAAATGAGGAACTAAATAATATAGAAACATTTTGCATGATTTCACATGCATAATTGATATCATACTGCTTGCTCAGTAAGTAGGGGAGGGAGTGGGAGAAAGTGGGAGAGAATTTGGAACACAAATTTTAAAAGAAATAAATGTTAAGAATAAATAAAATTTTAAAAGTTTTGAAAAAGAGGCTGAATAAAGAACAATGAAAAGAAATAAAGAGCTAAAATGCTGATATTAGTCTTATCTCCAACAAAATTATTAAGCAAAGAATAAAGTAAAATAAACCAAATTCTCAAAGGCACATTTTTCTTTGTTCTTTAAACTTGAATTAAAGTGTTAGCTCAATAATAAATATCTTAGTAGATTTTTATTTAAAAGTTCATGAATCATACCTTGTAGATAAAACTGACACAGAAACAGGAAAGGCAGAGACTAAAAATTCAATGACATCTATAAAATATTTGATGTGTTTTTAAATAAGGGAGAAACAAGGGAAGAGAGTAAATAAAATCTGGTTGGTTTTTTTTTTCACTGTTTCTGCACAGTAAATAGCATAATTTCTCATTCCTGTTAGAATTGTTTTCATTCAATTTTTAATGTGGGATATGAAGGCAAAGGATATTATGAAAGAGACAAATCTCTGAGGTAGATAAAAAACGAATGCTATTTTTTCATGATAGTCTGGAATTCTTAATAACTACTATTAAGAATTTTTAAAACAATTCTTTTTGGTGAAAGGCCACTTTAAATCATAAACAGAACAGAGTAGATATAAAGGGATCTCTCAAATAGGTATAAACATCAAAATAAAAAAATATGCATTTCAGGGGGTAAAATGGATTACTTTACAGAGTTAATTCTGTAAAAGGAGTCATCAGACTAGTAGTATGCCATTGTTATTTCAACTTTGGTGTTTAAAATAACTAAGTTTAATTTTAAAACAGCAATATAAATAGCAAAAATATCTAAAAATTACATACTGCCAATAAAACCTTTTAAAAAGGGAAATTTTGAAAGGGACAAGCAGGGCATTTACTATTCATATTCTGTCACATTTAATGGATACTCTAAAAAGACAAGCTATATACAATAAAAGCTCCGAATTTCATATACAAGCCTGTTTTTCTATTCTTTGTATGTTGAAATGCTCCTAGCTGTTGATATTTGTTAATTTCATAATAAAATATTTTTTTAAAAATTTAAAAAACACACCAAAGGATTAAAAGCATAAAAGTTACATACATAGCCATACCAAACAGGAAGATTGATATACTATTGTACTATTGACCTAGTGTGAACACTAGCTAAAATAGCCTCACAGAAATTTCTGGTGAGAATCCACATCCATGGGGAAGAGTTCAAGTTATACTGGTAAGTTTGGTGTATTCCCTTTCTCAACAAAGCATCTCAGTTTTCTTCCTTCCTTCCTTCTTTCTTTCCTTCCTTCTCTCTATTTTTCCTTTCTTTCCTCCTTTTTCTCTCACTTTCTCTCTTTTTCTTTCCTTCATTTCTTCCTCTCTCCCTTCTTTCTTCCTCCCTCCCTTCTTTCTTTCTTTCCTTCTTTCTTTCTTCCTCCTTCCTTCCTTGTTTTCTACCTTTCTTTCTTTCCCAACAGACATAAATAGCATTGTAGCATAGTAGAAAAAATTCTGGACATGGGAGTGATAGGGTCTATGTTCTAATCCCAAGGCTCTTATTTCCGGTATGAGTAAGTCACTTCACATCTTTGAGCCTCATTTGTAAAGTAAGAGGGTTGGACTAGGTGATCTCTAAAGTCCCTTCAGATTCTTAATCATCCTATTCAAACAAAAAAGAAAAAAATGGATTTTGGAATTCAGCAAAGAGTTGACCATGAAGAGCAATTTTTAAATAGTTAAAGTATTCTGAAAAAGCATAATGAAAGCATATTTTCATCAAATGCATGGTCTTCACAAATATGATTATTTTGTTTATAGACAAAATAAATTGCTTCAATAACTGCTAATTAATTTAATATGTTTGAACTTCCTTTATACAAATCAATCTACAACAAGCTAAATTGTATTAATTGAAATGTCCTTTTTCTCCTTTCCCCTCAGAGCATGCCAGTTCCCTGTTTCCTTCCTATGAGCATTTCCTCCCCACATGGTATTTTGTAAGCCTGTTCAAGTCTATTTACAATAGTGACACTGTGGGGTCTGCAGAGTCAGATCGGAGAGACAATTCTATTTAATTACAACTCAAAAAGAATTATCAACAGGAGATCATGAAGATGAATAAAAAGCAGATAAGAAAATATCTACATTTGTCTTTTCAAACATCTCAAGAATACTTTGCCACTTTGTGAGCCTAACAATTATTAATAACATAAAAAGTCCTGACAAAATAATATACAGGGTATCTCCAAGGACTTGGTACAGTTTTAAGCTCTAAAAACTTTGGGGTCACCATGTTTTAGTACTAATATTTGAAAGAAGTCTTGAAAAAAAGGAAAAGAAAAAGAAAAGAAAGAAATATTGGTTTTCTTGAACTGAGGTAGAAACAGATAGTTTATACTGATGTAGTTTGAACAACAGCAAAACAAGGTGAATCAGTAGTGGACTTGGAGTCAGCCTGACCCAGACTCAGACACTTGTGGAACTGTGGGCTAGTTCCAGCCTCTCTGAGCTCAGTTTCTTAATGTGTAAAATCGTAATAGGGACTGTCCCCTACAAATAGCATGGGGGTGATGTGTGGCTTGAAGGGAGGCAGAATAAACATCTCTGATCTCTTCCCTATGCTTCTCTGAAGGAGACCAATTCCTTCCAGGAGAGGAAGCAGGAGGTGGGGGCCAGAAGCTTGGCCATGCTGCTGTCTTCAGAGACAGAGGGTACTCAACTAGAATTATATATATCTGCCCCCTTACATATTATTTGTCCAGGGGATGTGGTTTTCAGACTCAAGCTGACTTTTCATTGCTTTTTCATCATTGGGGGAAGGAGGACTCCAGGCTTTAGGTCCAAGGATTGACTCTCCTCACCAAATGCCAGTTCCACAGTGAACACAGAGAAGAACCCATTTACCCAAATCAGTAGCAAAAACAGAAAGAAGAGAAAGCACAAATAAGGGAACGTATACCAGACAATACCATGAAGGACCTCTCCCTTTGGGAATGAGGTACCTCAGCTCAACCAAGAGAGAGTCCCAGATCTCACCTAAGGGGAAGTTCCCCAAAGTCTCTTGTGTAGCAAGCTGGGGACAGGGACATGATGGAGACTATCAACTGTTCTCATGTCGCCTTCATCCCAGGGTCTTTTCCTCTAGTTACCTTAAATAGGGTTGGTATCCATCTTCTCTCTCAAAGCTGGAAGCCAGAAATGCCCAAAGTGACAGCAGCACCAGAAGAGCTCTCTTCTCAGCCATTCTCATCAGCTTTGACCCACCTCCTCCCATAGCTATAAGGCTTGGATCTTCACCAAAAAGAGAGTCTCATACCGGTGGGCTCAGATTACGATAGAATAATGATATCTGTCATATCTACCTCACAAGGCTGTTGTGAGCATCAGATGGGATAATGTACATAAAGTACTTAGCAGATCTTAAAGAGCAACATAAAATATTATTATTCCTCCTCTTTTGAGAGGTCTTTGTCACAGCCTTATAATTGATCCTTCGTATAGAAAGGCCATTAAAATATCATAAACCTAGATGTAGCTAATGTGGAATGAATCAGATTGCAAAGTGGCTATAGGTTTGCAGTGTCAGGAGAAATCAGGTAAGTCTCCAACATGTATAAGAGCCACACATTAAGAGTAAAGGATGGACAGAAAAAGGTCAGTTGTGATTTGTATTGCTGGAGGGAACTCCCAAATTAATGAAATTAGAGACCCATTTGAGTTGTGTGCCTTCACACACAGGCATATATGTGTATGTAAACATATATTTGTTTATTACTAATTAATGATGTATTACATAATAATTATATGTATTATACAATAATTATATAACAAACATACATATATATGTAAACTATATACATATGTAGTAGTAGTAGTGATTAGAAAACCATCTATTCTTTTATCCTGGAGCAGGGCATGTACTCTGACCCCTTTCTGTGGGATATATATGTTCTCACTTCCTATTAAAGTATATTGGTGACCCAGAGGCTCTTGATTGACTCTTCACTAGAAGATTCTGCTGAAGATGATGGGTGCTTGAGTCAAGAAGAGTTATCCTTCTAGAAGGCTCTATCCCCTATCTCATTTGAGTGTATCACTGTGCGACTCTGCTCACTTTCTCTTGAACTTCTGGCAAGTAGCTCACTCTAGCAGCAAAGACAATTACAACTACATGCCAAGGAGAGCACGAGTTTACCTAAGTGAACCTGAGATTGGGTCTCAAGTCTCTGCTTGTGTCTTTTGCTTTGAATTTCTTTTCCCCAAGTGTAGGCTACAAAGATGGAGCTCAAGAAATGGATATGTTCAACCTTGGTGGCTAGCTTGTGAGTTCAAGGATTCCTAAGTGAATCTAGAGAAGTCACTTAACCTCTGTCTTCCTCAGTTTCCTTGTCTGTAAAATAGCATTTTCTAGGGTTGTTGTGAGGATGAAATGAGATAGCTGTAAAATTCTTAGGCACAGAGTAAGCACTTAACAAATACTTATTTCCTTCTTTCTTTTCATCCTTCCTTCTTTCTTTCCTCCTCTTCTTTACTTCTTCTTTCCCTTCCTCCCTCCTTTCCTGGGTTCCTGAATCAGTGTCAGTAGCTCACCAGGAAGTGCTCCCTGCTATTACATCACTTCTCAGAGGAGATGTCCGAGACTAAAATAGTCCTGAACCCAAAAGGTTTGAAAGGCCCTAACTGGGCAACCAGAAGAATTGGACTCTGGGAATGCTCAGATAGCATAGACCTGATTTGAAAGGGAAATATTTGCTCAGAGCCTCCAGTGGGCCTTTACACCTTGGAAAGATTGGAATGACAGTGATGGCTTCTTTTTATGCATTTGTTAGGGAATGATTATGAATCATTTGTGTTTAAGGAAATAAATTTTTATTTATATCTCCATGTTTCATTATGCATCTTTTCTTGAAGGAGTCCCATTAATCTCTGTAGATAAGACTCTACACATGAATCATACTTGAATCTGGTTTTAGAAGGTTTTTCCCTTGGACTTCTATTCTGGAGGAGGAGGAAGTATAACACATCAGAGACATGAGAAGAGCCTCGGCTCTTGTGAGATCAAGTTTCTCTTGATCAGTCACATGAGCCTGATTCACATGAGTCCAAAGCTGGAGCCTCTTCTCTGGGAGGGGGCACGCTGGGCAGTATATTCACATGCACACGCTCATCGATAACTACTGACATATCTATAGCTAAAACTTTCATTCACATATGTGTGTGGGCAAAAAATGTCTATAAATACATATGCATAAGCCAAAGAGATTTTATATATGTATGTATACACCTATATGCACATACACGTATAATGCAAACAAAGATTACAGACTAGTAATAAATTTCTCTTCGATTACTGATTTTGGGAGATTTGACATAAGATTCATAAAAATCATCTTTCTATATTTTTGAGGCACCCCATGGGGATGGTGTGGACTTTGACTGAAGATACCCAATTGCTTCCACTGAAAGCAGATTTTTACTAATAGATGCAGTGTATTTTCTTACTTTTTAAGAGATGTAATGGTATGCAAAGCAAGCAGGTACTTGGAAATGTCATGACCTTTTCCAAAACAGAAAAAAATACTTCATGTAAGAAAAATACAAACCTCATGGTTTCCATCATTTAACAAAGTCTCTCCTTTATACAGTGTAACATGGCATTTATATGGGAATTAATGAGGCTACAGAGAAAGCAATGCCTAAAACATAATACGGAAAATATTCTGGAAAAGCTCAGTTAGGAAACAGCTACAATGAGTGAAGAACAAAACATATGGTGAGACATTTGAAAAAACACTCTGTTAAGAACTTGAAAAGGCCAAGGGGAAGGCTTGTGTAGCCTCTCTGTCACCTGACAGCATGGACTTGAGAGGAAATGTGTTTGAATGGAGAAATTTGAGGATTTTTTTCGCCACCCTTTACCCAACACAAAGACCTCTAAAATTCTCAGGAAAGCTTAAACAGATTTTTGTATAGCCTAATGGTATCATTCCCTTATGAAAACAACTAAAATATGTAACCAAAAATGTTCTATTCCCTCATGGAGTTTTCCTAATTATTATTGTATTATATGTAATTATAATAACATTATTAATTATAGAGCATAGTGTGTTTGAGGACTTCTTTGTTTAAATTCTTAACCTTACTAAAGGTCTCTTACTAGTAAATCTGATCTTTATTCCGGGTCATGGAAGTTTCTTGGTACTAATGTAAGAAACTAAACGTTTAAGATGTTTAGTCTGAGTTCCCTTTTTCTTAAAACTATTTGTTATGAATAATATATATTCTATTGACTTAAGTTTTTGAGACCCTCACTTCACCTTTATGTGTCACAGATTCAGGGCAAAGTGAGGGACCTGCACATGGCTGGGGTGGGTGGGGTGTTCTAGTAGGGAGACCCTGGGCTCTGTACTGAGAAAGGACAAAGTTCAGAAACAGGCTATAGTGGGGTGGCTCAGAGTCCAAGGCAGCAGGGTCTCACTGCCAGCGTCTAGTCCAGCCTACAGAAGAATGATCAAGAATAACCAAGGCAAGAATTTCAAACCAAAGAAAACCTAAAATTCTGTCACTATGAGATTTCCAGATGGCAGATAAGGGTAGAGTCCAATAGAAGTCTACTCTTATGTAAACCCAAACCTAGACCAGGAACTTGCAGATCTTAGACCAGGGGACAGCCATCAGACTTTGCCTTGGATCATTTCACCTTGGGAGCAATGAAAGCTTGCAGGAATCCAGTCATGAGACCTGACCTTCCTTCCCTCCAGAAGTGAGGTAGAGTCCAGTCTTAATGGAGTCAGGAAGTAGTCTGGAAGAATGAGCAAGAAGACAAAATAAGACTCCACTGTAATCAGCTATTTTGACAGCAGAGGTGCTCAAAACACAAATGCAAAAGAAGAGATTACTCCAAAATATCTACAAGTAATCTTTCAGAAAAAACACAGCTTAAGCCCAAACTCAACTAGAATTCCTGGAAGAGATGAAATAAAAAACTTTAAAAAGAATTAAAATAATTTTATAAATATTCTCAGTACAGAGAATGCTTGAAGGAAAAATTGGAAAAGAAATGATAGCTATGGAAGAAAGAATTTGAAAGAGTATTAACAGTTTGGCATAAGAAGTGCAACACCTTCCCCAAGCAAGAAACTCCCTTAAAATTAGGAGGAACCAAAAAGAATCCAATGACTCCATGAGGCAACAAGAAATATTAAAACAAAGCCAAGCAGCTGAAAAAAAAACAGAAGAAAACATAAGATATTTCAAAGCAAAGAAAACTGATCTGGAAAATAGATTAAGGAGAAAAGAGATCCTTTATACACACAAATATATAGAGAAGTTTTTTTTGAAGTAGCAAAAAATTGGAAACCAATAAGCCATCCATCAATTGAGGATTTGCTTGTTAAACTACAGAAATGAGGAAATAGATGATGATTTAAGATTAGGTACCTGGAGAGGATAGAGTGATGAACTTGGAGTTCAAAAAACCAGAGTTGAGATGCTTCCTCAGACATTACCCAACTGTGTGACCCTGGGCAGATTATTTCACCTCTGTATGCCCCAATTTCCTCAACTGTGAAATGGGAATGACAATAGCATCTATCAGAGTTGTTGTTAGGATCAGATGTGATACTTGCAAAATGCTTTAGTGTTTGCATAAATGGTAGCTATTTCAAAAGACATGAAAAGACAATAAGCACTAATACAGAAAGTAAACAGGACCAGAACCATGCATTTTTAATATAACATTAATCATACAAAAATGAACGAGTTTTAGAACTTTTATAAACTGATAAAGAATGAAATGAGCAAAATCAAGAGAATAAATTATACAATAACAAGACTGTAAAAACAAACAACTTTGAAGGAAGGAAGTAGGATTTTATTAAATGAAGTCCCTGCTCTGTGCCAACCACTGTGGTAAGTGCTTTGTATCAATTATTAAATTAATGTTACCTAGAAGCAATGACCAATCATGATTTTGGATAACTTTTCTGTCTCGTTATTTCCTACTTTCAGATTTTTTTCGTTTTTTAGTGGGCAAAAAAAGAGCTTCTCACTTTAAATACTGGTCGTGAAATTATTAGTAACCACCTTGAAAGGGAAGAGGATGCTCCCATATCCTATCTCATTGATCTCGGCACCATTTCTCTGTTCCCAAGTTGAACGTCCATAGGACTTATTTAAAACACCCAAGATTACTGAGTGGATAATGTTACCCAGCTTCTCTGAGGCTGATTGAGAGTTTCAGTTTGTCATGATTTCTCATTTTGTAAGAATATAATTTCATGAGTGTCAGTTTAATTCTCTAAGCCTGAGCTGTGGCTGCAGTGCTACGTTTTTGGTTGCTAATTTTGAGATCTTGAACATCATCTGACTCACTTTTAAGTTTTAGACACTAAAAAGCACATACTCTCATCATTCTGAATTGCTGAACATTACTCCAGGCACATCTAGATTCATGAACTGCCTCAAATGAAAGAGCATTGAATTCTAAGCACTTGTGGAAAATGCAAATGGCTTTGAACAGCCTCTTCCACCCAACTGTCTCTTCTTAAGTGAAGAACCCTTAAACATCATAAAAATGCCAGTAATCTATATGTTTAAGGATGACATTAAGGACAGTAATATCGATGTAACATACTTGCTAGTAGATTTTTAAATTCTTCTAGGACATATGTAATTTACAAATGAATCAGAAAGTACTAAAGGCCCTAATAGCACATTTTCTCAAGAAACTTTTGATTGATTTTAATAGTTAAAGTTTTCTTTGCTTTAATAGCCCCTTTTCAATGTTTTTGCAAAGGATGAGCATGTTGTGCTGGTGGATATAAATGATCATACTTTTTGTAACTTTTCTAATATAGAATAGAAATGTTCTTACAAGAAATTTTCTCCCACAATCTGAGACTATGCCCAAACTTCACACTACATTTTCTGAAGTTTCTTCTGGGCACAATCTATATCCAAAGTAGGATTAGATCGTTCATGAAGGAGGCAAAGGTTGAGCCTACAGTCCGTCATGATGTCTCAACAACTATGCTTGTTAAGGCAGATTAAAAAAATCAGCCAACATCTCAGTTACACTTTTATCCCTGATTTGTGTTATTGAAATGATAGAAAAACTTGGGTGGAAAAATACAGCTTCATTCTGGTACGTACACACATACATACATGTATGTATATAAATATGTGAAATATATATCCCATATACATATCTTTGTTATGTATGTTATGGTACATGACAATTGCATTGTTTTGTGTGCTGGTTCATACTTTTCAAAGCAATCAAACACATAATTACCTCATTCATTTGTAACCCCATGTATATCAAGTATGAAATAACGCTCTCTTCCTCACACATGCCTTTCCATTCTTTTTACACCTTACTTCTCCTCTTGGACATGCAGGGGCATTGGTTTCCTTGCTATTTCTTGAACCAGAACAACTCTGGGCACTTTCTTTTTTTCTGATCAAATTGACCAAAGGTTTATCAATTTTATTGGTTTTTTTCATAAGATCAGCTCTTATTTATTCATTTCTAATTTTATTTATTTTTTAATTTTTAAATTTTTATTTACATTTTATTTAATTATTTTATTTATTAACAATTATGAATAGTTTTCTTAATTTCAATTTTATTAATCTTTCCTTTGGTTTTCAGTATTTCTAATTTGGAATTTTATTGGACATTTTCAATATGTTCTTTTTCCAGCTTTTTCTGTTGCATGCCCAGTTCATTGATCTCCTCTTTCTCTATTTTATTCATGTAAGCATTCAGAGATATTAAACTTCCTCTAAGAACTACTTTTGCTGCATCCTATAAATTTTGGTAGGTTGTGTCATTATTGTCATTCTCTTGAATGAAGTTATTGATTGTTTCTCTGATTTGTTATTTGTCCCACTCATTGTTTAGGATTATATTATTTCATTTCCAATTAATTTTTGGTCTATCTTTCCATGACCCTAAATGATATATAATTTTTATTGCATTATGATCTGAAAAGGATGTATTGACTATCTCTTCCTTTCTGCACTGGATTGTGAGAGTTTTATGCCCTACAACATGGTCAATTTTTGTGTATGTGCCATGTACCACTGAGAAAAAGGTATATTCCTTTCTATCCCCATTCAGTTTTCTCCAGAGTTCTATCATATCTACCCTTTCCAGAATTCTATTCACCTCCTTAACTTCCTGCTTGTTTATTCTGAGGTTAGATTTAGCAGGTTCAGAGAGGGGGAGGTTGAAGTCCCTTACTAGTATAGTTTTGCTATTTCTTCTTGTAACTCCCTTAACTTCTCCTCTAAGAATTTGGATGCTACACTACTTGATACATATATGTGTAGGACTCACCATGAGGGGAATAAATGTTGGAAAGACTGGAACTAGGTGTAGACCAATATTTCACACCACATAACACAATTAATTCCAAATGAATGTATAACTTGGTTATACAAAGTCATATCATGAACCAGAAGAGCATGGAATGAGATAGCTTTCACAATTATGGATATGGGAAGAGATTTTGACCAAACCAGGGACAGAGAAGATCAAAAAAGAAAACTGGACAATTTTGATTATATAAAAATTTTTAAATTCTGCATCCACAAAATCAATGCCACTAAAATTAGCAGAGAAACCATTACCTGGGGAAAAATCTTTGCAATGTTTCTGATAATGGTCTAATAATCAAGAAATGTAAGGAACTAATTAATTAAATTAAGAAAATAGCCATTCCCTGGTAAATAAGTCATTATGAAAAATGTTCCAAGTCACTATTTTCCCAAGTCACTATTAATAGGGGAAATGCAAATTAGAAAAAAGAAACTCTGAAGTTTCTACTTCACATCTATAAGACTGCAAAGATGTCCCAAAGAAGAGGAATGATAGTTTTTAGAGGGGCTAGGAGAGAATGGGTACACAAATTGTTACTGGATTGTGAAATTGCATAGCCATTATGAAAAATAATTTTGAACTAAAACCAAAGGGATACTAAACTGTGTTTTCCTTTTGGTCCAGTGATATGCCTCCAATAGATCAAAGACAAATTGGAAACTATCCCTATGTATAAAAAAATTGCTATCAGAACTTTTTATTGTAGCAAGAAAATGGAAACTAAGGAGGTGCTTATTAATTGGGGAATGGTTGAAAAAATTATTGCATATGAATGTAATGGAATATCATTGTACCATAAGAAACTATAGAAGAAATCAATTCAGATATCCACAGGGAGAATTGTATAAATTAATGCAAAGTGAACTAAGCTGAATGAGCAAAACAATTTTTACACTGACTACATTGTGTAGTAAAATAACTTTGAGAGTTTTAAGAACCCTGATCATGTAATGTTCACTCATGACTCCAGAGGGCTGAAGATGAAACAAACTATCCACCTCTTAAAAGAGAAATGATAGATACAAGATGAAAAAGGAGGTATATGTTTTTAGATATGACTCACATATGGATTTGTTTTGCTTGAATATACTTATTTAATACAAGGGAGGGTTTATTATTTTTTATTTGGAGTAGTGAGGGAATTGAATGGTAAAGAAGGGTAAGCAAAATTGATGCTTGTCAAGTTCAAAATAACAAAAATTAAAATGCTGTTTAAAAAAGACATGTAGATAAAATGGAAGCAAGGGTAGGTAACCAAAGATGAATACAAGAGAATTTTTGTACTATTAACTAGTACTTGTACTACTCTAGCACTACTAAACTTGGGATGAGCAGAGCTTGACAGTGAATGCAATGGACAACAAACAGAACTTTAAAGCTTCATTGGGTCAGGGAGTGGAGTGGAAGAAACAAAAAATAGAATCGCTGCTGAGAGTGGATAGGATGATGCGACTACAAAACCAGCATACTTTTTACCATACCATGCTGTCTCCTACTTTGTTTCTGTTTTCTCTACCAAAAACTTTCAAATAAGGAACAGTAGAACTGAAATAGTAATTAACAATTGGAAACAGAGCATAAGGGAAGAGATACTTAGAGGTCGTATAGTTGCCCACCACGATTTCAGGTCAATAGCCATAGACAAACTAAATCCCAGACTATTGAAAGAGCTAGTATATATTGTTGAGCTACTATCACTGGACTTTAAAATGTTGAGAATCAGGCAGATAGTACAGCACTGAAAATAGGCAAATGCCCCTATTTTATAGTAAAAAGAGGGAGACTTTTCCAAATTGAATGAACTTGGCTTCAGTTCCTCTAAAACTCTAGGATGAATTTTATAAGAATTCAATCCAAAAGAATAATTTATGAACATTTTAAAAAATAAGTGGTAATGACCAAATAAGTTCATTAAGTATATGTCATACCAAACTGACCTCACTTCCTGTCTTGACTCAGTTCTAAGATGTAGAGAATGAGCTAAACATAGTATTCCTGGTTTTAGCAATGAATTTGATAAAATCTCTTGTCTAATGGACAAGATGGAGAGATGTGGGCTAAATGAAAGTATAGTTTTATACAGTTGGAGCTGGTTAAATAACTGTACTCAAAGAGTAGCAGTAGATACTCAAATAGAGGGAGGTCTCCAGTGGAGTATCCCAGAGTACTAGTTATTGTCTCTGTTCTGCTAGACTTCTTTTGTCCATGATATTGATACAATAGAGTTTGTAGATTCATCTGATTTTCAGATGATCCCAAACTAGGAGGGAGAGCTAACATGTTGGATGTCCAGATATGAAAACGACTGAACCGTATGTGTAGGTAATAAAATAAGATGTACTTGGGACAAAATAAAGTCCTACGTTTGGATTTTTTTAAATTGCAAAAATATAAATTAAAATAGAAGTTTAAACTATTATTCTTATGAAAAAGATCTGAGGGTTCCCTCAAGAGATAAATGTTCAAAGGATATGGACAGTCTTCAAAAGAAAAATTGCAAACTAGAGAAAATTACATGAAAACACGCTCAAAATCACTAATAGTAAGATAAATTCAAATTAAAACAACTTAGAGGCTTCAATTCACATCATGCAAGGCAATGAGAGATATACTGATGTCCTGTTGGTTGAGTTATGAAGTGGTCCGATGATTCTGTACTGCCACTTTATCATCACGTAAGAAAAGTGACTAACCTTCCCATAGTCTGTCTCAGTGATCTCACTGCTGGACACATATTTCAAAGAAGTCAAAGGTCAAATATTTGCCAAAATAACCATAACAGCACTCTTTTTGGTAGCAAAGAACTAGAAGTAAAGTAGGTATCAATATATTGCACACTGACTGAAAAGAAAAACATGGTAGAAGGATACTACATGGCATAATAGTTGAAAGAACTAGGGATATTTATCCTGGAGGGGAGAAGACCCAGGAGGGACATGATAACCATCTTTATCTGAAGAGCTATGTCATTTGGAAGCAGGATTTGATTTACTTGTCTTGGATCCAAAGGGCAGAACTAGGAATACTGAGTAAAAGTTGTAGAGAGTAAATTGTAGCTCTGAATATACAGAATATAAAGAATATTTTTTAAAACTAGGTGGTAATGATAGTATAATGATAATATAAAGAACCATAAAGACTATAAAGAACTTCCTGACAATTAGAGTTGGTCAGGATACAGAAATATTACAAGTGCATATTTGTTATGGCTCATGTCTTGAAAAAGACTTTGGTCATAGGAATAGAAGGTCAGAGGGCAGTGGAATTGCTTCTATGTGGCTATCTCAAGATTTAGAAATTCCACAGAACAAAAACATAAACTAAAATTATTTCTAATACTGTTTAGTTAGAGGTTGAATACTTTTTTGTTATATTACTGTTAAGCTATGTACTTTCAATATATTGAATGTGTGCATTAAGCATAGAATTATACTAAGGAATCTAGAAAACTCTTGGCTGTGACTTACAGCTGCAAATACTGTGATTTCCTTGGGTGATACTTAACCTTCTTAACACTGCTGCTTAAACAGCCATGATATTGGTCAATTGGGTAACAGGAAATATAATTGTAGAAATTTAATTTTCAGATTGTAGGCTTAATAGGTTTACTTTATGAAGCCTCCTCTTTATAGGGCCTGAATATGACAACATAGTATAGCTGTTTTTTTTCTGAAAAGAGGCTGAAGCTTTAGGGAAAATTAGAATAGAAATATGGCTTGGAATTTAAAATGCTATGGTTTAAACACTATTTTACATTGCTACTTTGAAAGATCTGTTATTCCATCAATGTAGACATTTCTGCCAGTAGGTATAGAACTTAAACTTTCCAAGGGCAGACACTGTCCCCTTCTCATCATTTGGAACTATTTGACACAGTATAAATTTGGTGACAGTATTATACTTGAACTACATAGGAAACTATAGCTCCAGGTTCAGTTGGGCATAGACAATATACATAGAAAATTCAGAAAAGCAAATGTCACCAAACCCAAAGGATACAAACAGTAAATGGAGAATGTGGCCTTTAGTCTTAGGTATCAGACTAATGAATATCTAGAGGCTCAAAGGGTTAATTTATTATAGGATCTGGACTACAGCAATGTAAATAGAAAGAGCAACCACTGCAAAGCAATAAAAAATTAATGGTGCTAAATTACAAAGAACAAGCTTGGACCCAAAGAAAAGCTATGAGAAGACATCTTCCTCTCCCTTCTATATTCCTCTACTCTGAAAGTAGGGAGTGTGTGTGTAACTTAACATATATTGTTCTCAGATTTTTTTCAATGTATTGACTAGTTATGTTGATTTTTTTCTCTTTTCTCTCTTTTTTTCTTTAAGAATATTATTAGAAGGCATGGAGCTTTGAGAGTGGGAGAGATAGGGATATGAGGGAAATTTAAGTAATGTGAAAATAAAAGATATCAATAAAAATTGATTAAAAAATATGGAACTTAGAAGTTATGATTCTGGTGCGTATGTCCAAAAGGAAAAAAGAGACATTAAAAAGCTGAATAGAAATCCTGAGGCAACTGTGTTTATTGTTTAATGATCTCTTGTGTGGTTTCATAAGTGAATTTTCCAAACAAACAAGAAAGTAGAATGTAGATGACTAGAGCTCAAGACGATGGCTCCTGGGGTTCAAGCAATACCTGAGGCAGAGACCGAATGCCCTTTCTAAGCCACACTCTTCAATCTTACCCAGCAGTCCCTTATAAAAAGAAAAGAAAGTAACTACAGCTGTAAGCCAAAAGTTCATTTTACAGAATTGGATCCATTGCAGTCATCTTTGAGCTGCTGGAGGAGTCGGCATTGATTTGGATGAATTAGTCTTATTACGTTTATTACAAAATCAGTCATAGTTGATGTGTAGATGAGAATACACAGGAAGAAGAGAACAGAGTCAAGGAAGGATTCTTACACAATCAGAGCCTTGAGCAGAATCTTGAAAGATTAAAAAGAAAAAGAAACTTTGCAGCATGGTAAAGAAGTAATACTTTTTGGGAAAAAAAAGTAAGACAAGGGTAGCTTTCAGCTCAGCATCTACATCGAGGATCACGAGCTTTGAACTAGGTTCTATTTGCTTGATGCAACAGATGAAGGGATGGTTCTCTTTTAGTAACCAGGTAGGTGAATTTTTACACCTGAAATGTCATGCTGAAGGGGGATCTCAGGACTCAAACTAACCACTGATATCAGATATTGCTTTCTAGCACAAAGGAGTCTTCATATACAAATTGCTGTATTCTCCAACCTCTTGGCCCTTAGTGATTTTTTTTAAAGCTTTTAAAAATGCTCTCCTTAAATATTCTAATTTCTACTTAAGTAGGCATTGCATAAAGTGATAGGAGATGTACAGTGAAATAGAATTTTAAAAGGGAAAGGATCTATTTGTACAAAAATATTTATAGCAACTCTTTTTGTGATCGTAAAGAATTGGAAACTGAGGGGATGCTAATAAATGGAGGAATGGTTGAACATATTGTAGCATATGGTTGTGATGGAATGCTATTGTGCTATCAGAAATGACGAGGGAGTGGCAATGTTAGGGGAGAAAACATGGCAAACCTTATATGAACTGATGTAAAGTGAAGTGAGAACTGGGAAATCATTGTGCATAGTAACAGCAATGTTGAAATGATGAAAGCTGTGAAAGACTTGGTTACTCTGATCAGTACAATGATCCAATACAATTCTAAAGACTCAAGATGCAAAAATTGCTATTCACCTCCAGAGAGAGAACTGGTAAAATCTGATAGCAAATTAAATTATAATTCTTCTCTCTCTCTCTCTCTCTCTCTCTCTCTCTCTCTCTCTCTCTCTCTCTCCCTCTCCCTCTCTCTCTCTCTCTTTCTCTCTTTGGTGATATAGCTAATGTAGAAAATATTTTGCATGGTTTCATATGTGTAATTGATATATTGTCTTCTCATTGAATGGAAGAGGGGTGGGAGGGAAGGAAGGAATCTTGAATTCAAAATTTAAAAAGAAAAGAATGCTTAAAATAAATAAGTAATAAATAAATAACAAAAACTGGATGACCACATGGAAATTGTAGAAAGGATTCTGATTCAGGCATGGGTTAGCCTGGATGGTCAATGAGTCCTTTCCAGTTCTGCAATTCTCATTCTTTCTTCAGGTGAGCAAAAAAGACCTCTAGGAAGTTCTAGTTGTTTTTTTCAGTCATTAATGAGTCTTGGATTAGTAATTGTATAAAAACCTGAAGCATAACCTTTTGATCATTGACTAATGAAAAACATAAGATTCCAAAATTGAATTACAAATGTCTGCATAGATATTTGTAATTAAATATAAATATTTAAATTAATATATTTTCGACTAATGTCATCCTCCAGTGCCTTATCATGGTATAGAGTTAATTCTGGCTTCTTGAAAAATATGATGGTGCAAGGCCCAAGGACTTTATGTATGGGTCTCATGATAATCTATGTCTCTGCTATCTGAGGACCACTTAATGAATTTGCTCATACTCATCACCAAGACACTCATAGTGGAAAGGATTTTTTGGCCATAGATCATCTCTTAAAACATAGAGGGATTAGGATTGGCTGGATTGGAGACAGAACACAACTCTGAGGAAATAATATATCCTTGAGGTACTGAATGAATTAGAAGCATCTAATATCAAGACATCACACTGTAATGTGGGTGCGTGTGAAAGCCTAAGTTCTCAGCCTCTACTTCTACTAGAAAATTTACTAATAGTAAATTTCATTGGTTTAAATGAATTCCTATTCCTTTTCTAAGAGTCAGTATTTCCCAGCCTTCTTCTTGGGAATGTTCAAGTTCAGCTAATGTCACAGATTTAGAAGAAAGGACACTTCTCTTAAGGAATTTTTTGGAACTTGCAAGAATCTCACAGTGGGGGACATCATACTTGCAACAATAAAGATGCAATATTCTATATTAGTGTCATGAATGGTTTAGGATCAGACCTTGGATTTCACTGGTTTAGGGAACTCCACATGAGGAAAAAAATTCCTACTCAATGCAGATCAGCAGTACCTGTTACACACACACACACACACACACACACACACACACACACAAATACATACCTATACATACACACACATATGTACATATATATGTGTGTATATATACACACATATAAAGAGTTGTTAGGGGCACTGAGAATTTAACTGAGTCACCCAGACAGAATGTGGCAGAACCAGGCACTTGAACTCAAGTCTTCTTGACTCAACAACCAGCTTTTGATCCATTATGCCACATTGCCTCTCCAGGAAGCATAAAGTCTCCCATTGCATCCTGGGTCATCTCCAGTCAGCCTGATGATTACCTGGTCACTGGATCCAGATGACTCAGGAGGAGAAAATGAGGCTGGTGACCTTGCACAGCCTTCCCTCATTCAAAGAAAAGTCAAGTGCAAGTCATGTCATCATTTTGATGTCATGGTCCTCTTTGAAAACGAAGGAAAAACACAACAACAACAACAACCTAAAAATAACCAAATAGATAAGCAAAAGTGTGAAAGAACCATTCATGAAATCAAAGAAGGCAGTGAAGGATATACATGTCTTTCATAAATCAGGAAAAATTTGGAAAATGTCAAAATTTCTGTATGCCTTCTTTTTGTTGTTGACTTCACTTAATCTCACCTCCTCCCAACTCTTTATAAATTTGCTTCATTGATCATTTTCCCATATAGGAATGTAAATAGTTTGATTTTATTAAGTACTTTATGACTTGTTAAGTCACATATAAGTCTCTCATGTTTACCCTTTCTTGAATCTTCCATTCAAATGTCAGTTTTTCTATGCAGCTCTGATTTTTTTTATCAGGAATGCTTGAAAATCTTCTATTTCACTAAATATTTATACCTCCTCCGTGCCTTGATAAGATTATACTCATTTTTGTGGGGAAGTTATTCTTGATTTTACTCCTAGTTCCTTTGCCCTTGGGAATATCATATTACAAGTACTCCACTCATTTGACATAGTAGCTGGTAAATCTTGTGTGATTTTGACTATGACTTCATGATATTTGAATGCATCCTTTCTGAAACTTGTAGTATTTTCTCCTTGACCTGGGAAGGTCTGGATTCTGGTTATAATATTCCTGGGAATTTTCATTTGGGGATTTCTTTCAGAAATGACCTAACTGCCATGATCTGGAAAAATGACTCTTTGATTCTTTGTTATCTTTCCCACTCAGAATTCAGCTTAGTATCTTTTGAATTTGTTGTAGAGGGATGATGGGAGCTTAATGAAAACACTGGCTTCACTCTGCCATCTTGGCTCCATCTCACATTACTGAATTAGAATCTATCCTGAGATGGTAACTAGGATGAAACAGTATCTCTGAAGGGAAGACAGACACCTTGAGATACCAGAGGACTGTTACTCTAGAGACCACCCTGAGGGACAGGGAGCAAAGAGAAAGAACAGGGTCAAGTCATGGAGGAGCTCATTTGGGATGGGAGGGTGGTAAGACCATGGTGGTAGGAGAGGTGAAGCATATAATTTGTAAGCTTCCCATTTTAGCTAATATTATTGGTTCTTATTTGGGATGTAAGCCATAGTGAGGTTTGGGGTAATAACCACTATCATTTATATAGAGTTTTAAGGTTTGCAAAACACTTCACATTATGTGATCCTCACAGCAACCCCGTGAGATGGATGAGGTAACCAAGACTGAGAAAGGTTTTGTGACTTCCCCAGTCACACAGATGATAAGTGAGGCAGCATTTGAAACCAGCTCTTCATGACTCCAAATTCAGTGTTCTATCTACTTTGCCATCTCAGTGCTTCTGGGCAAGTTTTGTCCAGAGTGGTTTTTGCAGCAATATAAAACCATCATGTAGTAGGTCTGACTTCCTTATCTGTCTTTTTTTTAACTAATAGCTGAAACAATTATTTCTCACTACGGAACAAAGGATAATACTTAGTACTTAGTACTTAGGTAGGATTCATGGCTTGCCTCCTCTGCCACATCCAAAATATAGTATAAAGCACCAACCAGTAATGTTACAGTTACGTTGTGCCTAGGAAGGTTTGGCTCAAGATAATTTGTGAGAAATTGGGATGCTTCAAAAATATATTAGGCTTCTGAGAAGTGTTGATATATATATGTGTGTATCTATATACATCTATATGTATGTGTATATATACATACATGTATGTATGTATGTAATGTGTATGTATAGGAAGTAGACAATATGAGCTTGGAAAAAGAAACCATGAGATTGTGAAGTTGCCTTGTCTCAATGAGGGCTGACCACTGAAAGCAGATTAAAGATGAGAAGGGTAGAATATATTCCTGATTCCTGGAAGGGCTTTGGTATGATGCCAGAGTTTGGAAGGTATTATAACACAAGGGAAGGCTCCTGTGTGAACTACAACAGAGAATGTCTATTATTATTGTCTATAATGATACTAGGCTATTGTAAGAACTATAACAGTTTCTTGCTATGATCAGGAAACTCAGAACTACTCCCTCTCTGCCATACTGAGATGTGAGTGCATGAAAAAAATTATTGTCTCGAAAAGGGGTCTAACAATACTAAGACCTACCATAGGTTCCAAATACTAAGGAATTACAAGAATTAATGTCAAATTCAAGCCCTAGTGCATGATTGTGAGTAATGGAGGCTACATAGCTCTTCAGGGAAGGGTAGTCCATTGGAAGGTGTCATGATTTCCCTTAACCTCTAGATTTCATTGTCTTAGATTTCATTGATCAGTTAAAAATAAAAAGAAAAGCCTTTTACTTATTGGGTTTTATGGACTGTATGCTATCAATCAATAAACATTTATTAAGCATCAATTCTGTGGCAGGCACTGTGCTAAGCCCAGAAGGAATGAGTGACCAATATACTGAAGTATAGTTTTCAATGAAGTTTCCAGGTTTTCTGAGTGGATTTCATGATACAGAGAAGTGCAAAATGCCCCTAATTCCAATGCACTCGAATATGAGAACAGAATGTAAGAGTCTGACATGAGGTTTATGCTCAGTTATAGAATTTTCTCTGGGAAGTGATCTCAGCGCTTTGACACTGCCCAACTTCCAAATAGAACCAACTGCGTTATTTGCATTTATTTCTCCTTATCAAGGTGAAAGAATTTCTTTTAATCTACTCCAGAAATGTGAAAATTCTCAGTCCCTAGGAACAATTCATTCCTAATAGAAACTGAAACAGCACTGACTTCCCTTATAAAACTTCATTAAACATGTTTTCACCAACCCAAGTCTTAGAATGACTGGCACACTAAGAACTGTGTCCCAAAGGAGGAATGTTGTCTAACTGAACAACTTATTATTCAGACATGACTAAATGGGTAAACACCCCTAAAACATTTTGTGTCAAAGACTAATATTCTAAAAACCTAGGAAGCTGTCACATAAATGGTGAAACTACAAGAAGCCAACTTCTGTATCTGTCATAACCTCGACATTTATCATCTTGTACTGTTATTTTTCAGACCACTTAAATGGATCAACTCTAGGAAAACATGACAATTAGCAGGCATCCTGGAATGGTTAATAGTTTTTCAAAATGCTTTTAAAAAACAAACCATTACCATCAACCAATACCTCTAGGTTTATTCCTCAGTCATCCTGGACATAAACTAAAACCTACTGAGAATGTATAAGGCGAGGGGACAAAGCATCGTGGATGCTTGACATTCCTACCCTTTCTTTCTCATTGCCCCACTTTTCAGTCCATGTGCAGCTCCAACAGTCGGCCCTGTTTAATGCAGCAATTTCTACAGAAACTTAGACATTTTACCAGGCTAATCTGTGTAACGTGTATTGCTTCTCTCAAGACCTAAAGTTATAATTAAGTTTTAAGTCACCTAAATTCTCTAAAAAGCTAAGCTTCAACTTTTATAAATTCAGCTAAGACTTATTTACTTACCTGTCCCTGGCTCTTGGATGCCACTACTTTCCCACAGGTTGGTTCTTTTTTTGTGGAGGAAACTTATCCTTGAACTGATACCAAGAGTTGCATGACTTAGAATAAAATTATTTTCAGAAGCTTTTCAAGTTCTAGTAACAATATAATAATCTCTCTTTGGCTAACATCTCTAAACTTCCAATAGGGATCCATTAGTTGAATATCTACTCGGCTTGTTGGAGGTTAATTATTTGCATGGCCATGGTCTGATGGGGAAAGGTACCAAAAAGGAAATGAAAAGCAAGCACAAGCAAGAATAAGGGAGATAATTTCTGCCAGCAGTCTCATTTTCTACTAACCATAGAAATAAAGACAAGCAGCAGACCTTCAATCGTTAGGATTAGGTGGCACCTGGTGGAACAGTAGATTGCTGGGTCAGAAAACAGGAAGACACAAAGTAAAACCTAGCATCAGACACTAACTGGCTGTATGACCCTGGGCAAGTCACTAACCTTATGCCTCTGTTTCCTCAACTGTAGACTAGGGATAATAACAGCACTTTCCTCTTAAGAGTTGTTGTCAAGATCAAATGAGATATCTATAAAAAGCACTTAACACAGTTCTATATAAATGCGTATTTCTTTCCTTTATTGAGAGGCCAAGGAATTTATTCTTTAATTAACAAAGGAAAAGAATAACTCTTTCTTGTGTATGCACATATATACACATGTATCTATATACAGGGGGGGAACCTGAGAATTCTCACTATTGTTTTTTTTTTTTTAATTTTCATCAATTAAAAAAATTTCAACAAATTCATCAATTTTTTCACAAAAAATTATTTATTTTTAAGAACAATAGCCATCAATAAAGCAATCCAATAAATATATAACACAAAGATCAATTTTTTTTAGCCAAAATGCAGTTTTTAGCAAGGCAAAACCAAAAGAACAAACAAGAAAAGAGCTAATTTGATACTTTTGAATGATACAAACAATGCTCTTTCACTCTGTATACAGAGTTCTCTCGGTTTTTCCCCCTCTTTATTGTCTGAGGCTGTCACAGTATTTTGAAGCATATGACACAAAGTACAACATCAATATTAAACAGACAGTAATATATTGTTTAAAATGTGAACCCAGGGTATGCATATATTTACATGAAGATTTTGAACTTAGCCTTACTGTCATTTAAATTGATTGCATTTTCACATATGTGCATGAATTTCCTTTTCTCAATAGGCAGAGAAGACCTCTAATAGTTTCAAGTCAGCAAAGAAATGGCATCATTTCCTTCCCTGATGCGCTAAATAGGTGTGAATTGTTTCCATGCCTTCAGTCACTTAGGAATGCGTCCTGTCTCCTCAAGAGTCAATAGCATTTTCTCCCTCCTCTTATTAAATCTAAAGTCTTTTCACTATCATTGCCAATGTTCTTTAAAAAGATATTTAGGACGAGGTTATCTTGGACCTTCTCTTTAGCTGCTGAGCGACCACCCTGGCTTTGTAGTTATTCCAAGCTTGCTTTTTGAGGAGGTGTTCCCTAATTGTGCCTGTTGTGGGATAAATGTTCACCAGCCCCAAAGCCATTTGCTGGGATATAATGGGTGCTTCCATTAGAAAGATTTTTGTGGGAATAAAAATGCACTCTGCTCCTTCACTAACCTAGAAGGAAAAGGCAGACAGAAATGTGGTTATTTTGGTGCCTGGCATGGCAGTGAAGTGCCATGGACTGAGGCTGGTTCAACTAGGTTACAAGAGAGGCCCCCAGAAGAACTTTCTAGTCCAAATTTGCCAAGGTGATAATGTCTCATCTTATACTAAGAATACTTTCTTTCTTAGTTAAAAAAATTCTATGAATTTTACCGAGTGATAAAAATGCTAAAACACAATGTCTTTACATTTAGAAGAGAAAAAGCCATGATGCTTCAGGGAATATGTTACATGGAACAACTTACACATTCTCGACACAGAAAATGACTGATGAATGTTTGTTCACAGAAATAATTTAATGCCAGAGGTAGTTCCAGGGCAAACTAAATAGTAAAAATAAAATGTTTGAAATGTTTCATTCTTTCTGAACCTGCAATGTTTTTCCCCACTAGAATATTCAATTGGTTCCATGGCTCCCAAATAAACTCTAAGGTTCCTAGAGAAGAAGACAGATATTGTATCATAAATGTAATCTAAGTTACTCTACAAAGGACTTAATGTCATATATTGCAAATATTATAGATTAGTTGACCCCTAACCAACGTAAGATCCTTAAGGACAGGGAGTGCGCGCACACACACACACACACACACACACACACACACACACCCTTCTTCTGACTGCTTTCCCAAGAGAGACACACATAAATGCTTACTAGGGAACTTTCTTTGGAATCCTGACAATTTTTATCCACCTGGGTGTGAATCACACTCTACATGCAACCAAGACAGTCATAAAATCATACATTAGGGACCAGTTTATCGCTACCCCCAGAAAACCTTATTTTTCTTATTCTTTAAATCCCTTAGTCCACACTAACCCTTAAATATAAATAAGAAAGGGCTTAAGGAACCTGTCATATTATTGATATAGGGGTGAGGAAACTCTCTGTACCAATGCAGGTACAAACCTTCTCTGTAACTTAAATTCTTTAAAAAGATTGGAACACTGACAAAGTAAGTCACAATAAGTATGTGTCAGAACTGCGGCTTGAACCCAGGTCTTCCTAATTTCAAGGGTTGCTCTTTACCACTACTAGAGGCTAACTTGTCTATAACTATGAGAGATTAATACAGACATGGATGGATGAAGAGCAGCTGACACTCTCCCTTGCTGAAGTGCTGACTCAACTTGCTGCCTACAGCTTTGCCCTTGCTCCTGGCCATAGTTCTAAGATATCTATGAACTTAGTAAGAACTTAGCATAATTTTAAGCATGAGGTTCTTTAAAAGGATATTTTGCGTATGTCTATAAATACATGCACATATACAAATATACACCCATATGAGATATACATAAACATATATGCATATATATATATATATGTATATATAGTCTAAAAATGTTTAAAAGATTATTTCAGAAGAAAAGTATTTTCTTACCAGCCTGAAATGTAGATCACTTGGTTTCTTCATTTTTTCTACTAAACCCTAAAGTTATAAATATTTTTAAAGGAATGAAAATCACTGAAAAACTAAACTATCTTTTTTAATCAATTCAATCAATAATATTTTAGATATTTAAGGAAATTCAGATCAGATAAACATGCTTCATTGTTAAGGTTCTAATCCTGCAAAGGTTAAACTTGCCCACTCTTTTTTTTTTAAAGTATTCTTTTCTCCTTTGGTTTTCATAACATTAAATGTTACTGGTTTCCCCTTTCTATTGCAACAGTCTATGTACCTACTTAAACAATGTTGAAAGAAGTAATATAATTCCCCTGGTCTAGCACCTATAGTGAATCTCTACTGAATAATCTCAGTACACTGAGTTTAAATTTTCTTTGATTTTTACTTCCCTTACAAACTGGCTTCTCTTTCTGACTCTTTAAATATGGTCTTTCTCTTTCTTCACTACAATTTTTAACTTGATGTACTGATGCCATCTACAATCTATTCCACTGACAAAGGTCACTTTACCTCTCTGGGCCTCAGGTTCCTACTTGCGAGATGACTTTCAAGTTTGTTCTTACTCTATCATTGTAGAAGTCCATAACCCAAATGTCTTAGAGTTGGAGAAAACCGATAATCTGGAACCATGCTACTAGTCCCCTAAAATCTGTATAACACTGAGAATTTACAGAACCATAGGAATGGAAAGAATGATAACTGCTGTTAGAATGGCACATTAGAATGGTACCACATGTAAGACTGATAATTATACATCTTACTCCTATTTCATTTATTCAAGCAATATTTATTGAGAACTCACTGAAAGTGCTTTGAAACTGTTACAGAAATTTGATTTATTATTATGTTGCTATGGAAAGTATTGTACAAATGCTGTGTGTTTTCATAAAAGTGAGACATGAGTTAGACCTTTATATACTGACAGCAGCCAGGGATTACACACACTTGTACTCCCTACACCTGGGGGAGGCTGAGATTGGTGGGTCTCTTGAGTTCAGGAGGTATGAGCTGAAACTGATTGGATATCTGTACCAAGTGTCAAACCAATATTGTGAGCCCCTAAGAGTGGCGGACACATTGTCAAGATTTAAATGGGAGACAAGAGCAGCAAGGATGGGCATTTCTGGAAAGGGATTATGTTAATCAATCACAAGACATGTTTGAGACCACTATACATGGAGTATATTTTCTAAAATTTGTATTAATATAATTTAATAGCAGGCCAATTTAATAAACAGTTGGGAAGCACCTTCTATATGCAATTATATACTGCATTCTACTGATGAGTCATCTTGGTTTTTTTCACATTCTGTCCCTGTCTCTGAATTGATAACGGTTGAATCAGAAGAGTACACCATAACCCCAACCTAAAATCATTTTGACTAGTTTTGACTTGGGGCAAGGCACACAGGCAGCTTCCTGGAAGTAACTTTGAGGAAATGGCAATCAGTCAAATAATCACTTCTACAGTGTCACATCTCGCCTCCTAATTTTGTACTGAATTCCGGTACTAAATAACCCAACCAAGGCTGACCCTTAACTCTCCAAAGATATCTTAGGTTCTACTTCATACAACATCTTTATGAAGAACATCCTTTTCAGGGATGTTTTAGAGGAGATTCATGTTTTTGGTGTCAATTCAATTAGATTGTCTCTGAGGCCCCTTCTGAATCTGAACATTTATGATTTTATGATAATGTTTTCAGATTGAAGGTTGGTTACAGACCCAATCTAGTCTTTTGGTCTAAGTTTTCTTGATTTACAACTGGACACCAGTCCTCCTCCCAAGGACTATCACCTTTCCCCTACCCCAGCACTTGCCTGATCAACAGCACATAACAGCCATGCTCTAGAAGGGATAAAACTATTATCCAATTCCACGGAAAGTCTAAGAATATAATGCCAAAACTGCTCATTGTACTTCAAATTTTTCAGCAAAAGTATTCAGAAACCAAGAACCTACTACAAGAGTTGGCCCAAGAGTTGGAGAAACTGCCTGCCTTGCAAGATCATTTCCTGCTCTGAGGGATTATAGGACCACAAAAATCATATGATTTTAGAGTGAAAAAGACTTTAGACATGATGTTCACAGACTTGAGAATATCCAGATGAGAGAGACCAAGATGGTGAAGAGGTTAAAAATCATCCATAAATAAAAAACTATCACTTGGATAGTGTTAATGTGAAGGCAAAATTTTTCAGGGCACCCCAACATGATAATTATATCCCTGATGATCAAAGTTATAAATGAAATCTTAGGTTGTGAACCGGAGAATAGCTAAATGGCCTATATGGGAAATCAAACTCTTTATCCCTGAATAAAATTCAAACATCTTTGGCAAACAAAAAGCAAAAGTAAAAAACCATACCATATAAAGATTGGTCGAAGGAATTAGGGATGTTTAAACTGGAAAAAGGAATACTTGGGATGGAAGGATATCTATCAATCAATATTGCTGAGTGCCTACTATGTGCCAGACACTGTGCTAACCACTAGAGATACAAAAAGAGGCAAAAAAAATCTCTACCCTCAGGGAGCTTGATGGCAGTGTTCATATATTTGAAGATTTTTTTTCATGTGAGAAAATGATTGTATTTGTTTTACTTGGCCAAGAGGGTAGAAGTAGGAATAACAAATGGAAGCTACAGAAGTAGATTTTAGCTTGATATAAGACAGACAGCAAATGTCAGGAAACTGGTACTGATGTGTATGGGGAGGCAGTATAGCAGGGTAGAGAGTCAGCCTTGGAATCAAGAGGATTTGTAGTAGAAGTCAAGGAGCACTTCTGACACACACTGGCTGTGTGACACTGAGAAAGCCACTTTAACCTCTTGACGTCCCAAGACAAATTGTGAGACTAGCAGTAGCTGAACAGTTGCCCATCTGCAATGGCAGAAGAAGTTTCTTCCCTAAAAGCTGAAATCAAAGGTCCAGGCCAGAAATAAAGAAAAATGAGAATTATCCAGAAGAAGAATGGGCAGCCTCAGGATACCTTAGGTCCTACTTCATTCAAAGTCTCTATGGAGAGATTAAATGAAAGCTTCTAAAAGATGTTTTAGAAGGGGTTCATGTTTCAGTTATTAATTATTAATTAAATTAATTAAATTAAATGGATTAAATTATCTCTGTGATCCCTTCCAGCTCTGAAAATTTATAATTCTCTGGTAATAATGGAATCAGACTGAAACCTAATAAGATGATAATTATCTGTAGGATGGTCCATAACCTTTCTTTTCAATGCCCATCTTCCAGCTCATTTGATGAAGGTGTCATGCGATGGCCTCTTAAGACTGTCATAATCTCCAACTCTGGCTTTTCTAGAAATAACCCATAATTCTAAAGAGAACTATCTAGTTATAGCTTCTTCATTTTGAACTTAAAATCAGAAATTCCTGGTAAAAATTATTGACAAATATTTTCTAACACACATTTCTTTAAAAGAATAGATTGGTCAATTCTTTAAATAAGTATGCATAGTTACTGAGCCCCTATTATAGATAAGTTGTTGAATTAAATTAGGTGGAAGAGTCAAAGGACATTGTAAGCTGTAAAACTGGAAGGGAACTTTGAGCCCATTCTGTCCAATCCTCTAATTCTACAGATTAGAAAACTGAGATCCAGGGAGATTGTGACTCGTCCAAGTCCATACAGTCCTTCTTCTCAAGAAATTGCAAACTAGTTGGGAGACAAAATATGTGTGTTTGTATACACACATGTATGTATACACACATGTGTATACACACATAACTCCACCAACAATACATTAGTGTTCCAATGTATACATGCATGTGTACATATGCATGTGTATATATGTATGTATGTGTGAAGTTAGGCAACAGGTTGTACCTGTCTAGATGCCCTCTGTGAAGTGTAGATAAGTGCTGTAACAAGAAATAGCACTTGAGACTGGTATAGTCAGGGAAAGTATTATAGAAGAGGTAGAATCATTCCTCTCAAACTGAAAGAGACCTCAAAGGTAATTGAGTCCAACCCCCTCATTTTACATATGAGGAAACTGAGGTGCAGAGAGATTAACAGTCACAAAAGTAGTTGCCTTCAGCGGTGGGATTTTAACCCAAGTCCCTCTGAATCTAGAGTCACTGTTCTTTCTATCATTGAAGTCTGGTTAGGATTTAAATAGGAAGGCAACATCTGGGTCCAGGAAAAGGGTGCAATAAAATATGAGACATTAAAGAACAAGGGTATTTGGGTGAAAATGAGCTGACCAATTTACATATATGGAGGATTCATGTGGAAGAGCAGAGGGAAATAAAGTAGGTGAATGATGGGTGTTGAAAGCTGGGTAAAGCATTATGAACCTTTTTCTGTGTATGGATCTCTCATTAGTAACATGATCAAAGCAATGTCATAGCAATATTTATTAGTGTTTCAGTGATAGACAAGATGAGTCAATGAGGGTGGGAAAGATTGGAAGTTAGGAAACTACTACAGTAGTCCATGTGTGAAATCATGAGGTGAAGTTATCAGTGGTGATGAAATGAAAGGAATGAAGTCAAGAAAAACTGCTTAGGAAGCATCAATGTGACTTAGCAATGACTCAGATACTGGTGATTTAATGTTAATGAAGAATTCATAACAACATCATATGGAACACTAATTGAATTTTAGGGTGCCTTTCATAAATAAAAGAACTTAAGGGAACTTAAGGGAAAAAAATCTTGCCAAAGGTGTTATAAAAGGCAGAATATAAATCTCCAACTCTCTTAAATCCTATCAATCAATTTAAAAATGATTTCTTTCTTTAAAAATTTTTTAATGTTTAATTTTTTAATCTAGTTGAGTTTGGTATAGACCCTGGTTTGGTTTAATGTAGACTGTGACAATCTCACATAGCAATAAAGATTTCTTACTACTTTCATTTCAAATGAACGAAGCTACAGAAGTCAATTTTCTTTAAATATGAATACAAATGAACACATGTGCAATGTAATTATAAAACAAAGAAACTCACAAAAATTTTTCCTTGTTCCAAAGAATTTAACTCAATACCCCAATATGCTGATGAAGTTACCTACCAAGAATAAATAGAAATATTAATGATATTTAGTAGATTAAAACCCAAATTAAAGAGGTATTGTGTCTTCATGTATACCTTCAAACCAAAGAAACAGTGTGAGAAATTCCAAAACACTTAATAATCTGAGATTTTGCTACAGTGTAGCACCCTATTTTAGCTATACCCAACCAACTCATAATTAATTGGTCCCCAAGGCTGATTATCCCAGGTTCGAAGTACTCTATAGTTCCACATTCCTAAAAGCATGGCATGAGCCCTCTCTGATTTGCTTAATATTAAATAATTGACACAATTAGTTCAAAGCAAAAGCATTTACAAAAATGGCACAGCATGAATAATTGTGATAAGACATGTTCCCCATTAACCTAGGCTATACCCTGTTATGTATATATGCATAGGACCAGTGGAAAGAATAGGTTATAAACGGCACATATTAGTAGAGAAGTACATGTTAGGAATGAATATGACCAAGGAAATTTACATATCTAGTATATAAGGCCCTGATTTCTTTTCTTTTTTAATTAATTTTTAGTTTACAACATTCAGTTCCACAAGCTTTTGAGTTCCAAACTTTGTCCACTTCCTTCCTCTTCTACCTCCCCAAATCCCCAAGATGGCATCCAATCTGATATAGCTCTTCATACACCTTCACATTAAACATTTTCACATTAGTCATATTGCAAAGAAGAATTAGAACCAATGAAACGATCTACAAGAAAGAAGAAACAAAACAGAGAGCATATAGTATGCTTCATTCTGTTTTCAGACTCTATAATGCTTTCTCAGGATGTGGATAGCATTTTCCATCATGAGTCTTTTGAAGTGTCTTAGAACTTTGCATTGCTGAGAAGAGCCAAGTCTATTGCAGTTAGTCATTTCACAATGCGGCTGCAACTGTGTACAATGTTTTCCTGGTTCTGCTTCCCTCACTTGCCATCAGTTCATATAAATTTTTCCAGGTTTTTCTGAAGTCTGCCTGCTCATCATTTCTTATAGCACAATAGTATTCTATTACATTAATATGCCACAGCTTGTTCAGCCATTCCCCAAATGATGGCCATCCCATCAGTTTTCAATTCTTGGCCACCACAAAAAGTGTTGCTATAGATATTTTTGTACATGTGGGTCATTTTCCCATTTGTTTGATTGCTTTGGAACACAGGACTAGAAGTGCTATTGCTGGGTCAAAGAGTATGCACATTTTTATAGCCTTTGGAGCATAGTTCCAAATTGTTCTCCAAAATGGTTGGATCAGTTTCTAAGCCCACCAACAATACATTAGTGTTCCAATTTTCCCACATTTTCTCTATCATTTATAATTTCCCT
Organism: Potorous gilbertii; assembly: GCA_028658325.1. NCBI lineage: Eukaryota > Metazoa > Chordata > Mammalia > Diprotodontia > Potoroidae > Potorous > Potorous gilbertii. The sequence goes on along the minus strand of CM053772.1, from coordinate 186,113,037 downwards.
GTTTTGTCATGTTGGCCAATCTGGCTGATGTGATGTAGTATCTAGGAAAGCGATTTAGAGCATTTTTTCTTATGATTATAGATATATCTTTAATTTCTTTCTCTGAAAACTGCCTGTTTATTTCCTTTGACCATTTATCAACTGGGGAATGACTTGTACTCTTATAAATTTGACTCAGTTCTTTATATATTTTAGAAATGAGGACTTTGTCAGAGACAAAGTTTTCTGCTTCCCTCCTAATCTTGGTTGCTTTGGCTTTGTTTGTACAAAAACTTTTCATTTTAATGTAATCAAAATTACCAATTTTGCATTTCATAATGTTCTCTATCTCTTGTTTGGTCATGAATTCTTCCATTCTCCATAAATCTGACAAGTAAACTATTCTTTGCTCCCCCAGACTACTTATAGTATCAGACTTTACATCTAAATCATGAAGCCATTTTGACTTTATTTTGGTATACAATGTAAGAAATTGGTCTATGCCCTGTTTCTGCCATACTATTTTCCAGTTTTCTCAGCAGTTTTTATCAAATACAGAGTTCTTATCGCAGAAGCTGATGTCATTAGTTTTATTAAACAGTAGATTACTATAGTCACTGACTACTGTGTCTTGTGTACCACTGATCCACCACGTTTTCTTAGCCAGAACGAAGTAGTTTTGATGACTGCTGCTTTATAACACAATTTAAGATCTGGTAGGGCTAGGCCACGTTCCCTAGCATTTCTTTTCATTAATTCTCTTGACAATCTGGATCTTTTGTTCTTCCAGATGAATTTTATTATTTTTTCTAGCTTTATAAAATAATTTTTGGTAGTTTGATTGGTATGGTACTGAATAAGTAAATTAATTTTTGTAAAATTGTCATTTTTATTACATTAGCTCAACCTACCCACAAACAATTGATGTCTTCCCAATTATTTAGATCTGACTTTGTGTGAAAAGTGTTTTGTAATCGTATTCATATTCTGATTATTTTCTCTCCTCATGGTCTGCCCTTTGGGTACAGTATTTCTGCTGTGAAGATAACCTCAACTTGGTTCTTGGATCTACTCTTCTCTGCAATTCAGCACCACAGCTGGATTCTCTAGACTGTCTCTCTGCTCCATTTGGCAGCTCTTACTGGTTAAGTTGCTTTCAGTGTCATTAATGATAGGGAACAGGGAAGAGTAGAGAAGTGTCCTCCACCTGTTACATTCTGAAACAGCACAAGAACTGAATTCTTCCTCCATTACTGTCTCCTCTTGACTAACTCTCCTCGAAATTGATCATGCATTTTGAAACCTCCAGGAACATGGCTGATCCTTCAGTCAGCCAATGTTTAGCTACTCTAAAATTCTATGAATTTAAATATGGCAATTCTTCATACATTCTAAATCAGTAAAGGAAAATGCAAACAATTCTTTGTATTTCTTTTTCATTTTTTCACATAAAAGACTGAAAAACAATATAAAACTGAGTGAAGTTGTTGGAATAGGAAAAGACCACTGAAAATGGTAAAAAAAAAAAAAACTAACAACACTTTACAAGGCTCAAATGGACCATTCTAAATTTTGTATCCTTTACAATCAGCAAGTTCATATCTTGGGATGTGGATCAATGATTCATTTTCTTCACAAACTATGAATGAAACCACTCAAAGTCTAAAAGAGGTAAAACTTTAACATTTCATTTTCTTTGTTACCTGAAGTAATAAATTTATTGGGGTTCCATGATCACCCCCTCTTCACAACAGCAAAAAAGCCCCAAACCACTATTAAATCCATGTTTCACTTGATGACTACGTAGAAATATGAGATTATAAATTAATCTTTAGTTACTAGTTAGCATGTTAAGAATAAGAAGTATATATTTATTTATATTTATATTTAGCCACTATGAAAATATAGAATTCTATCACAAAATTCTGATGGTCTCATAATCACATCCAAAATAAATTCAAGAACAGTGAGGATGTGAATGTGTAGATAAGAATGAAACAAAATACCACGTTTTGCAAGGTAAGAGTTGACCTATCAGACAGGTTAGTTAGAACTTTTCTCTTTTAAAAATGTAGCTTTTGACATGTGTGTTTACTACTGATATTGGCTCTCTCAGGCAGCTATAACAATGGAGGCAATTTCTTTCCTATTAGCCGATTAGCAGCTGCGTAACAAAACTGGGGCAGCTAGGTGGTACAGTGGGTGTATAATTCTGGGTCTGGAGTCAGGAAAACTTATCTTCTTGAGTTCAAATCTTGGTAACTATGTGACTCTGGGCAAGTCACTTAACCCTGTTTGTCTCAGTTTCCTCATTTGTAAAATGAGCTAGAAAAGGAAATGGCAAACCATTCCACTCCAGTATCTCTGCCAAGAAAACCTCAAATGGAGTCACAGAAAGTTGAACACAAATGAAATGACTGAACAATAACAAAACACAACTGAGTGTTCTGTCCCCCTTGCCTACAACTTCTGAGAACAAGGTACACGTACTCAACATGTGAATCAATTCTAATTTGGGAAAATGTTTTATTAACCTCAAAAGTATACAAGGAACATTTTCAAAATGCAGCATGGCATAGTGGAGTCAGGAAAATTGGATTTAAAATCCCAGCTCCAGCACTTACTAGATCTATGATTATGTTCATCATTTAATCTCTCTAGCTGCAGTTTTGCAGCTGTAAAATGGGGCTAATAGCACTTAATAGGATCTTTGGATGGAAAGCATCATGAAAACCACAAAATGCTATCTAAATGTATAGTATTATTAAGTTTTCTTTGTGAGGTTCTCTGTGGAGGAAAGGGGAAGAATAATTGACTGGTGTTCACTTCTGGTAGCAACTTGTAGCATCAAGGTCCTCCAGAAAGCATCATCCCTCTTTGATCCAGCTCAGATCACCATGAAATATGACTTTGGAGAAATCAGAAGTAATTTTTTTTTTCTATCAGGATGCAGTCCTTCTTCACCTCTGCCTAACACAATTTCTTACCTCTTTCAAGACTCAATTCAAGCTTTCTTTTGCACAAAGCCTTTCCTGACTTCTCCCCTCAACTTCACAACTGTTAGCATATTTCCTTCTTAAGAGCTTCTTTCATTTACTATACAAGGAGTCCTGAAAATCTTGGTGCAGTTTAAACCTTAATTAAACTTTAGTAATTTACAACTGCACTAAGACTTTTGGAGCACCCTGTATGTGTATATCCAGTACCTAAAATAATGTAAAACAATTAAATACTTGTTGATTGATCAAGAAAAGGTTGACAGAACCCAGACCCCTGGCAACTTTCCTACTTGGAAAAACTAGAGAAAATCAGAGCCATGTAATGATCTTGGAATTTTAAAGTTGAAGGGTCCTTAGAGTTCACCTATACATTATACCTATGGAAATCTAGTCTAATCATTTCATTTTACAAATGAGGAACTTGACTTGCCCAAGATCACACAGCAATTTAATTTGGTCCATATTATGGTTCCAATTGGTATTGTTCCAATGGACAACGTAAGCATTTGCTCACCTGTTAATAAAGGTCTTGACTTTGACTTCCTGGCTTCCAGCAGGCAAACTGGGAATAAACCAGATACGTATATTTGGAATCTAATCAACATGGCAAACAGGAAGCTCTCAGAAAGGCAAGCTACAACCTTGGAGAAACAGTTATCCATGGGGTTATGATGTCCCTTTATCATTTCATCTAACAAATGTTTTCTTACATCTGTGGTTCAATCCTCCACACATCAGGGTTAGTGATATGCATGAGTATTTATTTAAAGTTAGATGTTTATGAAAATAAAACAGGTGGGCAGGTAAAAAAAATTAGGGAATTTCTCAATGGAAGAAATTTTATGTATCCTATGATGCTGATTCTTACAATTTGATTGTGTTCCTTGCTCATCAGTAGGTCAAGAGCTTTAAGGATGTATCCATGAACACAAAAAGCAATTTGAAAAATAACTTCAAAAATGAATCTCTGCTTATTCAATAGATAGTAACAAGCAGTTAGTAGTAAATTTGGGAAACAAGTAGCAATTGTAGCAATTAGTTAATAACTGCTAGCTACGATAAAAACCACAGGGTTACTTCCAAAATAACCAGCTGTTGGACTGAATTCAATAACTTTACATGTTTTACCCCCAGACCAGTCAGTAGACACATTCTTTATGAAAGGCTGTTATTAGAAGGGATTGTTATCAGCATTTGTCACAGAGACCAGAAAACCTTTTATTTCTGTGGGGAAAACTGTATTTATATCCTTCCAAATTGTGTTGGATTTAATATGTGCTGATTTTGGCAGACATGGGAAGGCGTTTTATATAAAGAATTGTGTCTCCAGGCCATCAGTTTCCTGTCAAGTCAAGTCAATAAGCATAAAAGCACATGCCAGCTACCATATTAAGGATTAGAGATATCCAGCTTTATAAGGAACAGGGCTTGTTAATTAAATGCTCATTATCTGGAAGTTCTCTTAACCAGAAAGAATGAGGGGAAAGAGAAAGAACAGGAAAATATATACCCAGATAAACCTAGAAGACCAGAATTTTTCCTGAGTGGCAAGTGGAGTCATTTTTTTTTAATTTTTTTAAAATTAAATAATTTATTTTTAGTTTTCAACATTCACTTTTACAAGATTTTGAGTTCTAAATTTCCCCCTTCCATCCCTCCCCCTCTCCAAAGTGGCATGAAATCTGACATAAGCTATACATGCACAATCATATTAAATGTATTTCCACATTAGTCATGTTGTGAAAGAAGAATCAGAACAAAGCAGAAAAACCACAAGAAAAATCAAAACACAACAAAAAAACAGAGAAAATAATATGCCTCAATCTTCATTCCGACTTCATGGTTTTTTCCTCTGGATGTGGATAGCATTTTTCATCATGAGTCCTTTGGAATTGCCTTAGAAGGATCATTGCATTGTTAAGAAGAGCTAAGTCTAACATAGTCGGTCATCATACAATGTTGCTGTTAGTATGTACAATGTTCTCCTGGTTCTGCTCAGCTCACTCAGTGTCAGTTCATGTAAATCTTTCCAGGTCTTTTTGACATCCAACTGCTCACCATTTCTTATGGAACAATAGCATTCTATCACATTCACATACCACAACTTGTTCAGACCTGCCCAATTGATGGGTATCCTCTCAATTTCCAATTTTTTCTCACCACAAAAAGGGCTGCTGTAAATATTTTTGTACAGGTGGATCCTTTTTCCCATTTTTATGATCTCTGTGGGATACAGACCCAGTAGTGGTATTGCTGGATCAAAGGGTATGCATTGTTCTATAGCCCCTTGGGCATTGTTTCAAATTGCTCCCTAGAATGGTTGAATCAGTTCACAACTCCACCAACAATGCTTTGGTGTTCCAATTTTCTCACATATTCTTCAACGTTTATCATATCTGATAATTTCATGAAGGATGAGGTCCAGGCTCTTTTTTTGATCATGGCTTTCAGGTAGTCCCATAATTTTTAAATTGTCTCTCTTGGATCTATTTTCCAGGTCAGTTGTTTTTCCAATGAGATATTTCACTTCTCTTCCATTTGTTCATTCTTTTGGCTTTGTTTTGTGATTTCTTGGTTTCTCAGAAAGTCATTAGCCTCCATCTGTTTCATTCTAATTTTTAGAGAACTGTTTTCTTCAGTGAGCTTTTGCACCTCTTTTTCCACTTGGCTAATTCTGCTTTTGAAAGCATTCTTCTCCTCATTGGCTTTTTGAACCTCTTTTGCCAATTGAGTTAGCCTATTTTTCAAGGTGTTATTTTCTTCAGCATTTTGTTGGGCCTCCTTTATTAAGGTATTGACCCGTTTTTCATGCTTTT
>CM053772.1:186096068-186106743 GCA_028658325.1 Potorous gilbertii | reverse complement strand
CTCCTATGTCTTTACCTGATGGTAAGCAGTTTTCTTCTTTGTCAGAGAGGAATGGCGCAATCATCTGTTCCCCAAGAAAATAACCTTCTATAGTCTTATTTTTTTTCCCTTTTCTGGGCATTTTCCCAGGCAGTTACTTGAATTCTGAGAGTCCTCTCCACCCCTGACCTAGGTCTGCCCAGCTAGTGCTTGGGGTCTGAGATTCAAATGCTGTTCCCCAGCTTCAGGGCTTTCAGTGGCCAGCTGACTGCTATTCAGGGTAAGATTAAATCAGGTTCTCAGGTTGGGGCAGGGCCACCTCCCAGGCTCAGTTCCCTCAGGGGGCTTATGCAGAGACCTTTTGTAATGGAGCTCCTGCCTGCTCTGGGAGCCTCTGGGCACCTGCTGCCTCTGCTGCTGCCTCTGCCTTGCCTCCTGTGGGGGCCTGAGTCATGGAGACACCCCACTCCCCTCTCAGCCCGTCTCTCTCACTGACCTGTGAGTCTGTGGGTGGAGGGACTTTCACGGCTGTCCCTGAAGCCTGCTCGGATCTGCTCGCTCCTCTCAGTGCCGCGCGGCCGGGGCAGGGGAGGGCTCTGCTCCCATCCAGTGTGTGATGGACCTTTGGAGTCAGTTTTTCAGGGCTCTCTGGAACAGAAATCTCCTTCACTGTGTTGCTGTGTAGCTTCCACTGTTCCAGAATTTGTTGGGAGTTCTTTTTAGAGGAAATCTATGGGCTGTGGGTTCAGAGCTAGCATATGTGAGTCTTTCTACTCCGCCATCTTGGCTCTGCCCCAACATTTATCATATCTGAGGAACAACTTTGCTAAGTAGGGAGGGAGTCATCATGCTAAGTTGACACTAGGTAATGAATTCTTTGACTATCTATGGAATGAAGAAAATTAAGAGGAGCCATTAGACCTCTGCAATCCCCATCGGCTTCTGCAGTGACAGTGATACCTAGTTCCAAGTTACATGCTTTGTTAAAAAAAATGAACTTTATTAAGGTATGTGTATATATATTTATACATACATATCTTTGTTTAATTCTCTTAAGCCATATCTGAAGGGATTGGGATTACTCACTAAGAGCTACCATATATGGTTGGTAGGATGATGTTTAACTCCAGTCATTGCACCTGGAATCAGAGGACCTTTGAGGCCTCCTGGTTTTACTACCTACTACTTTTTTGAGCATCCCAGTCTCTTCATATAATTTCTCATTTCTCCCAGGGGCACCATTTCAGACATCTCCAAATTACCTAGAGTTTTTTCTGGGTAATTTCTGAAGAATCTAGGGAAAGGATGAGGGATGACAAGAACTCATTCCTCCTTCCAACCTGTACATAGGAAGTATTCAAGGAGAGAAAGAAATTTGTTTGTCTTTGCTATATAATTATTTGAAGGTTTTAGTTGAGTTGTAATCTGGTAAAAACCAAGCTTTATTGTTTCTGTAATTATCAATTTATAGCATGTCAATTCAGTTCAACAAAAATTATTAAGTTTCTCATGGCCAATGCAAGAATATGCTTTGTTATAACTTCATGCGTATAATGGGTGTTGTGTTTCTTGCCTTTCTAATGGTTGGGGGAGTAGTGGAGAGAGGGAGTGAGTTTGAAATTGAAGATAAAAATACAGTTTTTAAAAACAAATATCATTAAGTTCCTACTACACACTAGGCATTACGCCAAGTGCTGGGGATACAAAGACAAAAAATGAAACACTTTCTTACACTCATAGAGCTTCTGCTCTGCTGGGAAGATTCAACATGTACACAGATATATAAATACAAGAGCCCTAAATACAAAGGCAAAGAGCACAATAACTAGAAAAAAATCAGGAAATACTTGCATTAGGAAAAGTTTGAAGGAATAGGTAGGACCTGAACTGAGCCTTGAATGAAATTAAGAATTTTAAGAGGAAGAGATGAGGAATATAGTCCAGGTGCAGCACCCAGAACACATCTCTATCAATGCATAACTCATGAAGTCCCATTTCCACTTAACTTTCCTAACTAAGTCAAAGGAAAATGTGGCATCACAGTAAAGCAAAGTGGATTCAATTAAAGTAGAATGCAAGGAAAATAACAAGGAAACAAATCTCCCCAATACAAATACAGGAACATTCTACCAAAGGTTCCCATGACACCTGTAGAATAGAAAGAACTCATAGCCATGACAATTCAAACTCCAACTGTTGTGTGCCAAGTAGAACATTTCTCTGTCTTCAAAGATATCAATTGCTGTTTCCCCAGAAAGAAGTCAATGACCACTGCTGGACTGCTTTCTCCACCAAGCTGCTACTCTTGTTTCTCCACTGTGTTGCTGCTAGGCTCTTTCTCCTATGAGTTTGTCATCTGGCACTATCCTGTTGAGTTTTGCAGTTCTGATTTATTTTCTGCAGAGGAGTATTCAATTTTGTTTTCTTTCATCGAATCATCCCATAGCCTGAAGGATGTTTCTACTCTTTTGTGAGTCACTTACTTATACCCAGAAAGCCCAGCAAAAGCCTTCAGATTACATATTCTTTATAACTAAAAAACCTTCCCAGACCCACTTTTCTTGCAGTGATTACAACATCCTTTGGGTGATTACATCCCTTTTTCCATTTTAACTCTGGGAGTTAGTCACTGGGTCTTTTAAATAAGCATGGATTTTTACTTAGTAATACTTGAGAAGCATGGAAAAATTGGCAACCTTTCCTGAATTCCTATAGTTACATTCAGATTACTGTCCTCATTTCCCAAGCACATTGGCTGCTGAGCTAGAACTGGGTGTCTCTCTACTCAGAAGGCACTAAGCAGGACTTGCCATGTTTGAGTAAGAGAGGCTTATTGTAAGCCTCTGGATGAGGTCAACCCTCAGGCCCCAGTATTCAGGCAGATATAAGTGCAGTATATTTCCAGCTCTCACTGAAGCAAAAGTGACTTCAGTGAAGTCATTGACAAAAATGACCCAGTGAAGCAGATTGACCAGTCATGGTCATAGAAGTAATACTTTGCTTGGCTAACTTCAAATAGAGTGTGGTTAAAATCCAACCATTTCCTAAAAAAAAAAAACCCAAAAAAATCAAAACACTCTCACAGTTTTCCCTTCCTACAATATACCAAAATAATCATGTAGAGAACTTTGTTACCTTTTGTTTCAGGTCACTCCTTCTGGCCCTGAGTGAGTAATAAGATGCTGCAAATGTCTATTAAGCCAATTAAATAGAGATGTTGGAGAAACAAACTGCTTAAACCACAAGTTCATCTGTTTTTATGAAAGCATTCATTTCCTTGATTTATTTTACCACTTTAATTTAATTAACAAAGACTCAATGGCAGTTGATTAATTGATATATTAATTTAGGAAATGATTCATATTTTGATTTATATTAAAGTGATCTATAAATAAAATATGCTTATAGAGGCTATTGGTAGAATTAAGTGTGGCATACCTAATCCAAGGAAAGGGAAATTGCCTTATTTTTCTGGCAGGCCAAGTCCAAGGAAAAGGTCAGGACCTCATAAAAAAGATAGATTAGGAAGACTTCTAGAACTATGGCATTAAATCAATAGAAAAGGCTGGGTGAAAAGTCATCCAGTCCATACCCCTGTTTTCCCACAGGATACTCTTAAACTTCTATGAAGTCCTTATTTGAAGGACTCCCTGCAAATGAGTATCTCTTGTATTTTTAAAGATCTCTAAGGAAAGGTTCCTCCATTTCCCTTGGTAACTCAGTTCTTTGTCCAACAATCCCTCTAGTCAGAAAGTCCTTCTTATTTGAAAGTAAATGTTAATAATTGCCAAAGAGTAAAACCATTTGAAGGTTCTGTGGTGAGCAGTAGATGTGGACAAGAACCAGCACAGGGACAAGCAGCACCTCCTTAGAGAATCCATTGGCCTTTTAACTGTCATTGAGACTTAGGTAGCTTCCAGTGTATACTGGGCCACTGCCAATTGTTCTGATCATGTCACTGGATCCAGATGGCTCCAGAGAGTGAGACTGTTGACTTTGCACAGCCCTCCCTCACTTAAATCCAATTCACTTGAACATCATGGCATCACCTCCCTGATGTCATGGTCTTCTTTGAAAATGAAGTAACAACAACACTGAAAATGAAGTAACAACAGTAACATTCTACATGCCCTATGTGAAGTCAGGAGACATGTCCTTCATATCACAGGTGCTTCTGAAACAATGGTTATGCTTTTAAAACAAAGGCATTTACCCCAGGTTTTTTTAAATGATCTAAGCCTTCACAGGCTTTGAAGTGGTTATAGATAAGATCTTGGGATTAAAAACTAGATCATCTAGTCCAACTGCTTCTTTTTACAGATTAGGAAACTGAGGCCTGGAAACATGCTCAAGGTCACACAGCTACTTGGAATTTGAAGTCAGATCCCTTTTCTCTATTGCATGCCATATTTTATCAGTGGAGAGAAAGGTTTTAGAATGGCCCATTTTAACCACATGCAAAGAATGTATTCAGGAAAATCTTATAGAGCCTTATTTGTTTGTCTCACCCAGCTTGCCGTTCCTGCTTATACCATAGAAAAGAGCAGCCTCCTAGAAGGTTTCTACAGAGGGAAAGTAGGATACTGAACTATCAAGCTGAGAATAATATTCTACTTTAAGAAAGAGGGGATCTTGGATTCCCCTTAATGAAGCCAAGAAAGGAAAAAACAACAACTAGGACACAATTTTAATACTTTTAACCCTCACTGAGATTTAAATCCTGATCTTACCCAGGATTGTGTTGACAATGAGGTAACTGATGTTATCCGAGGAGCCAAAAGATGTTTCTTGGAAAAACTTGTAGATGCTTAAAGGAGGGAAGACATTTTATTGTTGAGAGTGCCATTTTAAAGATAATCAATATTTTTTCTAAATCCCAAAATCTCCAATAAAAAAAGTTTCAAAATTTTTGGGAAAGTCACTTGGGAGCAGGCAAGATTGCCATGAGAGATAGTCTAGAGGAAGAAACAGAAATGCCCAGATAGACACAAGAAAGTGGAAGATGAATGATGATACTGAAAAAGAGACAGAGAAACTGCAACCAGGTAAGAGGAAAACCAACAGAAAGCAATCTAGAAGAAGCCAAGGGAGAAGAGTATTCAAGGGGGAAGAGAGATCAGCAGCTGCAGAGAGGCTGAGGAAAATGAGGACTGAGAAAAAGACATAAGGTTTGTTAATTCAGTAATTGTTGGTAACTATGGAGGGAGCAGTTTCATTTGAGCAGAGGGTTTGGAAGACAAATTTGAAAAGATTAAAGGAGTTGATGAGGAAATAGAAGGAGCAGGTTCTTTCTAGGAGTTTGACAGTGAATGGAGGAGAAATGTAGGGTGATTGCTTCGGAGGATTGCATGGAAAAGTGAATTGTTGTTTAAAGGATTAGATGCACATGGATAGGTTTGTAAACAGAAAGAACTCATAGACAGAGAGAGACCAATGATGGAGGATAAGGGAGAGGGGAACTAAGCAGGAATGGTTGATAACACTTCCTCCTAGAGGAGCTTAAAGACCATTTCAGTTAAGTCTAGATTTTCTTTTTGGAAAGAGAAGAGTGGAGATACCTGACTTTACTGTGTCCGAACTGCTTTGAGCAGATATATTCTCTCCTATCTGGGCCATTACCAGGCACCGACCCTGAAAAAGAATTGAGAAGAGATGGATGGATGGATAGGTACCAGTGACAATCAGTGTCTACAAAGTTTGAAGTAAACACATTTTAGGAATTGATTTCTCTGACTCAATTGATTCAAAAATGTTAAAATAAAAGGTGAAAATTATTCTTAGTCTTATCTGCTTCTACACCATTAAGTTCTTTGATTCAGTCATTTTGAGGATATTGAAACTAACTACAGAGAGATGGGGTTAAGGTCTATGTTGTTGTTAATGGTAGTTTTCTTACTTGAATTTTAACTGGAAAAAGTATCAATCCAATTGTATGCTTACCGATCTGATGATGATCAGATTGTTGGAGTATAAATGTTCACAGACAAGGTTCCCAGCCCTTAAGCAGAATGGAAATAATTATGAGTATTAAAAATATCCATTCACTCATTTCATCTATTCATTCAATAGGCACATGGTGTGGATAGCATTGTACTAGAGGTTATGAGAGAATACAAAAATAGATAGAAATTATCTATCTTCAAGGATCTTATAAGGAGAAGTGCTGCAAATCCATGAAAAAATTAGGTAAAAATATATAAGCCAATGCATCTTAGTGTAAACAAGGTGGTCCTAGGCAAAACTGATAGCATTTAATATCTACATATGGGCAGAATCACAGCTGAGTACTGCTGAACATCTGTAATTCCCCTATATAGGCCAGGCTAGTGTAGATGTATGGTTATGAAATGCCATCCTTTTGCCTAAATGGACCCTGTGCAGTAGGAGTGATTCTCAATAAACAATGGTCAAAAGACATGAATAAACCATCCCTCGAGAAATATCATATGAAATAATACCCATAGGAAAACAAGTATAAACTCCCTAATCATCAGAAAAAAAGGCAATCAATTAATCAGCAAACATTTATTAAAAGCCTACAATGTACAAGATACTTGGGATACAAATAAAAAAAATTAAACAAAACCTACTTGCAAGGAACATAAATTCTAAACAGAGATAAGCATATTCAGAATAAAGATAAAGAGAAATAATTACCACGAGAAACAAATAAGTTAAATATAAAGTAGTTTGGGGGAGAGAACATTAGCAGCTGTGGGGATTGAGAAAGAAGAGGATCCTTAAGCTATATACTGATGAAAGAGAGGAATTCTAAAATGGAAGTGAATTTCAGGCTTAGAAGATAGGTAGTACAAAGGTGCTGAGATGGGAAATTTACTATCTTGTGTAAGGATTAGTGAAAAAGTCAGTTGATCTGGATCATAGAATGGGAGAGGGAGAGTTCAACGAGGATGAAAATCCAAGTTGAGACAATGTTCTTAAAGACTTTAAAAACTAAACAAAGGAGTTAATATTTTATCCTGGAGGCAATTCAAAGCCATTAAAGTTGATTAAGACAGTGACATGATCAGATCTGTGCTTGAGAAAAATCATTTTGGCAGTAGAATATAGATTGGACTGGGGAGGTAAGAGACTTGCAGCAGGCAGAGAGACCAATTAGGAAGTTGTTGCAATACTCTAGGTGAAAGGGGATGAGATCTTGAAATAAAGTGGTAGTTGTGTAAGCATAGAGATGGGATTAAATGTAAAAAAAATTGGTATAGAGATAGAAATGGGAAGATTTGGCAAATGTTTGGATATGAGAGCGAGAAAGGAACAGAGGTTATGAACTTGGGAGACTGGATGAACGGTGATACTTTGGATAAAAACTAAGAAATTTGGAAAGAGTGGTGGTTTTGAGGAGAAAGATGATGAATTCAGCTATTGATGCGGTGAATTTGATATGTCTCTGGAACATCTAACTTTTAATGTCCACTAGCCAACTGGTGTTGCATGACTAAAACTTGAGGGAGAGACAGGGATGGGATACATAGATCTATTAGTCATCTACAAAACAATAGGTAAACCTACAGGAGCTGATGAGGTTACATAACGAGATTGCAGAGGGAGAAGAGCCAGAGACAGAACCTTGGGGGAGCATCCACATTTAAGAGGCATGATTATGGACGATAAATCAACAAGGAGACTAAGAAAAAGTTGTCAGGTAGGAGGAGAACCAGGAAAGAGTAGCGCTATTAAATACCTAGAGAAATTATTTAGGAGAAGATGGTCATTGGCAGCGTCAGAGGCAGCAAATAGATCAAGAACTAGGACAGAAAAAAAAACCCCATCAGATTTGGTCATTAAAAGATTGTTGGTAACTTTGGAAAGAGCAGTGAGTGAAGAAGTCAGAAACTGTATTGAAAAGGATTGAAAAGTAATAGAAGGGAAAATGGACACCACAAATGTAGATGACTTTTTCTTGAAGCTTGACTGAGAAAGGGAGGAGAGGTATGGGAAAATAAGGGATGGTAGGGCATATTGATGATTTTTGGAGAATGGAGAGATGAGCATGCTTGAAGGCAGAAAGGACAGGGTGAAGATTCAAGGGAGGAGATAATTGAGGCTACAATATTCTGGCAATGAGAAGGAATTGGAAAAAGTGCCAATGTCAAGAAAATCTTGAAAGCCTAGCTTACATTCACCAGAAGTGGCAAAAAAAAAAAAATTGAAAGATTGTTGTAGGGAAACAGACATCAATAGAACTACAGACGAGTTACACTTTTGAGAGCTTTATTAGCAATATGTGAAAAGTCACAGAACTCATCATACCTTTGGACTAAGAGAAATCATTGATGGAATGCTATTCTCAAAACATCATAAAAATTATCATAGTTCTATCTGTATAAAAATATTCATGGATGTTATATTTGTAAAGGAAAAATGAAAATGTTCAACAACTAGAGAATAGATAAGATAAGGCATATTAATAGAATACAATATTATGGTACCACAAATTTATAAATAGTAAATATATAAGGAAATATGGAAAGACTATGAAGATGTTTGGAGCAGGGTTAGATTTGAGGAGATAAATAGTGACACATTCCATTTGATTTACCTGTGGGATATCCAACTAGAGATATCCAACAGGCTACAGACATGAGTTATTGAGATGTACAGAAGTGCATAATAAATACAATAGCCGTACATAGAATAAAGTTCTCTGTTCTGTAAAGTGTCCTGTTTTTCCAATTAAATTGTAACCTCACTGCAGGAAGGCAAGTTGCACTACATCTCCTTTTTCTTTTGTTTTGCCTTCAAAACAGAGTACGGTAATTTGCCCCAAATTAATGCTCAGGAAACACTAACAAATGGTACACCTTTTAATCAGGAAATGTATAAAAAACAATGCTCATTTAATTTTCTTTATATGTTACAATTTTTTTCAGCACCCATTAACTTAAATTGTTCTACAATGAGAAAAAAAAAAGACTCAGGAAATTAATTCCTCAGACCTTCTTGGGGACAAAAACTAACTCATGTTGGAGTACTTAGTTCTTCAATTCTAAATTAAATACTGCCTGAATTCTGAAAACAAGCTACAGAAAGCCAGCATATTTAGAGGCATAAATGTCACAAGAAAATAAAACATCTCAGAAAATGGGACACCTCGAGGTTGTATGATCCACCTGTAACTGACAGAGACCTACCCAACATGTCATCATCCAGGTATTGCTTAAAACCTTCCAGTCAGGGTCATGAGCAGCCCCTACCTGCTCAAGTTCCCCATCTCCCTTTTTGGAGAGTTTTGTTAGGAAGTTCTTTACAGTGAACCTGAGTTTGCTTCACTTCCACTACGGGCCCTGCTCCTCATTCCACCTTTAGAGGCCAAGTAGAAGTTGTGTCATCTGTCTTCCACACGACATACCTTCAAACACTTTAAGACAGCTATCCTGACCGCCTCAGTCAAATGAAGACACTGGTGTATCCTGGAGAGATTCCTCACCCCTCCCTTTCCCTCCCTCAACACACTTTATTTGAACTGGCTATTCAAGTCTTTCTTGTGCATAAGGATAGATACAATAATAAACATCACCTACACTTAAATCGTCAAAACACAAGGAAACTTCCGTCCATGATTGTTTTAAGCAATATGCACAAATTAGGTGGAGAGTAGGAGGATTTTAGCACTTTAAAAGTGCCACAGTAACAATCGCACATTTCTTGCATATTTACAGGGTGTAATGTTGTATTGGAGCCATAATGACTACGTTGTTCTGGCCAATTGCGGGAACATTTGGAAAATAGCCATGATTTCCTTTTCTCTTTTGCTGCTTTTCCATCTTGGACAGGAAAGAACACACACACACACACACACACATTTCCTTTTCACAAAGAACAATTAGAACCTCAAGAAAAGCTGTCACTGCTCATTTTTACCACTAAGTGGGAGAAACAGGTTATCATTAGATTGTGAGTGCCTTGAAATCCCGCTGGAACTTGGTTGTTGTCTTTGTATGATGAACATGGCATTTAACACGTTCTAAGACCTTAATGAATGCTTGTTGACTTGACCCTAGAGGGAAAACTTTGGATCCTGAGGTTTTCTTTTCTTGTCTTGGTGAAGAAACAATTCAAACTTAAAAGCTCAGAGCAGAGCCACAAAGGTGACTGCCTAGGTGGAAAAGAAGTTCACAAAGGAAAAAAAAAAGACAACTAAGGAATCATAGAAATAAATGCTTGTTGATTGACTGATATGCCTAGAGCTCATACTACACAAGACATTCTGTTCCTCCTTGACCATAATAGCTTACACTTTCCTCAGTTAAGGGAGATTTAACCAGCATGACTCTCTCTTACCACCCCAATTGGATTAACCATAAGGGAGAAAGGTTCTTATTGAGTGGGAGGGAGCAAATTCTAGGGTGGGAACAGGTAGGAAATTTAAAATTAGTCTCAATAGTAGGATAAAATAACTTGGGATGCCTCTTTTATCCTAGAAGAAAGAAAAATGTCTGGTACCACAGTCTTAGTATGTGAAGAGTATTTAGAAACAGTTTTTACCCAGTTAGTTGACTTACAAATGCACTGAAGAAAGAAAGGAAAATGGATCAGAGAAATCACAGAATAACAGATTACGCATTAGGAAGGACCTCAAAATCCATCTAGCCTACCTCCCCCCCAAAATCATTTTTCAAATGAGAAAACTGTCAAGAGTCACACAACTAGTATCCGAAGTGAGATGGAACCCAGG
>CM053772.1:186082980-186095968 GCA_028658325.1 Potorous gilbertii | reverse complement strand
TTGCCAATAGTGAGAGTTAGAGAATATCTGTCAATAATCATTTTTTCTTGTGTTTGAAAGTCAAATTTTCTCTTCAGCTCTGGTCTTTTCATCAAGAATGCTTGAAAGTCCTCTGTTTCATTGAATGACCATTTTTTCCCTTGAAGTATTATACTCAGTTTTGCTGGGTAGGTGATTCTTGGTTTTAATCCCAGTTCCTTTGACTTCTGGAATATCTTATTCCAAACCCTTCAATCCCTTAATGTAGAAGCTGCCAGATCCCATGTTATCCTGATTGCATTTGCACAATACTCGAATTGTTTCTTTCTGGCTGCTTGCAATATTTTCTCCTTGACCTGGGAACTCTAGAATTTGGCTACAATATTCCTAGGAGTTTCTCTTTTTGTATCTCTTTCAGAAGGTAAACAGTGGATTCTTTCAATATTTATTTTACCTTCTTGTTCTAGAATATCAGGGCAGTTTTCATTGATAATTTCGTGAAAGATGATGCCTAGGCTCTTTTTTGATCATAGCTTTCAGGTAGTTCCATAATTTTAAAATTGTCTCTCCTGGCTCTATTTTCCAGGTCAGTTGTTTTTCCAATGAGATATTTCACATTGTCTGCTTTTTTTCATTCCTTTGGTTTTGTTTTATAATTTCTTGATTTTTCATAAAGTCATTAGTTTCCATCTGCTCCATTCTAATCTTTAAGGAATTATTTTCTTCAGTGAGATTTTGGACCTCCTTTTCCATCTGTCCAATTCTGCCTTTTAAAGCCTTCTTCTCCTCATTGGCTTTTTAGATCTCTTTTGCCATTTGGGTTAGTCTATTTTTTACAGTGTTATTTTCTTCAGCAGTTTTTGAGTCTCCTTTAGCAAGCTGTTGACTCACTTGTCATGATTTTCTTGCATCTCTCTTATTTCTCTTCCCAATTTTTGCTCTACTTATCTTACTTGATTTTCAAAATCCTTTTAGAGCTCTTCCATGGCCTGAGATCAATTCATATTTTTCTTGGAGGCTTTTGATAGAGGAGCTTTAATTTTGTTTTCTTCTGTTTGCATGTTTTGTTCTTCCTTGTCACCAAACTAAGATTCTATAGTCTGATTCTTTTTCAGGTTTTTGCTCATTTCCCCAGTCATTTACTTGACTTTTGAGCTCTTTGTCAAGGAAGTTATCTGCTTCCAGTGGGGGTGGGTGGTGTACTGTCAACTGCTAAATCCCCACACAATCTGTGGGCCTAGAGCTCCAGAAATAGTCGCTGTCTATCTCTGCTGCTGCTGTGGTTGCCACAGGTTCTTTTGTTCCCTCCCCGCTCTGCCATCCTGGGGCTGGGACCAGACCACTCCATTCTCCTGTACTGGTCCCACAGGCTTTTTCCACTGACTTCCCAATTTGTCCTCAGTGTTTTGGGGTCATGAAGTTTGGAAACTGCCACATGTGTGAGAGATTCAGTCTCCCCAAGGCCAACTCAGGTCCCATCTGTGTCAATGTGGCCTACATTGGACTGTGCTCTGCTCCCAGCATGGCATGATAGACACTTATCAGCAACTTTACAGGCTATCTACTCCAGAATTTGTTTAGAGCCACTTTTTACAGGTATTTGACTGGAATTGGGGGCAGTGCTCTAGAAAGTGAGTGTTGTTACTCCACCATTTTGGCTCCACCCCCCAATAAATGTTTTTTAAATGGGTTTGATTTACCTCTTTCCAAGATGGTTTGGACATGTTCTTATGTGGAATTTAAGGATTAAATAACCAAGACATGATAACTTGATAAGATCATGCTCAAAGCTCATATTCATCTCTACAGCTAACAGAGATCATTAACAGCCCCATAAGTTCTATAGTTTATAAGACTGCAGAATTTTACAACTGACAACCTGTAGCATCTGAGCAAGGAGCAGTGAACAAGAAAATCGATCTTCTCTTTTGCCCAGGAAGAGAATATTGGCAGATCCCTGTTGAGAAAGGAGAATACAAATGTTAGAATTTAGAAAGATGGACCAGCTTACCAGGGGATATCTTAAAATAAAGCTGTATGTACCACTTATCATTTTATGATAAAAAATCCAATTTGATGACTTTTCAACCTGTTAGCTTTTGCTATTGACATAGTAGTACCCATTAAGTATGTCTTTATTTCTCAGTCCCTTGTACCCCAATGCCCATGTGGTTGGTATCATCCTATCAGACATATGCATCTATTCCCTTGTTACCCCATCTATGCATGGACTTGTCCACCCAAACAAATTGAAGGACCTTTGAAGGCAACTCTTTTTGCAGAAATATGTATATATCTTGCCATTAATAAATGGAGGCAAGGAAGAAGGAACTGATAAAGGAATGAATATAGCAAAAAAAAGAGTAGAAGAGCTTTGAATTAATTTGCCCTCTATCAAATTATCAATGAAAATATAATGTATGAGACAAATTGTTGGACTCAGTTCAAGAAGACCCGAGTTCTAATCCTGCCTTAGATATTTACGAGGCATGTAATGGGCAAGTCACAACCTCTCTTAACCTCAGTTCCCCTATACATAAGATGGGAATAATAAAGTCATCTATTTTTTAAGGTTATTGTGAAAACCCATCAGATAATCTATATAATGTATTTTGCAAACCTTAAAGCACTGGACAAATGTTAGCTATCATCATTACAGCTAGATCCCAATTAATGTGAATAATTATTTCCCTGAATTCAAATTTGTACTATTTGAAATTACAATTATATAAAATGTGGCAATAGGTTCCAGTCCAATAAAAATATGGAATATGAATTCAAATAATGATGCCACTTTACGGGAATTCATGGTTTGCTCTAATTGGGACATAGCTGTAATTAGAGGGCAGCTAGGGAGCACTAGTGGATACAGTGCTGGGCCTGGAGACAGGAAGACTCATCTTCCTGAGTTCAAATCTGGCTGCAGACACATACCAGCTGTGTGACCCAAGGCAAGTCACTTAATCCTGTTTGCCTTAGTTTCCTTATCTGTGAAGTGAGCTGGAGAAGGAAATGGCAAACCTGCCAAGAAAACCTCAAAGTCACAAAGAGTGAGACATGACTGGAAAATAACTCAGTAACAGGTGTAATTGACGTTTTTAGATTATTCAGGATTTCTAACACGAGAAAACAGAACAATCTACTTTACAGATAGTATTTAAAAATCACAAAACCAAAAACTTCTCTCATCCAGAGAGAATATATTTGTGTTAAGGCCTGTGGGAAGTTTAGATGTGTGCAAAAGTCCCTTTCTAACATCAAGCATTTAGCTTTTAAAATACTTATTTTTTAATGGTTCAAATTGGGTTCCAAGAAAATACCATGTTTAGGGTTAATCTTCTATGAATAGAAAATAGGCAAACTGAATACCAGGTAAGACTCATCATAAAGCATTTTCAGTCCCACTCTGGTCTAAACTTCAAGATAAAATGAAAAACAGAGACATAAACAGAGGAAGAATTATTGTCACCAGAAAATATGTTCAGACCACTGGTATTCAGTTTTTTTAGGGTGTCTGTGCTTTGAAGCTAGAAAGTAACACTTTTTTTCCTAATCCAAATTAAAACTTGGAATCATAAAAGGAAAAATGATTGCCATACAGGTATAGACTTATTAGAAAGGGTTTGATAAGTACCTCATGGATTTCATCTTAATGAGACATTGCAATACAATAAAAGATGCTAAGATTCTCTGCTAATGATCACTTATACTATGTTTGAGAAATAAGATCACAGTTCCCATTTCACACGGGCTACTACCATCTAAGTAAGAACTTTGAGCTCTTAAATACTATGTTCTTTACCATGTAACTCCTTAGGATTTTGAATGAGAACACAGAGGGTCTAGTTCTTGACACTATAGAGTCTAGGGCTTATTCATAGTAGTTGATAACAAGTGTTTTCCTTTCCTAATCTATCAACAAGTAACTTCTTGACCACTCAATAGAATATATTTAAGAGATTACATTAAAAAAAATTAATGGTACTTGTTTTGAGATATATTTTTGCAATTTTGACATATTGTTGTTTGTCCATTTTTTCTGGAGAGGACCATGACATCAAGGAGGTGATACCATGACATGCAAGTGAATTGTATTTAAATGAGGCAGGGCTGTACAAAGTCACCAGCCTCACTTTCTCCTCCGGAGCCATCTGTGTCCAATGGCGAGATATAGATCAGAATGACTGGAGATGACCATGGATGCAGTAGGAAACCTTGGCCTTCTTAAGCTAAGGTCTTTACCAGGTCTAAGTTTGACTGAGGCAATGCCCATTCAGTGATTAAGGCTGAGTAAGAAATAAGGCAGAGAATGCCCACAGGAATGAAACTGCCAAAGAACAAAAATAATTAGAGTTGAAAGACATGTCTGGTCCCACCTCTCATCTTCCAAATAAAAAAACAAGGCCTAGGCTTAGAACAGTATGGTCTCAAGACATAGACTTATGCATTTAGACTTGGAAGGGACCTTAGAGGTTATCTAGTCCAACTCTTTCATTTGACAGATAAGAAAACTGAGCTCCAAAGAGGTAAAGCATTTGCCCAACATCATACAGTTAGTAAATGGCAGAGCCAAGACTCAAACCCAGGTTTTCTGACTCTAGATCCTGCACTCTTTCCACTATGCCATTCTGCCTTAGGGAGAGGGAATTCTACAGATTGATTCATTTAACAATTATTAACATCTAATGACTGTTAACATTAACATCTGCTATTTGAAGAGCACTGTGCTACAGGTGGTAAGGTACAAAAATATACAAAAAGACTTGCCCCTTTCCCCTAGGGCATTTATAATCTATTTATAATTATATACACAACAATATATTACATATATAATATATAATTATATAATTTATAATCCAACATGTAGGGAAAAAAGAATAAAACAAAGTGAGGGAGGCAGTAGTTTGAATGTTCTCTCAGTCAGATTTGGAATGTTCCATTCAGTTCTGGGCACAAGATTTTAGGAAGGGTACTAACATGCTAGAGTCTGTCCTAATGAGCAGGACCAGAGTAGTAAAGGATGCTGAAATCATGCTATGTTGATATTTGGTGAAACTAGGGATGCTTGGCTTGGAGTAGAGGAGACCTGAGTGAGAGCATGGTTAATTTGTGGCTTTAGATGTTTGAATGGAGGTCATATGGAAAATGGATTAGATATATTTATTCTGCTTGGATTCAGTGTGGCAAACTAATAAGTGGAAGTTACAGGGTAGTAGATGCTTGTCCAAAAATTGAATGGCCTTGCTAGTATTATCGAATTTTGAACCCTTCAAGGCGTCACTGGTGAACTGTTCTATAGACATGGTTTGAATTAACATATATATTTCCCAAACTAACTCCAAAGCAGCTCAGAATTCAATCAAGAGAACATAATTATACAGCTTCACTGTGCCTGTAATTAGAAAAAAACCTCATCCACAAAAAGTAATCTCACAATATTTCCATTACCCATTCCAGTCTATGCACTAGGGTGTACACTTTAATAAAATGGCACATTTGTTAATACTTTGCCTAAAAAAAACCTTCACTATTGCTGTAATAGCTTGAGCATTATCTGAAGAAACCTGCTCCAAGCTAAAATTTAGAAAGCTGAATCCAGAATCAATTCTTCAGAGCAAGGGAAAAAGTATCAGTGGCAATACAGACTTTGGAGTTGATTTTTTTTTTCACAAAAGGACTATTTTCAGTAAAAGGCAATTTAGGGAGAAAAAAATCATCATATACGTTAAGGGTTTGCCAAACTTTTTTAGGTAGAAATAAATAGGAATGTCTTTCTAAACTGGTATGATGGACAACTGTCCCTGTGATCTCTCTGATGAATAATAACATGACAAATGATAATCATTTGTAAGGGTAGGCATGGATGGATTGCCAAATGCATTGTTGGATGGAATGCCTGTACTGATGAGATCACAGGTCCATTGGCACATTGCAGCACATTTCTGTAGATGAGCTTCCATTTACACTGTATCTTGTATAGTTATTTGCGGATTATCTTCCAAATAAGGATGTGAGACCCTTGAGGACTAGGACTATAGTTTTATTTGGGGGAATATTTTTTTTGCATTTAGTACCATTTGTGACATATATTAGGTACTTAGAAAATGATTATCGATGCTGATGCTGATAAACCTTTTACATGTATTTGCTCTGTACAAGTGGCTCAGAGAGGTTTTAGTAACTAACTCAAGGTCACATAGAATCAGCTCTAAAATCCAGATCTTCTATCTCCTATTCCCATAGTCTAAATATATAGGAATTTAAATAGGAGTGTGAGCAGCTGAGTGACTCAGTGGATAGAGCACCAGACCTGGAGTCCAGAAGGCCTGAGTTCAAATCTGACCTGACACTTACTAACAGTGTGACACAGTTTGCCTTGGTTTCCTCACCCGTAAAATGAGCTGGAGAAGAAAATGGCAAACTTCTCCAGTATCTTTGCCAAGAAAACCCCATGTGGGGTCATGAGGAAGTGGACATGACTGAAATGACCCAACAACATCAAATAGGAGTTATGTATGCTAGGGCAGTAAGACTGAATTAACTCATAAAAAGTCCTGAATTGTACCATACCATTAAAAGAAAATGTTTAGAGGCCCATCACAATGCAAGACCCTAAACTGTAGCTGACTTTATATTTGTACCTGGTCTAGGTGGTGAAAAGCAAATGGGCTCATAGCCCTGGGATAAAATAGAGCAAAACGTCCTGTTTGTATGTGGTGCAGAGAGCACTGATGGTGGGGCCTGGGGTGTGGGGCAAGGGGTTGGGGGGTGGGGGTTTGAGGTGTGTGAAGAGACCCAGGCTCCTTCTGCTGTTAACAAAGAGACAGTATTCTTACTGTAACATGTTGGTTGCTTATTTGAGCATGATTTAGAATTCTTTTTTATTTAAATTTTATTTTAAAAATAACTGAGGAGAATTGGTAGCCCAGAAAATAGTCCTCTAGTTTTCCTTTTAAAAATTCATTCATTATAGACTAAAGAAAAACTCCTTTCTTTCTTTCTTCCTTCTTCCCTCCCTCCCTCCCTTCCTTCCTCTTTCCTCCCTTCTTCCCTCCCTCCCTCCCTTACTTCCTTCTTTCCTTCCTTTTTTTTTTTTTTGAACAAAATGACCAATATGGAAATGTTTTCCATGATTGCACATATATAAACCATATCAGATTACTTACCATCTTAGGGAAGGGGGAGTAGAGGGAGGAAGGGATAGAATTTGGAACTTTAAAAAGTGCTAAAAAATATTTTTATAGTAATTGGGGGAAATAAAACATTATTTTAAAAAACTTTTTAAATTCATTCATGTTCTAATGCAAAGCACTATTTCCTTACAGCTATTAAAAAAAAACTAAATTATTGGTTGTGCGTATTCTTCAAATGCTTGATATAGTATATAATAGAAGACATTCAATCTGCAAGGAAATAGATTCCTTGAACGCTACTTTTTCAAAAAAATATGACATAAGGTACTTTTGGAGCTCCATCTGGTGGACATTTTTGTACAGTAACTTTAGAACCAGGCTAATTTGAGAGGCATCTGACCCCATCAATCATTCTTTACAAAATGAATCTCTTTTCTCATATTCCCTCTATTTTCCCTCTCCTTTGCTCTTGATCCTCTCCATTTCTCTTTCCAATCCTGGCACTGCCTCCCACCTCCCCCTATCCCCGACTTTAGTATCATTGCTGACCTTTCTCTGCCACTACCACCATTGTGACATCAATTAAATAACATAACCCCATTGGGACCTCAGTTTCCTCTTCTGTAAAAGAATGTACTGGACTAGTTTAAGTGGCAGCTAGTAAGTTAGTAATTTGGACTAAGAGGTACCATTAATAAGTGGCAGAGTTGAGATTCAAACCTGGGCTCTCTGACTCCTAATCCGGAGCTCTTTCCACATCCCGTGGATACGGTCAGATATAGGATCAGGATAGATGCCATCCTGTGATAGGGTCAGAACTCTATTTCTTGATTCCTTCAATAAGTATTTTCTGAACATCTCTTATGTGAAAGATTCTAAAAATCCTCTTCAGCTCCAGACCAGTGCCCCTATGACAATACTCAAAACACTAAAATATTCTAGGAGGAATGTGAGAAGTTTATTTTTGTCAGTTCACAAATTAAAGGGTAGTACAGAAGTGAATGTTGTAAAGTGAGGAAAAAAGGCTATCTATAGCCTTTGAATTGCAACAAAACATCCTGCTCAGTACAGAGCCTGTCAACAGTCTGGTGTCAAAATCATCCTGTCATGTCCATGGCTGTTTACTCCACATAGATATGTGTTGGTTCTTTGGGGACAGGTGTAGAAGCTGTGGAGGGGATACTCTAGGCAAGTCGCTTGCCTCAATTTCCTCATCTGTAAAATGGGAATACTAATAGACCTACTTCCCAGGGTTGTTGTGAGGACTGAATGAGATAATTATCACAAAGCGCTTAGACAGTGCCTGGCACCTAGTAAGTGCCCAGTAATTGTTTTAGATGTAGTTCAGTCATGTCTGACTCTTTGTGACCCCATTTGGGATTTTCTTGACAAATGGACTGGTTTGCCATTTCTTTCTCTAGATGAGGAACTGAGGCAAGCAGGGTTAAGTGATTTTACCAGAGTCACACAGCTAGTAAATGTCTGAAGCCAGATTTGAGCTCATGAAAATGAGTCTTCCTGATCCCAAACCCAGTGCTCCATCCACTGCACCACCTAGCTGTCCTGTATAAAAGTTAGCCATTATTATTAATTGAAAAGCACTTACCACATTGCCTGGCTCATAGCAAGCATTACATAAATGTTAGCGTAGTAGTAATAGTAGTAGTAGTAGTAGTAGTAGTAGCAGTAATGTTATGACGCTGAATTCATGGCAATGATAGATTTGAAGCAGTTATCCTCTATTTTTTTTTTGGTTTGTTTTTCTAAGAACAAATCCTAATAACAGTCATTGTGTTCCTTCAACTTAGGTAAATCTGTTGAGGGGGGAATTTTTTTTCTCTTCCATAGAAAATAAAATGCTATGACCAAATAAGAGATAGAAAACATAATTAAATTCAAAATGGACAATTTTTATAACATTAAGTTGAAAAGTTTTGCACAAACAAAACTAATGCAACCAAGATTAGAAGGAAAGCAGAAAGCTAGGAAATAAGTTTTACAACCAGTGTTTCTGATAAAAGTCTCATTTTTCAAATATATAGAGAACTGAGTCAAATTTATAAGAATACAAGTCACTCCCCAATTGCTAAATGGTGAAAGGATATGAATAGGTGGTTTTCAGATGAAGAAATTAAAGCTATCTATAGTCATATAAAAATGCTCTAAATTGGTTAGAGAAATGCAAATTAAAACAACTCTGAGGTAGCACCTCATACCTATCAGATTGGCTAATATGGCAGAAAAGAAAATGATAAATTTTGGATAGGATACAGGAAAATTAGAACACTGATGCATTGTTGGTGGGGTTGTGAACTGATCTAACCATTCTGGAGAGCAATTTGGAACCATGCCTAAAGGGCTGTAAAACTGTGCATACCCTTTAATCCAGCAATACAGCTAGTAGGTCTGTAATCCAAAGAGATCATACAAAAGGAGAAAGGACCCACATGTACAAAAATATTTATAGCAGCTCTTTTTGTGTTGGTAAAAAATTGGAAATTGTGGAGATGCCCATCAGTTGAGGAATGGCTGAACAAGTTGTGGTATATGAAGATAATGGAATACTATTGTGCTATAGGAAATGATGAGCAGGAGGATTTCAGAAAACCCTGGAAAGACTTACATGAACTGATACTGGGTGAAGTGAGCAGAACCAGAAGAACATTGTACATAGTAACAGCAACATTGTGTGATGATCAACTATGATAGACTTAGCTCTTCTCAGCAATACAATGGTTCAAGACAGTTCCTAATGACTCATGATGGAAAATGCTAACCACATCCAGAGAAAGGGCTATGGAGTCTGAATGCAGGTCAAAGTATACTGTTTTCAATTTTGCGGGTTTTTTTTTCATGGTTTTTCCCTTTTGTTCTTATTCTTCTTTCACAACACGACTAATGTGAAAATATGTTTAACATAGTACATGTATAACTATATCAGATTACTTGCTGCATTGGGGAGGGGTATGGAGGGAAAAAGGGAGAAAAATTTGGAACTCAAAATATTACAAAAATAAACGTTGAAAACTATCTTTACTTGTAGAAAGAAATAAAATACTACTAAGTGCAAAAAAGGAAAGAAAAGAAAATGAAGTAACTGAAAAAATAAAATTCACCAACTATGAGACTCCACCAGACTACTTCAAATAGGGCACATTCTCTTATGAATGAATCTGAACTAGGCAGGATACCATTCTAGTCCTACTGTATTCCGATAATAAGAACATGGAGGGTTATTTCACAGAATCTTAATATCTTAGAGTTAGAAGTGATCTCAGAGATGATCTAACACTACCCATTTATGGACAGAAATCATCTCCATAGGATTCTAGATAAAGAAAGAGTCAGCCTTTCCTGAGAAACCTCTAGTAATGGGAAATCTCTAGGGATAAAAATAGTCTATTCTATAGGTGCTCAGCATTATTTATTAAAGTTTTTCCTTCTGTGCAGGTGAAATCTTCTTCTCTGAAGTTTGTCCTTATTGTGTCTTGGTTCTGGAACCAAGCAAAACTACTTAAAACCTTCTTTCCTACATCAGTCCTTCAAAATACTTAACTAAAGCTAGGATAAATTTATTAGTAGTCCTTTTATGCTGTTTTAGTATAGGCTCATACACAGCTCTTTCTTTATCTTTAAACATCTCTCCCTCCTCGAAAACTTTAAAGCTCTCCTTTCTAGAGCTCTCCTTTGCCCTGTCAAAATACCACAAATTATTCTTAAGGGAAGGCTGGAACATGGTAAACGGTAGATGCTTAACAAATATTTACTAAATTGTAATTTCAAATTTTCTTTTTGAAAAATAAGTTGAATTACCTGTGGAACAGTTGGGGATTTTCTACTTTACCACCAGAGGACAATGCTGACCAAATGCTCCAACTTAGCAGAAAGAACCAAGTCCCATCAGTTACATGGTCATGGTCTGCAGTACCCCTAAGCTCTCTCCAGCTCTCAGAAAGCTGGTTGCTTATCTTCTTTTGCTCTGATCCTTTTAAGGGTAACTGTACTACTGTCATTTCTTGAGATATGGATTTATTCAATCAGATTTTTTTCCTCTTAATTGGAGAGAGTGGTGTGATGGGATGTTAGCAAGAGCAAAAACCAAAAAAAGGAGGGCTTTTTTAATGCACAAAAGAAAAAAGACAGAACTTCAGGAGGAACACAGATCAAAAGGATAGTCTTGAAAGCAATGTGTAGACTTCATTATATACTTTTTTATAAAGCAAGAAGTATGAAATAGAGATTCACGATTTCATAGAGAATCTTTTTGTGTTTTACTGTGTGGGCAGAAATGCCCCCTTTGATGTTAAAGTCCAGAATTTTAAAAGTATACATTTAAAAAAGAGAGAGAGATAACTTTCCCAGCCCATGGTTTTCTCTGAGAGTTATTTCACTTTAGCACCTTTGGCAACTCTTCCCCATTTTATGTATTTACAGAGGGAGGGGAACCAAGAACGGATCTGTTGCCCATTTTTTATCCAGAATATAAACTTAATATTTGCTCTCAATTAAATATGTTTCTATTTGTTTTGGGCTCCTACTTAGTTTGGAAGGTATACCTAAGTCATATTTACACAATTAGAATAACTCCAAACATCCAATGAACCTGAGGTAGGTGACAGTCTGAAAGTCAAAGGGGCCACCTGCTTATTTTTCTATTATTCAATGAATTGGAACTTTTAGAAACTTAGAGTCTTGAGATATTGCCGATGTATCACCCTAGGCAATGCTATGCCTCCTTAGCATGCACAGACTGTTAGTTTTTAGGACCTTGTTGATGATGTCTAAGATATTTAGATTAACACAAAATAATAACATGCAGTGGTATAAGACTTTAAGATATTTATAAATGGCATGATATTTTCATGACCTTTTGAATTCCATTTTGGAAAATCATTTTTCTTCATTTTCAATACTCTGCAGTATTTTTCAGTAAATTCCCATGACTTAGATCTCACTCCTCTTGTTTCTGTCTTAGATAATGCTTTCATCCTCTCACCTTTGAATTTCAGCAGGAGTTTTTACCAGACCATATTACCTGGGTCACACTCTCAGTTTCTGAAACATAGCATCTTTTGTTTGGGTATTTACACAAGAGTGCCAGAACCCTGGGCCTGGAGTCCCAAAGACCTGAATTCACATCTGAACTCAGTTACTTACTAGCTGTGTGACAAGTTAGCTTGCTGTCTGCTTCAGTTCCTTTATCTGTAAAATGGGACAGTAATAGTACCTACCTCCCAAGGTTGTAACGAGGATAAAATGAGAGAATTGTTGTAAAGCTCTTCACGAACTCTTAAACTTATTCTTCTACTTTTCCTTCTCCTCCTTTCTCCTTCTTTTTCTCTTTCTTCTCTTTCCTCTCCTTCTCCTTTTCTTCTTCTCTTCCTCCTCCTCCTTCTTCTTCTCCTTCTTCTTCTCTCCTCCTTCTCCTTCTCTTTCTTCTCCTTCTCATTCTCCATCTCCTTCTTCTCCTTCTCCTTCTCCTTCTTCTTCTCCTTCTTTTTCTTCTCCTTCCTCTCTTCCTCTTTCTCCTTCTCCTCCTTCTTCTCCTTCTTTTTCTTCTCCTCCTTTTTCTTCTCCTCCTTCTTCTCCTTCTCCTTCTTCTCCTTCTCCTCCTTCTCCTTCTCCTTCTTTTTCTTCTCCTTCTCCTTTTTCTTCCTTTTTCTTCTCCTTCTTTTTCTTCTCCTTCTCCTTTTTCTTCCTTTTTCTCCTCCTTCTTTTTCTTCTCCTTCCTCTCTTCCTCTTTCTCCTTCTCCTCCTTCTCCTTCTCCTCCTTTTTCTTCTCCTCCTTCTTTTCTCCTCCTTCTTTTTCTTCTCCTTCCTCTCTTCCTCTTTCTCCTTCTCCTCCTTCTCCTTCTCCTCCTTTTTCTTCTCCTCCT
>CM053772.1:186054078-186082480 GCA_028658325.1 Potorous gilbertii | reverse complement strand
CTCCTCCTCCTTTTTCTTCTCCTTCCTCTCTTCCTCTTTCTCCTTCTCCTCCTTTTTCTTCTCCTCCTCCTTCTCTCCTCCTCCTTTTTCTTCTCCTTCCTCTCTTCCTCTTTCTCCTTCTCCTCCCTTCTTCTTCCTCCTCCTCTTCTCTTCTTCTTCATCATTACTATTATTGTATTTCTTATAGCTGGTTGGTCCATTTCACGTATTAAGGGTTTTCAAATGTAAGCTCTACATTATGACACAGTGGAAATAGTGATGAATTTGGTGTCTGAGGACCTGACTTTGAATCCTAACTCTGATTCTTTTTGTTTGACTTGAGATATTTGTTTAAACACTTAGCACAGTGTCTTGCCCATAGTAGGTGCTTTATATGTGCTCATTTCCTTCCCTTCTACCGTTAAGTTCAAAATTCTATAAAATGAGCTTTTAAGGCACATCAGTTTCTTAATGCAGGCTATTGGAATGGTAGAAGTATATAAAAGTCATCTAAATTTCAACTCCAGGTGCCAAATGTAGTTTTCAATAATTTTCCCTTTAAAATTTCTCTGCTCTAGTCTTCTTCCAGTGCCTTATCCAAAGGCAAGGCGGGCACCTTTCCATTTCTGGCAGATACCGACAATCTTAAAGGGTTTCCAGTACAGCATAGGATAATAAACTTCGATTTGGAAGGTCTTCAAGGTCATTTATTCCAACCCATTCACTTTTCCAGTGTGGTAATAGGCACAGAGAAATTAAGTGACTTGTCCAAGGTTACACAGGAAGTAGTTGGTAAAGTAAGGATTGAAACCCTAGGTCCTCTGACTCCAAAGCCATCACCCTTTCCACTGTACTGTGCTGCCTCTGTATCTGTCCTCCTACCACCAGTCTAGCTAAGTTCAAGACATTTGCCACACAAAAAATGAACACTGATGGTGGGTTTCTTTGACCTCAACAGCTTATGAAGATAATCTGATGAGGCAGAGAAATCATTGGAAAAAGAGTGCTTATTCTATCAAAATGGCGCTATCCTTGAAACTTGGAAGTTATGTCCGTAGACTGTACCTTATAAAGCTGCATAGTGCTTGAAATTGTTCTCGTACTATATCTGAGAGAATGCAGTCAAAATCCTGAAAGACAAAGCAGAAAACAACACACAAAAACAAACTTATAAGCACAAATGATATTGAAAGCAATCATCTACCCAAATTTATGCAACCAAGTAGGAAAAAAGGATGTCTCCTGGGGAGAGGATGGTCTAGTAAAACACTTGAGTGAGTCAACAAATTGCTGCATTCCTTTAAGAATAACTCCCTTAAATTCTTACCCTGATGCCTCAAGGAAGTGACTTGAGTTCAATAGCAGATCCAGAGCCTACTCCCTGACAAGCTTTCAAGTCTGTGGTCCATGGACCAGCCTAGCTAAGTTCAAATAAACTCATCATCAGACCAGACTCAGAGTAAAGAAGATTTTGGCCACAGCAAGCCTCAGAAACCATCTGCTAAATTCCTGAGGATAGGGGATAGTGGACCCAAGAATTTACAGATCCTTGAAGTAGGAATTATAAAATCTCAGATTTAGAGTTCCAAGGGGCCTCATCTATTCCAGGGGTTTCCATTTAGTGGTTTGAGACCCCTTGTTGGTTCATGACATTGGTCATCCTTTAATGATTCCTTAATTAGTAAATAATTATAAGTAATATTATAAGTAGTATATTAATGGGTTTCACAACCCTTTTGTTGTCACTGAAAGGGGTTCACAGAACAAAAATATTGGGAACGAGTAAACTTCCAAATGCCTCATTTTACGGATGAAGAAATTGATCCTCATAGGGGATAAGTACTTTTCCCAAGGTGGCACAGGTAGTAAGTAAATGACTCAGGATTCAAATCTGGGTTTTCTACACTCTTTCTACTATGTCAAATAACATTTTCAAGCCTTTTTGCAGTTGATAAGGTACTTTATCTACATTATCTTGTCTCAATAGGATTTAATAAAGGTAAACTGAGGCACAAATATCCAAGAACAATCAATTTATTAGTAAAGTGTGAATTTAGTAAATAGAATCTCTTCCTCAGCAAAGCTAAGACCTTGAATGAGGGTCTCAGCTCTCTTTTATAGTTTTGGGGAGTACAGAAAAAGGAAGTCTAGCATCATCCATGGAAAAAATATGATTGAAGGGAAAATTGGTTATGAAGTCTAGCAACAACTCCCCTTATTAAATAGGAAATATTCATTGTGAGTCCAGCTGCATCTGCAAGGACAGAGAGAGGAAACCTGACTTCTTTGGATAACAAACGAGACATCCAAGAAGGATAACTTGGTGTTGTAAAGATACTAGGCCAGGCTCCCTGATGTCCATCTGCCTGCAAGGGCAACAGATTTCCTGGACTCGGGAACAGAGCAGGAGGACTGGATTTCTAAACTTTACTCATTGCTGGACAGTCGAATTTCTGAACTAAATTCAAACACAAAGAATCGTGGCTTAGGCAGTTAGAGGACAAAATCAACTAACTGTGAACAGGATCAATTTTAAAAAGATACAGAATCAATCTGATTAGTTCAATCTCATTTGGTCCTCACAATAACTCTATAAGGCAGGCAGGGGATGCATTCCTTTAAATCTCTTTTTTAAAAGATGCATCACCTGAGATTGAGACAAATTGACTTACTCAAGACCACACAGCTTTAGATGGAAAGTGCAGGATTTCTAATTGAAAATCCAGTGATATTTTCATTAGACCACAAACACCTCAATTACAACAGTGATTCAAAATTTAGCAGATCTTATTTCCACATTTCCTTAAATAGGAAATGAAAGTTATAATTTTTAAGCTACTTAATGTTCATTTTATCTTATGAATCAGGACCACTCTTACAATTCTGCCAAAGGACATAACAATATGACATGACACTTTGATCCTTCCAAATCAGGATATTTCCTGTACTGACACAGATCATCACTCCTCCCTGCCTCAGAAGATAGAAGGCCATGAGTTGCTGCTGCCAAAAGAATGATCACCTGGTGGCCAAACTTTGGCCTGAATTATCCATTACTCTTCTAGACTGTTGTGATAGTGAAATTGGGGGCTGAACAATTTCATTCACCAAGCTGTACCTTGCATATAGCAGGAATTTAAGAAATATTGATTGACTTGAACTTATTGGATCGTGCTACTTTGAGTAAAGCAAATACATGGACAATCTAAATTTGCAAAATATAAATGAGTGGGAAATTACATTGTAGACGTGTCTTTTAGATAGCAAGCTTCTCTAGTGTATTAAAATTACTTGATTTACAAAAGTCTGACATCTACAGATGTTTCCAGAATCCAGTAATCAATGTAAGATGAACTAATTGTATACATTTAAATACAGAAAAGCTGTGCCTACCCACTGCTCCCTTCACATTTCAGAGTTTTTAGATACAACAAGCTGAGGATGTGAGATATCACAACTGCTTTCTTTTTTTTTCTATCTCCTTAACTACCAATAAACATGGTTCCTGATTTAAATAATATGTGACTTTAATATGTTGAACTATGCAATACTTTATAGGATGTTGAATTGAAGACATGCCTGACAATTGAATATGTCAATAATATGGATGAAGGAAAATAAAGTTATTTGTTAAAGGATTAGAAAATTACCGTAGGTAGAGTCAAGATGGCAGGTTAGAGGTAGTAACCCAACAAAACTCTCCCAATATTCCCCTCCAAACAACTTTAAAATAACTACTCAAATTGAATTTTGGAGTGGCAGAACCGACAAAAAAATCAGGATGATACAGTTTTCCAGCCTAAGACAACTTAGGAGGTCAGTAGAAGAGGTCTGAGATACCAGGGTGGAAGCTAACCCAGAGTGCATGCAGCAATGGACCTTGGAGGTAGCCAAGACAGCCGCGGTGGCAGCAGCTTTGGGAACTCTCAGTCAAGAAATGGTAAGGGGATCAGACATTTGGTTAGAGATTATAGAGAACTTTTTGCTAGCACTGAGTATAGCTGGTTCTGATTGGCCAATCTATTGCCCATGCAGTTTCAGGGCAGAGAGGGGTACTACTCATTGGTCACAAAGAAGCAAGGGCCCT
Source organism: Potorous gilbertii (assembly GCA_028658325.1). Taxonomy (NCBI): domain Eukaryota; kingdom Metazoa; phylum Chordata; class Mammalia; order Diprotodontia; family Potoroidae; genus Potorous; species Potorous gilbertii. Next base: position 186,078,414 of record CM053772.1, on the reverse strand, counting down.
GGTTACAGTTCCAAATCAGAGAGGAGCACTAGTGCTTGTTGACACATGACAACAGGGGATGTAGTCATAGCTCCATGGCCCAGAGAAGTGCTAGTACTTGTGGCTGCAGTAGAGCAGGGGTCCTGCTCACAGTTCCAGGTCTAAGATGAGCCTACCACTTGTAGATGCAAGACAGCAGGGCCCTTCCTGGGTAAAGACCAGAGCACAGACCAGAGGAGTGGAAACCACACCTTTCCCAGGACGACATCCCCTAGAAAACACTGAAAAATTGCCAACCCCTCGAACTTGCTCTGAAAGCAGCATCACGATAAAGTCTAAAGTTTGGGATGATGCCTGAGCAGACTCTAACTTTAACATAAAGTTCATGGTCAAGAAATAGGCTGGGAAAATGAGCAAACAATAACAAAAATTATTCAACCATAAAAGGCTACTGTAGTAGCAGAGAAGAACAAGATATAAACTTTGAAGAAGATAAAATTGTCAAAACAGCTAAAACCAAAACCTCAAATCAAAATGCTAATTGGATACAAGCCCAACATGAATTCCTGGAAGAGATAAAGAAAGAAATAAAAGTGGTAGAGGAAAATAAATAAGAGTGATGCAAGAAAATCATGAAGAGTTAATTAACAGTTTAGTAAAAAGAGGCACACAAAAAATACTGAGGAAAATAATGCTTTAAATAACAATTGGTCTAATGGTAAAAGAGGCACCAAAATTCACTGAGAAAAAGAATTTCTGAAAAAGCTGAATAAGCTATCTAATCATATGAAAAAAATATTCTAAGTCACTATTGATCAGAAAAATGCAAATTAAAATGACTCTAAGTTCTACTTTGTAACTATCAGAAATGACAAATGCTAGAAGGGATGAGGGGGACATGGTACACTAATGAACTGCTGGTGGAGTTGTGAACTGATCTGACCATTCTAGAGAACAGTTTGGAAATACGCCTAAATGGCTATAAGATTGTGCATACTCTTTGACCCAGAAGTACTACTACTAGGTCTGTACAAAGAGATCAAAGAAAAAGGAAAAGGACCTATGTGTACAAAAATATTTATAGCAGCTCTTTTTGTCGTGGCAAAAAATTGGAAATTGAGGGAATACCCATCAATTCAGAAATGGATAAACAAATTTGGAGTATGATTGTGATGGATTTCTATAGCGCTATAAGAAATAACCAGGGGGATGGTTTCATAAAACATAATTAGACCTATATGAATTGTCACACAGTGAAGTGAGCAGTCAGGAGATCATTGTACACAGTAACGGCAATATTGTAATGATGAAAGACTTAGCTACTCTGATCAGTTCAATGATCCAGGAAAATCTCAAAGGACTTATGATGTAAAATACCATCTACCTTTAGAGAAAGAACTGATGAACTCTGAGTGGAAATGGAAATGTACTTTTCATACTGTTTTGGCGCTATATAGCTAATATGAAAGTGTGTGTTGTGATATCACATGTATAACTGATATCACTTTGTTGCCTTCTCAATGGGTGGGGGAAGGATGAGAGAGGGAGAGAATCTCAAACTCAAAAGAAAATTTTAAATGTTAAAAATGAATAAATAATAATTTTTTTTTGAGAAGTGATTTCAAAACCCTTGGAGGTGGGAATGGGGAGAAAATAACTCCACTAATTTCAAAGTCCACTAAAGTGGGCATACTCTTTGACCCAGTGATACCATTACTAGGCTTATACCTCAAAGAGATCAAATAAAGAAAGAAAGGTTCTTTCTCTCTCTCTTTCTCTTTCTCTTTCAGTATATGTAAGGAGTGGAGGGAAGGAAAAGAAATAAATGATTGATAATTTTTTTAAAAAAGAAAGCAATTTTTAAAAAGAAAAATAATAAATTCAGATGCTCATAGAAACCTAATCATCTTAATAGCTATTTTAAACATTCATTAACTTTGTTTATCATCATAATATTCTTCTGTTTGTTGTGCTCAATTCCCATTGAACAAAATATAGAAGAAATTAATTCGTTTTTTAAAAATCTTTCATCAAGTTTCAAAGCACTAAGGAAAATAAAAGTGTTTTATTGATTAGATTGTGGGGCTGAAAAGCTTTTAGATGCATCCTCAAGTCAATGAAAGTTCTATGGGTACAGATTGTCAAAAGAAATAAAATGAAAGAGCTGAAAAATAACTCAGCGAGAAAAGCTACTGCCTCTCATTGCTTCTTCCACGTAAAAAAAGAAAAGAAAATTAATAAATGCATGCTACTAGAGTTCTGGAAAGTAAACATTAGTGCTCAAGTCAAATTAACATTTAAATTTTTAATTTTAATCTAAATTATTTTAAAATTAAGTTATGAATTTTAAACTAGCACCACTTCTACTAAAAATAAAATAAATCATCTTCATTCTAAGATAATACTACATTTGGGATGTTTAAAAATTCTATAGTAGGTTACTTAACCTTTCTTCTTCCTTGTTGCTCTTAGAATCTATCTCTCCTCGTCATTGAGCATTTTTAGTTATACTCATAAGAATAATGGACAAATGAAGGGAAACATTTTATATACATTTTCACAACTGATTCTTTGTAAAGGGAATACAAGAAAGGATGTCTTTTAAACAATTCTCACTTATGAATCTTTACTCAGTTTCCCTTCCATACACTAATAACTAATATATATAGTGCTTTAAACCTTCAAAATTTGGATCTCACAAAAATCTACTGACTACTACAAGCACTATTGGAAAAATTTGCTTGCCTACCCTTTGACCACATGACTGAAACCACTGAACAGCAAGAACTAGTTCCTTTGAGGGCAGTGGCAGACAATTCTCAAAGACCAAGTGGTAGAGACAAGTTGCTGATGTGCATTGCTGGAAAGAGTTACTATACCCTAAATGCCCTGAATTGATAAAATCACAGGTTCATACTAAAACAAAAGAAAACAACACCCCTTCATCCCCTCTCAAAAAAAAAAAAACCCACAAGATATCATCAGACATGTAGAATAAAAAGAAAGTGCTACACCATCTTGAGGTGGCGGGAGTGGAGAGATGGAGAGAAAATTTGGAACTCATAATCTTATAGAAGTGAATGTTGAAAACTAAAAATAAATTTAAAAAAATTTCTAAATTAAGTGCTAAATATATTAACTGATCAACCAAGGATAGCTACAGCCTATGTCCAGTTCTTAAGGAGTTTACAATTCATTATGGGTTAGAAACCACATACACAGGAGCTATGATACCAGAGAGAGTGAGATAAGTGAGGAAGAGTCAAAAGAAGTGTTTGGGTATATCTGAGCAGGAAAAGAAATCGCTTTAGGTTGGGAAGGAGGGGTGAGTATTAGAAAAAGACTATGAGGAAAGTCTTTTAAAAATGAGGGTAATTTACAAAAACAGTCCTGGGGTTGAGAACAGGGCCCATTTTTGGCACAAAGAAAGGCAAAAGGTATGGACGTAGGAGAAAGCTTATTGCAAACAGAGGAAAAAAGAATAATTCAACTTAATTGGAGCAGTGTATATAAAGGAACATAGTATGTGGTATAGCTAGAAACAAAGTCAACAAAAAACAAAATAGGATAAAAATCAGGTTACTTTCAAATCAATAAAATTTATTAACCAGATGTTTATTTTACCAGGACTATCATAAGCACTGGGGATACAAAAACAGTCAAAAGACAGTCCCTACATTCAAGGATCTTACAATCTAATGGGAAAGACAACATGAAAACAAATATATGTGAAGCAAGGATAAATAGAAAAACTTATGCCTGTTACTTAAGTGTTGGGACATGGGAGCAGAGGGAAAAAAGGGAAAAGAAAAGGATCTTGTGATTTCCCACTGAGGAAATTGCTTCTTCCAATGCAGATCATCAACCGTTCTGAAATTTATAATCTAAGAGAGGGTCCTGGGGCACTGTGATTAAATAGACTTGTCCAGGGTTGTATAGCCACTGGATGTATCATTGGATCATAGAGTCATTGAGCTTAGATTTAGTGCTGGAAGAAACCTTATAGGTCATCTGGTCTACCTCTGTTTACAAATGAGATTTAGAAAAGCTAAACGACTAGCCTGGGATTCTACAAATAATAAATAGAGAGGGGGAAGGAGTAAAAGTAGGAATCTAGGTCTCTCTTATTTAGATAGTAATATGCCATGTCTTTTCTCTGTAATACCTTATTTGCCTTTTATCTAAGGCATCTCATATCTTTCCTTAAATCTAAGATGAGTCAATGTTTTAATCAGTGGAGCCTGAAATAATAAGTAAATACTAAGTAAAAGCAATTCTTTATATAAGAGTAGGGTAACAAAGAGGAAGCATCTAGCTCACCTTCCTAAATTTGATTTGGGAACCAGACTTAAAGCGTATTAAAGAATCGGAACCATGGCTAAGAGGCTAAACTGGTGGAGGACCAGAATGAGATCAAGAGCTAATTCAGGTCCAAGGATATAGTCTGATGATGTACCTAGTATCTTAAGGAAAGCTCTTTTTTCATTCTTTTCCTAACCTTTGCTTAACAGGAAATAGAGCAACCCTCTAAGGGTTTGGTTATTGATTATCTGGCCCTAAAGCAGGGTAGCTTGTAAAATCTGGTTTGGTGGTAGAAGAGGAGAGTCAAGTAGTGTTGAAAGATTTCAGGAGAAAGAAATCTTAAGAAAAATGATAATCAACAAGCATTTATTAAGTATTTACTGTGTGCTAAGCACCATGCTAGGTAGGCATTAGTGGCAGAAAAACAAAACTTTTAATCCCTACCATCATGAAGCTTACAAGATAGTAATCTATACTTCCAAGAAGGAAAAAAAGGAAGCTGGGCTGACATATACCTTCCTCCTCCCATGCCCATAGTCTTCACAGAACAAAGCCCCTTAATAAAAGGATTTGTTCTATAAAACTTGGATTCAATCAAAAGGTCACATCCAAGGACCTAGAAAGCCACATGTGCCTCAAAGGCACAGGCTCCTCAGCCCTGCACTAAACCAAGTCCTGATCAGAAAATCCAAGAAAAAAATAATCACAGTGAGTCTTTTTTTCTTAGTCCAGGTCAATACAGTGAGGCAGAAGGAGAAGTCTGCAGATACTGGGAATGGCCAGAAGTAACTTGTACCTTGTATCTTGGGGACTTGCCCTGGACAATGTACCAGAAAAAGAAGAGGCCCCAGATCTGGTGCAAAGGAGCTTGACTTTCTGAAGGAGCAGGAACAGATGCAACTAATATTAGGGAGAAACATTTGACAGGGAAAAATCTTTGCAGAAATTTCTGTGATAAAGGTCTTATTTCCAATTTATATAAGGGAGTGATTCAAATTTATAAGACTTATAGTCATTCCCAAATGATAAATGGTCAAAGCATAGGAACAGGCAGTTTTCAAAAGAAGAAGTTCAAGCTATCAATAATGGAAATGATACGGTTTGGGATCCCCAAAATGCAAGGGTACAGGGTCAGTCTGCCTTGAAAGAATTAGACCACTCAAGTCCTCTTTCAGTCAGAGTCACACCAGTTGGGCTTGTGAGATTCCTAGCACACTTTTATAAAGGAAAAGGCTGGGACAAAATATGGATGAGATCAAGGAGTGCCAAGTAGCCTGGGATGGGCCATGTGCCTTGAGTGGAGGCACCAGTAATCTGGGCTACTAAAATATATGGGAAAAGTCAGGGACTGGGTTGCTTTCAAAGACAAGGTCTTTTCCTTTTAAGGATTCAGGTCTCATCATTCCCCCCTCAAACAAATGGGACCTAAAATCTTTGGGGATAAGGGAGAATGGTCTCAGCTTCTTCAATTGCTTCCTGCTGGCAAGGGCCATAGTGTTGTTCCTGACGCGAGGGGGTCCAAGTTTGACTAGAATTGATCACAGCATGAGTCCAGGGGACAATGTGTAGGCATGGGCTGGTACCCACTGTTTGCTACCAAGTGTAGGTGAATATCCTGTAGTCTGAAAGACAAAACTCTGACAAGCAAGTTCAATGTATAGGGCCCAAATATAGGGAGAAGCGAAAGTGATGTCAGAATAGGGGAAAACAATGCAAGAAAGCAAGAGCCCCGCTAGAATCATTTATATTTGATATACAGGGTTATCTGATCTTGTTATTGTCTCAAAAGACCGCACTCTGATTCCAGGGCTTTAAGAGGATCAGATGCTATTGGGAAGTAATAACACTTTTGTAGGTAGAAGTCCCCCCTTCCCCCCTAGGATACTTAAGTAATGACTGGGTCAGATAGCTTACCTCCCTCTAAGAAAATTGATTGCACTGAAATTCTCTTTTCCCAAACCAAACTTAAGATGTTTCTCATTTAATTTCAGTAATTAATAGCAATATCTAATTACTAAATAGTTTAGGATATAGAAAGGAATCTAATTTTAGGCTGAACAGCTCAGATCTTAAACATATTTTATTATCCCAGCCTTAGTCTACGGGCAGATGACAAGTCTGAGTACTAATTTACTGACCATTTCCTCAGATTATAGAAATTTACTATAAAAGGATAAGGCAGGGACATGATTTGCTAATTCCACCTCGTAGCCAGATTGGTAACATTCCTAGAATATTTGTCATTTCCTTCTCCAACTCATTTCAAAGACAGGGAACTGAAGTAAACAAGGTTAAGTGACTTGCCTAGGACCACACAGGTAGTAAATGTTGGAGGCTGGATTTGGACTCATGAAGATGAATCTTGCAGATTCAAAGCCCAGTGTTCTGTGCACTATGGCACCACCTGGCTGCCCTGCCAGCTTCCATTAGACTATAAGAACCTTGTGGGAAGGGAGTTGATTTCAACTCTGAATCCCATGCTCCCAGTATAGTGCCTTGCATATAAATGTCTGCTAAAATGGAAATGCAAAAGTATGTGTCCCATGAATATTTAATCAGATACTGCTCCTTTTAAGGGCTTCCTTCCCACACCCAAGAATGACTCTATGTGCAGAGAGCCCTTGATGAACCTGCTTCTAAAACAAGCCCCTGCACACTCCTGTATAATGGTTTAGGGTGAAGAGAGAAGAGAACCAGAGACTTGCTATCATCATAGCATGACTTTTATCAGCCCTGAAACATGCTTTTAGCAGGACTAAGTCTTTAATTGAAAGAATGTGCCATAGTAGCTATTAGAAGGAGCATAAATAATGAAAGATGGTGCCTGGAAAATGGCAAGCTGACTCGGCCTCTTTGTATCATTCATTAAATTCATCTGCAAAAGCTAGAAGTTATTAAAAATGCATGGAAAATTCCTTTTTAAGTATTAACACACTGCTACTTTAAATGTTCATTCTGCCTGAGGTGACAGTGGGCTGAGATTCTTACTTGAAGGCACTTTTTGCCCTCATGCCCTCAGCATGCTGCCTGGGCCTCGGGAGGCTAAACAAATTGCTATCTTAAAAATTCATTATAGGGGCTGTTCCTTTTCCAAGATATAAAATGCACTCACTATAATATTTGCTTTTCTGAGTCCCCAAAGACTTTCATCTTAAAGGCCCAGTACACTTGGATGTCATCATCTCTTGTTCATTATTGATAGGTTAGATACAGTTTAAAAAAAAGTCACACCCAAAAGCTCTAAAACCGTGGGTGGAAGTGGTAGCAAGTACATTAATTTCCCTAAAATGAGCATGTATAGTATTGAGTCCACATATGCCAATGTTTTCTTTAATTTTCAAAATTTTGAAAGTTAATGGGATTTAAGATTTTTTTCCAGTATTTTCTACTCTTTCAGATAACTTGTATATCAGTTAGTGCCAGTTAATAGTGATATTAACTGATAAAATACCAGTAACAGTAGGATACCAGTAAATACAGTTTTATATGCCTATTCTTCCATTAAAAATTTTTTTTATGAGAATCATCAAGTCAACACCATCTTTAATTAAGATTCTGGTAGGAAGAAGCAAGTTTTCATAAGGGATATTCAACAAAGTACTATATCCTTACAACTTGACAATTTACTGAATGATCTAGAGAATTTGTGATTTCATAGTGCTTATTTGTTGAGTATAGATATGCATTTGATTCAGTAGAACAAAATTCTGCCTTATAGGCTTTTGTACGAAGGTGTAAAATCATTCAAGATTCCTGAGAAGATGTAATAATGGAAATAACATCCTATTCAACAACCCTCTGATAATAAACATCAGATCAAGCACAAAACAGAGTAAGGTACTCCCAATGGTGATGGAGGAAATCCAGTGCAGAGTCTAGGTCTGAAAGGATTCCCCATGGATGGCACAGCCCTACAAATGCTCTAGTTTGTAGATCAAGTCCCAAGACATTTCAGAACTTCCCGGAAAGAAGCTGCAATGATTCAGAGTTTGTTTCATCAATCTACATGGAAAAGACCAAGTGAATGAAAATGAAGAACATCTATTGCCCAAATTTCAACACACATCTGAATGGAAACTCTACAGAGCTTGCCCAATCTGGGATAGAGAGTACAGATGGACAGTTAGCCTGGCCCAGAGTTGAAAAAGAGAATAGCATTCTGGACTGCTTTTGGGAAACTGTAAAGCTTTTCACTGACCCCAAGCTTCCCACGAAAGCAATTAAATATAAACATTTTACCTATGTTGCTATATGGCAGTGGGAATTGGAACACAACTTATTGGAGTTAGTATTATATATGAGTATCCCCTAGGGAATAGAAAAGTAAATAATGAATGAGGACCTCTGAAAAATAGAAGACAAGGATAAAATAAAGGAATTGGATGATAGGAAGAGAACACAGACTGGTTAAATGGCCAGAATGAGGTGATCAGCTAGAGGGCTCCACTGGAACTGGGTGGACCCCCTACAGTGAACTTTTGCAAGAAGATGCATGACAGTTCCATCAGTTGAGCAAGTACGAATAAGTTGTAATCTCCTTTTCATGAGAGAACTCCAGGATTAATGGAATCATAGATCCATCTGAATATCTGAGTTCGGTAGAGGAGCATCATGGTGTGGTAGGTAGGACACAGACCACCATTGTTCCATCTTGCATTAGACACCTGCTAGCTGTATGATTTTAGGCAAGTGTGCCTCAGTTCTCTCATATATAAAATGAGAAGATTGAACTCAGTGACCTCTGAGGTCCCTTCCAACTCTAAATAAATGATTCTGTAATGACTAGCAGGATGAATTCAGAAAAACCTGGAAAGATTTACATGAACTGATGCAAAGTGAAGTGAGCAGAACCAGAAGAATGTTGTACACAGTAACCACAATATTGTAGGAGGGAGAACTGTGAATGACTTAGTTATTCTCAGCGATACAATAATCCAAAATAATAGAAAAGGACTAAAGATGAAGCATACTCGCCACCTCCAGAGAAAGAACTGATGTTATCTGAATACAGACTGAAGGAGGCTATTTTTCACTTTCTTTCATTTTTAAATTTGAGTCTCCTTAAAGAAAATTACGAATATGGAAATGTTTTACATAATTGCACATATATTACCTATATTTTATTGCTTACAGTCTCAGGGAGCAGGAAGGGGAAGGAGGGAGAGAGGGATAGAATTTAGAGCTCAAAAAATTTTTAAAAACCAAATTCTAAAAAATTATTTTAACATGAAATTGGGAGAAAAATAAAATATTATATATTAAAAATAAATGATTCTATTGGAACAGTCAGTGCCAATGTTTTATACTTCTAGGAAGAAAATGGTTTGTGTGGTTCTTGGCACAGAACACTAATGAACCTACTGACTCAGGGAGTGAGGACAGATGATTAGGAAGGAGTTCCTGTTAGGAATTCTAGACTAGTTAATGAATAAAAGAAATAAAATTCTAGACATACGCTGTTGACCTAAAATTCCAAAGTATGGAGCATAGATAGGAAGAATATTTGTGAATAGGAGTAGCCTGAGGAGAAGGAAAAATAAATGTCTAAATTCTGGAGATAAGTGTCACAAACTCCTTCTACTCCTCATAAAATACTTATCCTGAATGATTGGGGCTATCTGAAACCCCTTTGACAGGTAACAGAGCTGTTCATTCCACAGTTAAAAATGAATTTAAAATGCAAATATCCCCATGGAGAGATAAAGTATTGACTGAACTTTACTCTACGGTATAAATGTCCGATATTAAATTCATCCTTAACAGCAAAGTTCTGACTTGGCAGGGGAGGGGAGGGAGGAGGAAGAGAGAATAGAACACTGGCGAAGAAAAAAAACAATCAAATGGCTTAGGAAGGTGATCTTGGATATACTACTTTTCTACTTCAAATTTTGCCTGGGGTCTGATCCTACTGGTAATTTACTTATCAGGGTAGATGGGGATGGTGACAAGTGGTACTGGTATAGGAAGCAAAGGGGAAAAGAGCTTTGGTAATATGATTTTGGTGGTGGTGGTAATTTCAAGGTGTAACAAGGGACTTATCAGTGATCCCTTGCTAAATGGAATCCTTCCTTCTCCTTCACCACCATCATAAATCTAAGATGCAAGGGGAATTATAGGATATAAGGGGAATGAACAGAGACAATGAGACATAAAGGTTCACTAGATTCAGAGGTTTGCCTAGGTGTGTCCATTTCAGACTTTTCTTGGTCTTTTCACATGTAAAGGATCCAGCTAGCTTGCTGAGGATTGGCAGAGGCAATGTATTTGTCCCTGATTGAGGTAATTCCTGTGAAAGATTAAAAGCAGAAGAATCAAGCTGTGGGGTCAGACAAAGAGACAGCTCCCTTTTGGGAATGCATCTGATAGAACAAAGTAATGGGGGTAGGATGGAGGAACCCTGCCTTCCCAACTTATCAGCAATAGTGTCTTATAGCAGAATCACATGGTCAACATCCAGTGATAAAGAATACAACTGTAGAATCAATCAGAAAGAAGAGTAGAATTGGCGGCAGAAGATAAGGCAGCAATCGGCATCTGAAAGGTAGACATTCAATGATCTAATGCCCGATTTCCTCTAAAATGGGGGGAAAATAGATGCGACAAAAGAAAGAAATAGAATTAATAACTAAAATAGAATTATCTGGTGAAGTTTGTACCTGTGTTAAATTTACCTGAGAACTAGAAAGGTACCACTTTCCTGAATTCAGTGGATAGGTGAAAAAGAGAGGAACAGACTGGTTTTAAAATGAAGGAGATTATGTGTAAGGATTTAATATAATGATCTTTCCTTCCTTCCTTCCTTCCTTCCTTCCTTCCTTCCTTCCTTCCTTCCTTCCTTCCTTCCTCCCTTCCTCTCTCTCTGTCTCTCTGTCTGTCTGTCTCTCTCTCTTTCTCTCTCTTTTTCTTTCTTTCCTAAAAGACCCAGTACACTCTGAAACCCACAGATTAAACCACAATGGGTCCCTGACCAAGTTTTGACCTTCCTGCCTTAGAGTGAATGTTAATAACTGTTTCTCTTTGGAAACAATACCAACCCTGAGGCTCCTGCCCCTCCCAGCGTGATTTATCTATTTATTTTTTGCTTTGGTCCAGCACAGATAGTCCATATGAGTATTTGGCGATACTCCAAATTTGCACCTCCTACTTTTACTTTGTGCTGTCTCAATTCTGCTTTGCTCATAGAACATAGCACCTTTTCTGATGTGGGCATGCCATGCTGAGTGGTCCTGTGACAGTATCTACCATGTCACACAGTCAAATCCAAAGTTCTTAAGAGAGACCTTGAGAGTGTCCTTGTATTGCTTCTTCTGACCACCATGTGATCACCTGCCCCATGTGAGTTCTCCATAAAACAGTCTTTTTGGCAAGTGTACATTTTGCATTCGAACAATGTGGCCAGCCCATCGGAGTTGTGCTCTCTGAAGCATAGCTTGAATACTTGGCAGTTCAGCTCAAGCAAGGACTTCAATGACTGGTACCTTAACCTGCCAGGTGATCCTTAGAATCTTTGTAAAACAGTTCAAATGGAAGTAATTCAGTTTCCTGGCATGGCACTGGTAGACGGTCCATGTTTCACAGGCATACAACAACGAGGTCAGCGATGACTCTGTAGACCATCAGTTTGGTATCAGTCTAATACCTCTTCTCTCCCAAACTTTTCTTTGGAGCCTCCCAAACACTGAGCTAGCTCTGGCAATGCGTGCATCAACCTCATTTTCACTATGTATATCCCTGGAAAGTACACTACAAGGTAAGTGAACTTATCCACAGCATTCAAAACTTCTTCATTTGTTGTAACCAATGGGTTCACGTATGGATGGTGTGGTTGTGGCTGATGGAGCACCTGTGTTTTCTTGGTGTTAAGTATTAGGCCAAAATTAGCAGAGGTAGCAGAGAATTGATCCATACTTTGCTGCATCTCAACTTCAGAGGCTGCATTGAGTGCACAATCATCTGCAAACAGAAAATCATGCACCAACACTCCCTCCACTTTGGTCTTGGCTTGTAGCCTTGTCAAATTGAAGAACTTACCATCATTATGGTAGTTGACCTTGATGCCAAGTTCATCTTCAGTGAAAGAATTTAACAACATGGCTGAAAACATCATCCTAAAAAGTGTGGAAGCAAGCACACAACCCCATTTCATTCCACTGGTGACTGGGGAGGCACAAGAGCATCGTCTACTATCCAGAACCCAGGCAAACATGCCATCGTCACATTGATGTACAATACTGATGAACTTCTCTGGGCAGCCAAATGTTGACATAATTTTCCATAAGCCCTCACAACTAACAGTGTAAAAGGCCTTGGTCAGATTTACAAACATTGTGTATAGACCTCTGTTGTGCTTCTGACATTTCTCCTGAAGTTGTCAGATAGCAAACACCATATCAACTGTTACTCGACCCTTTCTGAAGCCACACTGGTGGTGTGAAGGATCAGCCTATTAAAGAGGACTCTAGCAAGAATTTTCCAGCAATGATTAAGAGAGAGACCCCGCTGTGATTGTCACAGAACCATCTATTCCCTTTACCTTTATAAAGGTGGACAGTGGAGGCATCCTTGAACTCCTGGGGGATAACTTCCTCTTGCCATATAACCTAGAAAATAACCTGGCATCTAATAGACTATGTGATTGTAAGGAGAAAAGACAGATAAGATGTGAGAGTGATAAAGACAATGATGTGTAGTGCAGAGTGCTGGATTGATCATAGACTTATCCTCTCCAAGCTAAATATTCACATTCATCAAAAGCGCCCACCTCCAAGGCAAAACGACTACCAGAAGAATCAATGTCAACAAATTAGAGCACTTCTCTGAGTGTGAAAAATTTCTTGCTAACTTGGAGGGAACGTTGAGCCTACATATAGTTGGCAACAGTGGAGCAGAAAAAGAGTGGTCAGTTTTCAGAGATTTGGTGTATAGCATTGCATTTGCTCATTTGGGTCAAAACATTCACAAACACCAAGACTGGTTCAATGAAAATGATGGGGAAATTCAGAAGCTGCTAAACAAAAAACAAGAACTCTATTGGATTCACCATCAGGATACTTCATCCACCTCTAACAAGGCAGCACTTAATTCCATCAAAAGCAAAGTATAGGCAAAGCTTAGAGAGATGCAGGATTCCTGGTTCAGTAAGAAGGCAGATGAAATTCAGTTTTATGCTGATAGCAACAATCCAAACCACTTTTATGATTCCCTGAAAGCCAATTACAGACCAAAAACCTATGGTGCGTCACAACTACTTAGTGCTGATGGAATCACATTAATCAGTGATAAAGACATAATCCTAGAGAGATGGGCTGAACAATTCCATGGTGTTCTCAACAGACCATCATCAATCAATGCTGAGGCCATTGATCATTTACCTCAGGTTGAAGTCAATCCCTCCTTAGCTGAACTTCCAACTGAAGAAGAGGTTTTTGATGGCCATTAGGCTCCTTTCATGTGGCAAAGCACCTGGTGCTGATTCTATTCCAGCTGAGATTTACAAAGTAAGGAGACCATTGCTCATACAAAAGTCCTCAGCCTAAAAAAGGCCAAGGTCTCTCATTGCATACTGGGCTCTCTCCAGTCATCCTGATGAATATATCTGGTCACTGGATCTAGATGGCTCAAGAGGAGAAAATGAGGCTGGTGACCTTGCACAGGCCTCCCTCACTCAAAACAAAGTCAAGTACAAGTCATGTCATCATTTGTCTGATGTCATGGTCCTCTCCGAAAATGAAGGATGAACACAGCAATATAATGAACACTACACTTAGAGAGGTCAGCAGTGGTAGATTATGTGATCGTGAATTAATCTTTAGGTTTGGGCTATTAGCCTTAAAGTTGCCAATGCAGTGTGGTAACTTCTTCCAGAAAGTCTGTTGTTTCCGTAAGTCTCTGACCATCCTAGAAGCTCTGTCAGTAACTAGCTATATATGACCATGAGCAAGTCCTTTGATCATTACAGACTTCATTTTTTATCTTCCAAATAGAGTATTAGAATAACAGATTTATATTTATAGACTAAAGGGACCTTAGAACTGATCTTGTACAATTGCCTCAGTTCACATAGGAAGAAAATGAGACCCAAAGTGAAAAAATGGCTTGACTAAAATTCTATGGATAGTAAGTAGCACAACTGAGAACAGAACCTGGGCTTTTTAACTCCTTTCCAAGTGTTCTTCTCAGTGCACCGTAGTTGGGTTAGATCAGGATTTCTTAATCTTATTTTGTGTCATGAATCCCTTTGGCAGCCTGGTGAAGACCATGGATCCCTTCTAAGAGTAATGTTTTTGAATGCAAAAAATAAAATATGTAGGATTATAAAGGAACCCAATTTTATTGAAATATAATTACAAAAATATTTTTAAAAAATAAGATTATGGACCCCAGATTTAGAATCCCTGGATTAGATAATCTCTAAAACCTCTCCCAGTTTTAGTTCTGCATGGTTGCACAAATACCATTATACCAGTAATTCCTAACTTTGTTTACCCTATAACTTCCCTAGGGGGTCCTTTGAATAAAGGGCAACCACACCATACTTCTGTCTAAAACTGACAACACTCCATGCCAACATCTATTAGAATTTCCATGTCATTAAGAAGACTATGACCACGACACATATTTTTTGTTTCGACCAGAAGGAGAAAAGATTAAAGTGAGTTACAATGGAAGGGTTGATATTTACGGTAAAGGAAAAGGCAGGGAGAAGGGAGAGAAAGAATCACAGAGAGTAGAGAGGAATGTACATGCCACATAGCAAAGGTTGCTGACCATACACTCATCTGTTCAGTCTAATTTGTTCATCCAGATAGCTTTCATGGTTTGGCAGCAGGCAACCTATGCATCAAAGAAAACTGACCCACATGCCAATTTATATTTCAAATGTATGGGGGGGGGTACTCAACCCTGCCCAAGAAAGTCACTCTACCTCCTTTCAGTCAACCTGTCAACAAGCTTTAATTAAGTGTCTGTGTTGTGCCACAAACCATACTAAGTGATGGAGACACAAGCATAAAAAGTACTTTCAAAAGCACTTTACTTTTTCTCTTGTGAAAGCATCTAAATTGAGTGTCCAGGGTTTACCTAAGCTGAAAGGTACAGATGGGAGTCAGAAAAAGAGATTGACAGAAGTGAGTGATAGTAATGACATTTATTCTTAGCATTAGGACAAGCAATGGCTAACATCAAGGTAGAGGAGGCATCAGGTGTGGGACATGACTTAATCAGGGAGATGTTACAGATTTTGCTCCTTTATACGCCATAGGGAGGTCAGGTACAATTGACTCTTAGCGTCTAAACAACTGGATGATGCTGATCAGGAGAAAAGCATGAAAGATATGATGCTACTGTCAAGACCAGCAAGCTTGAGACGAAATCTGGCAGATTGAAACTGGCAAACAACTTGTTACAGGGAGAAAATTGAGTCTGTCTTAAAAGTTAATTTAAACATCTTGAGATCTGCATAGGTGTCAAGGCACAAGGTGACCAACAAAAAAAAAAATCCAAGAGTATGAAATATCCAAACTGGCCAAATCCACGTGGGCTTCAGGGGTCTGGGTCAAAGGAAAGATGTGAGATGATCAGCATTACCACAGAGGGAAAGAGAAAAAGAGTTGAAATGAAGGTCATGCCCAGAGCAACCTATTTCTCTGAGGATATTGTTGGCACTGACTCTTGCTCACTATACTTCCATGCAATGAAGCACACAAATGTAGGGATGTATTCCTCACAAAATTAAACAAATATTCATTGAACACCTTCCAAGTTCACTATACTAGGAACTGCAGGGAGAGCTACTGAACTAGGGGAGAGATGATTTGAGTTTCAGCAGTACGAGGATCTAAGACAGGCTCATGATAGGAAACGCTGTCCACACCCAGAGAAAGAGCCATGGAGTCTGAATGCAGATCAAAGCAGAATATTTTCTCTTTTTCCTTTCTCTTGGTTTTTCCCTTTGTTCTGACTCTTTTTTCACAACATGACTAAAGTGGAAATATGTTCAATAAGATTATCATATACAGCTTATGCCAGAGGGCTTGCACTCTTCAGGAGGGGGAAGAGAAAGGGAGAGAGAAAAAATTTGGAACTCAAAATGTTGAAAACTATCTCTACATGTACCTCCCTCACTGCTCCCCCCACTATTAAGTGGGGAGGGAAAGAAGACTTGAGCTTGATTCCCACAGTAGCTCAGACACTTGCTAGTTACGTGTTTTGGGGCAATTTATTGTACTCTTCTGAGCCTCAGGTTCTGATCTGTAAAACAGGGATGATAAGACTTTTATTATTTCTGGGAATTTTGTGAGTGAATGTAGTGATGTATGAAAAATGCTACATAAAACAAAGTTATCAATTATTAGAGTCATCTACATGAGGTCCTTGCTATTCTATTATGAGGCCGTCTGACCTCCCAGAACATATAATCTAGTTGGATAAATAAGATATACACTAATGAGAAGTCTAATAGTAATATATGTGATGTCATAATGTGGTATATAATTAATTTATTGCCAAACTGTGGTCTAGATCAGTTCAGAAGAAGGTGAGTGTTGTAAAAGAACATCTGTTTATGCAGGCTGGGCTAATCATTTTACAGGGCAAAGGGATATTTTGATTCCTTACTGACTTAAGTAAAATAAAAGGTCAAGCCCAAGGGATGTTGATTCACCTTGACTCTTTTCCCCTCCTAAGAGTGTTTTCCTCATTATTTGCTATGTTAATGATACAGAAGGAGCTGAGAATTTTTATAATATTTATATACAATAGCTAAAAATTATATAGTACTTGGGCAGCTAGGTAACACATTAGATAGAGTGCCAGACCAAGAGTCAGAAGATTCATCTTCCAAATCTCACTTCTGACACTAGCTGTGTGACCCTGGGCAAGTCACTTAACCCTATTTGCCTGTTTCTTCATTTGTAAAATGAGCTAGAGAATGAAATGAAAAACCACTTCAGCATATTTGCCAAGAAAAATTCAAATGGGTCCTGGAAAGTCAGACGTAACTGAAAATGACTCAACAACCACAAAAAAGTAGCACTTAATATGTGCCAGGTAATATGCTAAGCACTTTACGATTACCATTCCATTTGATCTCACAATAATCCTGGGAGGTAGATGCTATTATCTCCTCATTTTATACTATACCACTTAACTATTTTAATTTTATATCCTTTTAAGTATGTTCTTTTAATTCCTAATTAGTAAAGTGGTTTTAATTTAAATTACAGTTTATAAGCATTTTTTTGCTGTTTAAAATCTTGAAACTTAATGGTTGGATAAAGCTTAATTAAAGACTGACTTAAAGTAGTGAAATACCTGGAGCCTTCATGAATTTATCTGGGCCATGAAGAATGCGTAGGATTTAACCACATCGAAAGGATTATGTTGTAACTTTTTCTACTTCATTTTGTTTCACTGAAAACAGGACTTTCCAAGCACCCTTTGTCAGAACTGAGAACTTAGACTGGCCCCCAGTTACAAAGTTCGCCTTGTAACTATATGATGTTATAACCTCATTGAAAAAGAAAGGTTCCAGTATATGAGGAGAGGCAGGTGGCATGAACCATATCCATTAGTAGTAACATAGTATTTGGTATTTTTCAGGCAAAAGGCTAAAAGTACTTTACATAATAATCACATTACTATAATTAATGAGGTATTTACAGAAGAAATAACAAATACTATTTCCTATAATGCTACAATTCCATTCATGAATGTAATAAAATATTCTAGTAAAAGAAACTGACATACTTAAACAGAATAAAATATTAACAGTAAGAATGCCATAAAAAAATTTCCAGATACAAAAATATGGGCCA
Source organism: Potorous gilbertii (assembly GCA_028658325.1). Taxonomy (NCBI): domain Eukaryota; kingdom Metazoa; phylum Chordata; class Mammalia; order Diprotodontia; family Potoroidae; genus Potorous; species Potorous gilbertii. Next base: position 186,060,319 of record CM053772.1, on the reverse strand, counting down.
ATATATCTTCTATTTTGTTTGGGAAATATATTCAATGTGCCTGTAAATTGCTGCTTAAAACCCACTAGAGAATTTCAGTGACAGAAGCAAGTAGTCCCACTCTTTAGAGAGCTATATTTACAATACCTATAGTTCATATACTTCCATTAGAATACAATTATCTTGCTTGGAAAAAAAATAAAGGTCACCAGGTTAATGGAGCTCACCTTCCCCTTTTTATACCATAAATAATAAATCAAATATAATATTTAAAAAGAAAACCACATCCTGCATATGATTGTATTTATAATGCTTTTTTCATAGGATATATGATTATATGGTGCTTACAATGCCCACAATTGTTTCAGTCAAGCAGATTCCTGGAGCACCGCTTCAGTTAAAAAAAAAAAGAGGCAACATTAGCCTATGAAGTTGACATACATCAATGCTAAAACATTCAAAAAATTTCCCATGACATTTTTCAAACCAAATTACTCAATTATCTTTCTCTGAATAGGAGAGGAAAGTCACAGCATGATTTATCTTAGGAAATAAACATCATTCTCGTGATCTTTATCTGATAAGTGCTGACAAGATATGCACAAAAAGTTTAAAGATATATGTCTATTATCTCTCTATCTAGATACATATATTAGATAGATGATAGAAGGATAGAAAGAAGGAAAGGAGGAAGGGGAATTGATGGATAGATGGACAAATACAAATCTATACCTTTACTTCACAGTGGCCGAACAAAATGTCTTTTTCTCTGGCCACTTTCTAACCTACAATTATGACCACATTGATGATGACAAGTACCTCTAGATAAGGTTCCATAGATACTAATGTCTCTACAAATAAATGTATACATACAGTCTTCCTGCCAGCTCAAGTACTGGATAGGACTGCCAGCTCAAGAGAGACTAAGTGATGTTTTCACTTCAGTCTTCCCAAGGGATCAACTAAGCAACAGCTCCAGTACCTGGCACATCAAGATTTATCAGTCTCAAGTAAGAATGCATGGCCTAAATAGCTTGGGAAAGCCATTTATCTTAAGTTAATGAAAAAAGTCAACTTAGATCAGCTACTGTTCTATCACCCTTAATCTAAGATTTACTGCCTCATGAGATTTAGCTAACAAATATTTTTAAAATAAAAAGGATATTATAGTATTTTCTTTGAAACTGCTACAAAAATTCTTGTACACTTACAATCTTCTTTATGATTCAGAAAATCTATGGTTTTATCAATATGAATACTTCTATCCCCAATTTTCATTGCAACCCCTCCACACCTTAGATGGAGGTTCTTAACCTGGGATCCATTAATTTTTTTAATATAGTTTGATAATAGTAGTTCGGTGCCATTGGTTTCCTTTGTAATCCTAAATATTTTATTTTATGCATTTAAAAACAGACTTCTGAGGAGAGGTCCATAGGATTCATCAGACTACACAAGGAGTCCATGACACACAAAAAAGCTAAGAAGACTTGCCTACGTAAATAGGTGCTATCATAAGTTGCTATGACTAAAAGAAGTCATTCCCTAGTAGCCAACATTATGGTGATGAATCCCTCTGAACTTAGCTTCATGGATGGCAAACATAGACCATCTGTGGTCTATGACAAACATGACAAATGTGGTTTGGACCAGAACCCTTTGGCATCCCAATAAAATAAAAGCCAGAGCTGATCTTCCACCAGCAAGCACAGCCATCAGGGTTGCAGAGTCACATTCACGCCACAACAATTAGCTGACTAGGACTTTGGCGAAGGCACTCACCATCACTTCTTAAAAAGAATGAAAAATTTTGCCCTTAGCCTAAGAGTGCTCCAATGAATCAAGATGCATGTGACTGCCAAACAGAATAGAATCAAATCGTTTTCCTTTCTTAACATGAAAAGTATCAATATAACTAGGGTATTATAAAGAAGGCAGCTAGGACCCCATTTGGGATTTTCACGGCAAAGATACTGCAGTGGTTTCCCATTTTCTTCTCCAGCTTATTTTCCAGATAAGAAAACTGAGACAAAAGAGGTTAAGTGACTTGCCCAGGGTTACACAGCTAATAAGTGCATGAGGCTGGATTTGAACTCATGAAGATTAGTCTTCCTTGCTCTAGGTCCAGCAGTCTATCCATTATGCCACCTAGCTGCTTCGTGTGATCACAACTGTAGGTTAGAAAAGTGACCGGGAAAAGAAGACATTTTGTTCAGCAAAATAAGTAAAGGAATGAATTTGTATTTGTCTATCTATCCATTAATTCTCCTTCCTCCTTTCCTTCTTTCTATCCTTCTATCATCTAAAGAACCTGGGATTTTTCACCAGTAGACCTGAGTTGGGATCTCAGCTTATATCTATAAAAAAATTTATTATACGTATGGTCTTATGACTTTCCAGTTTCTCTTTCTTGATCTCAGTTGACCCAGAAATAAATAAGGAAGTTGAACTTTCTAAGATTTTTTAGATCTCTAAAATCCCATCTGGTTCTAAACCATATGATTCTATCTTAAACCTAAACCCTACGATTCTACTCTATTTTAACTTAAAGTGATACATAAATAGTAGCAAAACAGCTATAACATTTCTATAATTACTGTAAGTAATGTTTGTGATTTTGTGCCACTTTGATTTTTTTAAATTCCAATAACAAAATGTTCATTTATAAAAGTCCTATTCCAATATCTTATTATAATGTGTAGTTGACCCTGAGTTCTAGAAGGTCATTAGATATAAAATATTGGCAATTCCCAATAGGAGCTTGGGGACAGATTCTGCCTATTGTCTAAGAATCAAGTTAGCTAAATATAGAAAAAAACTACACCAGAAAGTGGGCCATCAGGTGGTGACTCATTTGGACTCTGGTGACATGAAATAGATGAAAACGCAAGATAGCCCTAAGTCTTGTCCAGCCTCTTTTCTATTAGCCCCATGACTATGGTGGAGAGGCTGATAAAGGGCAGAGAGGGCCAAGATGTGCATTTCTCAGATTGTCTATGAACATTAACTTAACTATTAATGATCATGTAATATATCACTTTCATCCAGCATCAATGGCAACATACTATTGGAAAAACTGAAGAACATAAATATGACATTCTTGCTATAAATGAAATTTGAAGACAGAAGGTTGCAGTTAAAATGGGGGAAACAGCAACACAGATGTTCTCCTTGGAAAAGGGAATGAAGGAATTGACCCTAGTTTCTTCATGTATTTAAAGGTGGTAAGAAACATTTTGGGGTGCACTTGATCACTGGGACTTTCAGTGTTCACAATGAACATAACCAAACAACAAAAATAACACAGCTCTGATAACAACATTGTTTATAGAGGATGAAGAATAGAAAAATTGTATGAGGTATGGCAAGAACATTCGAATGAAGTATACATATATGTTATATATGTGTATATATCATATATATATACTATGTGTGTGTGTGTCTGTATCTTGGTGCCTTCAGTGCAAAAGTGGGTACAAGGAAAACTGATGAAACTGGACACCAGAGAAATATGGTTTGGAATCAAGAAAAGAATGAAGTCAAAGACTTAAAGGCTAATTGGAAAACTACAATCTGGACATCACACTTTGTTCAGGCAGAGAATCAGAAAGTTCTAGGCACAGTGAAGACTGAACGATGCTGGAAATAGATTCTACAGTATAACTCTTCTAATAGGTAGGAAATAATTGTAGACATAAAAGTCACTTCAGAAGCAATTTTCTGTGCACTCAGATAATTTTCCAGGTGGAGTCAAGGTTAAATAAATATCAGATGAGAATAAAATATTAATAATAGCTGACATATAACACTTCAAATTTTGCAATGTGCTTCACATTTATTATTTCACTTATGCCTCACAAGAACCTTCTGAGCTAAGTCCTGTAAGGTATTATATTATTATTCTTTTTATATAGATGAAGAAACCAAAGCAAAGAGAGGCTATGTGATTTGCCTCCAGTCACAAAGCTAGCTAGTGTCAGAAGCAGAATTGGAGCCCATGTTTTCCTGACTCTAAGGTCAGTTAGTAGTGCCAACCTGGCCTTTTAAAATAAGCTGTTGTCTATGAAAAGTGGGAAATAGGCAAAAGTAGACATTTACCATTTCATCATTTCTTTTTTTTATAAATTAATTTATTTGTTTCCAGTTTTCAACAGTCACTTCCATAAGTCTTAAATTTTCTCCACCTCCCTCCCTACTACCTCCCTGAGACAGCATGCAATCTTTTATGGGTTCTACACATACATTCTTATTAAACACATTTTCACATCAGTCATGTTACATAGAAAAAATTTTTAAAAATGAGAGAAACCAAACCAAACCAAAACATAACACAAGAGAAAATAGTCTGCTTCATTCTGCATTCTGATCCCATAGTTTTTACTCTGGATGTGGATGGCATTTTGCCTCAAGAGTCCTTTGGGAATGTTTTAAGTCCTTGCTTTTCTGTGAAGGGCTGAGTCTACCAGAAACAGTCTTTGCACATTGTGGCTGTTACTATGTACAGTGTTCTCTTGGTTCTGCTCATTTCACTCAGCATTAGTTCATATATGTCTTTCCAGGTTTTTCTAAAGTCTGATTTCATCATTTCCCAAAGCACAATAGTATTCCATTACATTCATATATCACAACTTGTTCAGCCATTCCCCAATTGATGGGCATCATTTCATCATTTCTTAGAAAGTTCAACCAATGTTCAACATTTGTCATGATGAGAAACATCAACAAGCCTACAAAGTTTCTGCATCAGTTTGGCTATAAGGAGAGATTTAGCGATTAAGACATATTTTAAACACAGGTTTAAAGTACTATCTCAATTTCAAAATATTATGAAGAACGACAGAAAATTGTGAGTAGTGTTTTCCCACAAAATGGTAAAAAAAAAAAGTTGAGCTTACAGGGAATTAGCATCAGGTCCAGCTAAACTATATTGAAGATAGACAGACAGATAAAGAAAGAAAGACAGAGAAGATGGGAGAGAAAGATAATTTATGTGATAATCTCTGCAAAACACTTGACAAATCTTAAAGCACTGGAAAATATTTGCTATTATGTTTATAGAACTATAGTTGATTCTATAGAGAAAATAGCTGTAAAGTAAGGTGGGTCAATTATGTGCCAAGAATAGAAGAAAATATATAGATAGCCTAAGAAGCAGAGAAAGGCAACCAGAGCAGTGAGTGGATATTTGATGATACATTTATGGAAAAATATATATCAGATTGTTCAGGATCTGGAAAGACATAGGAAGATTATGATCTGCTCCAGAAACACCACAAATAAAATTGTATCTTCATCTAAATAGCTAACAAAATGTTGGTGAGCAGTTTACAGGGAAAGCCTATTGATGATGTTAGATACTTGATAGGAAAAGCAATTGTTGAGTGTTAAGATTTGTGGGTGGAAAATATGAAGAGACTCTGAAAAAACAAGGCTTAATCTGCCCCAAACCTTGATAACATGCTTATCTTTGTTAAAATCAAAGTTGGGAAAGGTCACACAGATATAAATTAAGTGGAGGTTTCTTAAGAAAATTGTTATGCTGGCACCAGTTTACTGGAGATGGCCTAAGAAACAGCAACTCTAATGTTGCTAGAATGGAAATAGGTTGAAGTGGGTCTTGTCATGCATAAAAGGAGAAACTGTGATAAACAGATTGATGTCCTGATGCATTCCAGCTGATGATTTATGGAAACTCATGGATATATCTTGTCATAATGAAGGTTTTGACATTACTTCTAGTTACTCCCTTCTCCTATTTGCTCTCCCTTCTATCATTCCCCACACCCCATTTGTCCCCTCCTCCCCTACTTTCCTGTAGTATAAGATAGATTTTCATACTAAATTGAGTGTGCATGTTATTCCCTCCTTAAACCAAATGTGAAGAGAGTAAGCATCACTTTTCCCCTCACCTCCTCCCTTTTCTCCTCCATTGAAAAAAGATGTTTCTTGCCTCCTTTATGAGTGATAATTTGCCCCATTCCATTTCTCCCATTCTTCTCCCAATATATTCCTTAATTTTATTTTTATAGAGATCATTCCTTCTGAATAAACTCAACCTGTGCTCTCTGTTTGTGTGTGTGTGTGTGTGTGTGTGTGTGTGTATAATCTCTCCATCTATCCAAATACTGAGAAAAGTCTGAAGAGTTACAAATATTATCTTTCCATGTAGGAATGTAAACAGTTCAGTTTCAGAAAGTCCTTTAAGATTTCCCTTTCCTGTTTACCTTTTCATACTTCCCTTGATTCTTGTGTTTGAAAGTCA
>CM053772.1:186027053-186053978 GCA_028658325.1 Potorous gilbertii | reverse complement strand
AGTATTATACTCAGTTTTGCTGGGTAGATGATTCTTGGTTTTAATCCCAGTTCCTTTGACTTCTGGAATATCATATTCCAAGCCCTTCAATCCCTTAATGTAGAAGCTGCCAGATTCTGTGTTATCCTGATTGTATTTCCACAATATTCAATTTGTTTCTTTCTAGATTCTTGCAATATTTTCTCCTTGACCTGGGAACTCTGAAATTTGACCACAATATTCCTAGGAGTTTCTCTTTTTGGATCTCTTTCAGGAAGTGATCAGTGGATTCTTTCAATATTTACTTTGCTCTCTGGTTCTAGACTATCAGGTCAGTTTTCCTTGATAATTTCATGAAAGATGATGTCTAGGCTCTTTTTTTGATCATGGCTTTCAGGTAGTCCCACAATTTTAAAATTGTCTTTTCTGGATCTATTTTCCAGGTCAGTTATTTTTCCAATGAGATGTTTCACATTATATTCTATTTTTTCATTCTTTTGGTTTTGTTTTGTAATTTCTTGGTTTATCATATAATCATGAGCTTCTCTCAGCTCTACTCTCATTTTTAAAGAATTATTTTCTTCAGTGAGCTTTTGAACATCCTTTTCCATTTGGCTGATTCTGCTTTTTAAAGTCTTCTTCGCCTCATTGACTTTTTGGACCTCTTTTTCCAATCGAGTTAGCCTATTTTGAAAGGTGCTATTTTCTTCAGCATTTTTTTTTGGGTCTCCTTTAGCAAGCTGTTGACTTGCTTTTCAAGTTCTTCCATGGCCTGAGCCCACTGCATATTCATTTTGGAGATCCTGGATGCAGAAGCCTTGACTTCCTCTGAGAATATGCATTGTTCTTCTTCACCCAAAAGGATGGAAGGAAATACCAAGAAAGTAACCTTATATGGTCTTATTTTTTTTCTGTCTTTTGAGCATTTTCCCAGCCAGTTACTTGACTTCTGAATCCTTTGTCAAGAGAAAGTTCCTAGCGCTCCTCCTCACCCCGGGACCATGCTCAGAGCTGAGATTCAGATCAACTGCTCAATTCTCCCAGGGGCTTTAAGCTGAGCTGCTCCCACAATGGAAGTTGCCACTCAGTGCTGCCACCCCACTGCTGCTGCTGCTGTTGCAGCTGCGTGGGAGTTGTGCTGGTGGGGACCCTGCTCCCCTCTCGCCCAGCTGGGAAAATCCTCTCACTGAACTTTGAAGCTTTCTTTAGTGCTTCTGGGTTAAGGGATCTGAGACCCTCTCTGCTGGGAATTCTGCCCTGGAGGCCTGTTCTGGTCCTGTTCCTCCTGGTGCTGCATGGCCAGGGCTGGGCTCTGCTCCACTCAGAGTCCTGGGGGATAGACTTTTCCTGTCAACCTTCCAGGTTACCTTTGGCTGGAAATTTCTTTTACTCTATCGTTCTGTGGCTTCTGCTGCTCTAGAATTTGTTGAGAGTCATTTTTTACAGGTATTTTATGGGCTGTGGGGGAAGAGCTATATAGTATGTGCATCTTTCTAATCCAGTATCTTGGCTCCACCCCCAAAGCAATACTCTTGTGAATTTGGGGACAGGACTTTTCCGAGCCTACACTAATCTCTGCTCTTAAATGGAATGGTACTCTTATCTGATTGACCACAGGTCTGGCCATTAAATGCATTAGATTGACCTGGTCCACTGCAGCCACAGTCAAAATAAGCAATCCTTGTGATGAGATCTGACAATTTTCTTTGCATGACCTATTACAGCATCTGACTCCTCAGCAGCCACAGCTATTGAAGACATGGGGAGAAAGTCCTTGACATTGTCAAATGATGCAACAACAGAAATTGATAACAGTTTTATTAACGAAAACAACATTAAAGTAGATGCATTACTATCTAATTTGCTGCTGTACCCAAAGGACCATATTAACCAATTAAAAGATGATCAAAGCATGATCACCATGGTATCTACCCACTATTTTTCTTTTCTACTCAACATATACACCAGAAAAGAATAGGTACCTCAAAACATGTCAAAATTTGCACTAGTACAACTGCCACCATATTGTAGGCTAACAACCAATGTGAGGAAAGAGAGAGAGAGAGAGAGAGAGAGAGAGAAATGGAGAGAGACCCTACCCAAACAAGTTCTAAGGCAAATTTTCCTTCTCTTGACTTTAATTACAAAATCTTTTATTCTTTTACAACCCATCAACAATTGCTTTCAGTTGGGAGCAGACAAAAAACCAGCAGCTAACCCATTAGAAGTTATAAAAAAGTACTGTATATTTAAAGTTTAGTTTAATTCAACAAATATTCATTGAGCATTTACTCTTTGCAAGGGACTGTGCTAATGTAAAATGAAAACAGTACCTGTCCTCAAGTATCTTACATTCTTGAAAGAGAAGATATGGGAGAGGATTAACATACAAAGATTCAATTTCACTCAACATTTATTAGGCATTTACTTTAGATGCAAGGTATTGTGCTAGTGCAGCACTTAAGGAACTGGCAATCCACTAGAGGATACCAAATGTACACAGATATGTAAATAGAAGGTAAATATGACAATGGAGAAACTACTTTATATGGAAAGACTGAAGCTTTCTGGAAAACAGTGGTGCTATACCTGAGCACAATCTTAAAGATATTAAGCGTTTTGAACTAGATGAGAGAGTCTGCTCAGCTTTACCATTAATGCAAGAATGCAGGAGATGGAATGCCAAGTTTGAGAAACACCTAGGACAGGGAGTACTGTCCATACTTGGAGTTCTTCCTACTCCACAGGAGACAAGAAGTAATAGTGAACTAGGGCAATGAAGAATCCTCCTCTATATGCTCTCTATATATTGCCTTACAGTATTCTTGGGTACTACCAACTAGCAAGAGCTCATCAGTCTTTCATCATGATATTCAGTCCACCCAGAATAAATGGCTTATTGCTTCACTCTTAATTGACTCCTTACTGACGTTATCTGAGTCCATCCTCAAGAACCCAGATTAGTAAGTAGTGACTCTCTTGTGTCTGCTCCCCCGCAAAAAACAATTTCCATTACAATGAGCAAGAAATTCTGTTCTATAATCACAAAGTACACCCTCCTCCCAATAATTTAAAACAAGTAGCCTGACACCAATTATCTGGCATTTTAGTTAAGGTTCATTCTTTACTTGATTTCTTACAATCTGTAATTTGAAGAGTAAATGAAAAGTATTCCTTAAAAAATATTTATGAACTTCATTACATTTTCTCACTGTACTTACCTTCTTACTTATCACCAGAAGGGCTGCATCTGATTTGCATACAATTGTAGTAGGTCGGCGGGTGTTAGTCAATAAACAAGTTTCCTAAAAATAAAAAAGAAATACATGCATTTTAGAACCAATTTTTCATTTCTAACTTTACTTTCATAAGGGAAAATTTGGCTCTTGATTTCCTCACCTACACAAATAAAAAATTAGAATAGATGGTCTCTAGGGTTCCATCTAGCTCTAAAATTCTATGATTCCATTGGATATAGGACTTCACTTTCAATCACTCTCATCTGGGAAATTAATTTTAAAGTAAATTGTTTATACTTTAATTCTGAAATTAAATAATTAATATCTAATATAAAATATATAATAAAATGTATAATATTTTAATATTTATACATAAATATTGTATATAATATAGTAACATAAAATATAATATTGCATAATATAAAATTGTGAAATTAAATAATTGATAAATCAAGAGGATTTATGTCATTGATCCAGTTCTCTTTGCCAAATAATCAAATGTGCCAATTAGTATTAATTTATTTTATAGAAACATACATCTTATCTTTCAGGAATCTATAGACTAGAATATGTTTTCACAGTTCATAGGATCCACTATCTTGGTGATGTGAGTATAAACCCTACATGCAAATCACAACCCACCATGCTTTTTAATCCTGTTAACTTGTTAATGTTTTCCTATAAATCTTCAAGATCTTTCAATATCCTATGGATTTAAAATCAGTGCAGCCAGAGACATGACTAATAATTCTAGAACCCAGGGTAAAATAGCCTAGGGCAAACATCAGATATCACACCATGGGGCAAGCAATTTTCAGAGGTAAAACCATTTGACAGGGATCAGAGTAGACCAAGAAACCCAGAACACAGGGGCTAGTAGTAAGAAAAACCATGGCACATGGGGAAGATGTAGAGACCCTGTGACATTACACCCATGCATGTGGGTAGGATTGCCAGGATAACATGAAGCCATTGCTAAGGAAGGAAAGGAAGTGAGGGGTGAGGTACAGTCTGAGGAGTAGTTCAGCTAAGGCTTGGCAGTCAGGTGGAAGAAGCATGTCAACTCTTAACCCCTCTTTTAACTAATTATCTTTATTAATTGAGTATTAAACTTAATTGTTTCTATCTATTGAATGAGTACATGTGATGTCAGTAGCCTCTAAATTTTAGCACCCTGGAGCAAGCTCCATTTACCTTGTTCTACTTATGACAACATGTATTCTCACTGCATAATCACCTCCTTTTCCAATTATATATTTCCTAAATTGTATTATTTCATACTATTTCTTGCATGTATATTAGCTAAGTATCTGTCACAGTGGACAGAGAGCTGAACGTGGAGTCAGGAAAACTCAAGTTCAAATTGATAAATCAAGAGATTGATGCCTCAGACATTTAATGACTGCATGACACTGGAGAAATCATTTAATCTCTCTGTGACTCAGTTTCCTGCTTGGTAAAATGAAGGGGTTGAAATAGACGGCCTCTAAGATCCCTTCCAACTCTAAATCTGTGACAGTATGATCTGTCAGCTGTGTAATGCTGGGCAATTTTCTTAACCTCTTTGTGCCTCTGTTTTCTCACCAGAAAAATGGAGGTACCCCATTATTTCAAATGAAATAATGTATATGAAACACTTTGCCAACCTTAAGGCACCATATAGATGCGAATAATTATTACTCATAAAATGCTGTAACTTATTTCTTAAGGTAGATAATAAATTCAAGGAGCCATGTATCCCACAAAAAAATATCACTGATGCTTAACTACATTAGAGAGAGAGAGAGAGAGAGAGAGAGAGAGAGAGAGAGAGAGAAATGATTCAGGAAAAAGAAAAATTTACTTTTAGGAACCATTAGTGCAGTATGGTTGGGTCTCCAGGCATGGAAAGAGTTTTAAGGTTCAGTAAAGTCAAATCGCCAGACATTTAAGAGCTTACTCTTTGCCAAGCCTTGTGCTAAGCATTGGGCAGGGGCAAATAGAAACTTTGCTGAGGAGGAAAGCCCGTCTGAGGAACTTTCATATTCTGAACTGTGATTCTGGAGATTTATAGAGAGATTTTAGATGAATGGTTCCTCATGTAAGAGTATATATTTTTCTCTTCTTATTAATAAACTTGTACTACATGTTTGAAAGGATAAAGATCTGATTTCCAAGATCTGTAAAAAAGCAGTTCAAATTTATGAGTCATCCCCCAATTAATACATGATCTAAATGCATGAATACATAAGAAAAGACACTCAAGCTTTCTGTAGCCTATGAAGAATGCTCCAATTCATTCATAATTAATACAAATGAAAATTAAAACAATTCTGATTGACAAAGATGGTTAAAGAAAGAACAAAAAGAAAATGCCAAATGTTGGAAGGGCTGAAAGAAATAAGCAGATCAATGTCCTGTTGATAGAACTCTGAATAGGTGTAACCATTCAGGAAAGTAATTCTGCACAAGAAGTGACTAAACAGGATATGCCATTTGACCCAGCTATATCACTGCTAGGTATACACCACAAAGAGATCATATAAAGAGGAAACAGTCCTATACATACAAAAATATTTGTGTCAGCTCTTTTTATGGTTGTGAAAATAACAAAACTAAGGGGGTTCCCATCAATTGGGGTATGGTTAAAAAACCTGTGATACATGAAATATTATTGTGATGCAAGAAACGAGGAAAAATAATTCCAGACATAAAATGATTTGTGTGAACTGATGCAAAGTGAAGTGAGCAGAATCAGAAAAATTTATACCAAAACATCAGTATCATGAACACTTTTAAAAGACTCAAGAACTCTGATCAACTAAATGATCAATAAGAAAAATGCAACCTGCCTCATGACAAAGAAATAAGGGATTAACATGTAGAGTAGGAAATTAATTTTAGACATGGCCAATATAATAAAATGTTTTGCTTGACTGTGTTTATATAACACAGGAGTTTTGTTTTTACTTTTTTTCCAATGGGTGGGGGGAAATAGAAGAGAAAAAATGAATGCTTGATAATTTAAAAAATGAAATCAGGCAGTATCTGATAAAAAATAATAAAATGCATCTTATTTTGACATCTTCTCCTAAAATTTTAGAGATCTTTTAGTTGCTGTTTATCACCATTTCAATTTCTGGCCTTGTCAGTGGGTGAGGAATTGGTTGAAGGAAAAGAGAGAATTTGGGACTCAAAATTTTCAAAAATATATTAAAAATAAATAGCAAATTTGAAATTTTTTTTAAAAAAAGCATTCCAACTTTGAAAACTTCCAGTATTTGGAAGAATATGCCACAATTACCCCTATCAATCATTTCAATATAAGCACAAAAAAATTCTTGAAATTAACTAGGCTAAAATTTTCTTAGTAAATATTTACCCCTATGAAATCTCCTTCTTCAAATTCACTTAAAATTTCTGAGTTGGAATTTTCAGCTGTTAAACTTGATATAGCTGCTAATTTTCCAGAAAGTAGTAAGTAGCATTCCATTGGCCAGTGTCCTTTCTTTATAACTACACTTTCAGCTTCATACCTGTCCCCCAAAGAAGAAGAAAAACATTCAAGTGAATCCCATTGTAAAGTAACAAATTTCAAGTCACAAGGACAAAAGCTATGTTTATTTAATTAAAATTGCATTTAATAAGCCCCTTTCATCTATGAGGTACTGTGCTAGGTGTTTAGAGACACAGAGACAAAATGAAAAAAGCATTCCCTTGTTAGGAAGAGCTTACATGGAGAACAGTAGTTGTCACCATCTTGCCCAAGAAAATGTTTTTGTAGGGGGTAGATCTACTAGGAAGTAGCTATATAGAATCAACAAACAGACTCAGGGGTGATAGGATATTCCTATCATTGGATCTGACAAGCCTAAAGTATATATGTCACATATGACATGCTCACAGAATAGGTACAGGAAAAGGAAGATACAAAACCTGAACCACAAGCACACTATTGAACACAGACAGCAAACTGAGTTAGAAGCTGGTTGTAATTCATAAATTCATAATATAGATGTAGAAGTAGAAAGTCCCATCTTACAGTTGAGAAATAGATCCAGAGAGATTTGCACAAAGTCAAAAAGATAGCAAGTGACAGAATCATTCCTATAGAAGAAAATAAAAATAAAATTGTCAAAAATTTCTCCAGTTTTATTCTGGCAAAGAAAATGATTATACCTCAGTCATTTGAGGGATCTCCCTTGACAGTTGTGGGTCATGATTAATGGGAATGCTCTTGGCTCACAACTCTTAGTGACTATCTTGTCTACCACATTTGTGATAATAAAGCTGCAAATACCTCCCCTGGCATATCATCGATAGTGGTCTTGATTGGTCAAGAAAGATGTCTCTTTGGCTGCCATTATAACGTGGTCAGTGATGGGGAACTTAAAGAGGTATTCAGTGGAAACTGCAGCTGATAAGCAGATGCTATACCTTCCATTATAAGTAGGTGTTAGGAAAGTAACCCCAGAGCCTTCATTATAAAAATATAAATAGGAGGTATTATACAAGATAAACAAGTAGGTTAAAGAAAGTCTTATCCTAAGTAATTTGACTATGAATGAATAAGCATTTATTGAGAGCCATACCACGTGCTAGGCACCAGCAATAAAAAGTCAAAATATGAACAGTTCTTGCCCTCAAGTTGTTTACCAAAATATAGTCATTCTCTTTGCCAGTGTAAGACCAGAGAAACTCTTATCATGTTACTTTCATTATCTTCTGTGGGAATGGACCACAAAAACCACAAGACCAAAACGTGATAATTCTGGAATTTTCATCATCTATATTAATAGATGGCAATTTCTGAGACAACCATGGGAATACTTAGGCTTAAATATCATATAACTCATTCATTAGTGACACAACACTAATTAATTAGTTCTTCTAATTCAGAATAATTATGATGTTCCTCAACATCATGGTTGATTCCCAACCTGACTCTCTGAAATGGGGAAAGCATCAACTCTGCTCCTAAAATATGGGAATGAAACACTGGCCCATGAGGAAGAAGGAGGAAATGCTACAGAGCTTGGGAGCTGAGATTTTTGTTGTTATTTTAGGTTTCAGTCACAGAAAAGAACGATCAGAACTTCAACATGGCAGAACTTTATTACTAGGAATTCAATATTTATTATTTATATATATTATTTGTTATAACTATATTATTATTTATATATTATTATGAATTCAATATTCATTACTATGAATTCAATAAGTATCAGTATCAAGTAAAGAAATTTAGAAGTTATAAAAATACTAAGGAATTCAAAATATCATTTTATAGAGCTAATAATGTTGTAGCCAACAAGAAAGTAACTTTTTTGGGTGTAGGTGTTTCTACTTCAGCAGTTCCCATGGCCAGGGAAGGCTTCATTCATCCAGCCTTAGCTACTTTACTAACTGTGTGACCTTGGACAAGTTACTTCCTCTCTCTGGGTCTCAGTTTCCTTATCTGTATAGTGATGGATTTAATGATCCTATTTCTTCAAAGGATCTTATGATCCTTTGAACCATTCTGTGGCTCTGATGAATCATTGGGAAGTATAGCCAAGTATCAACCTCAGATGGCTCTAGAGACGATGCTTCTAATGATTTTGTTGTCATCAAGTAAAACTAGGATGAATGCTTTCAGAGTTGATCAATATGGCAATGATATATGGGTCATGTGCATTAAGGACCTTAGATTGTCCCCCTCCCATGACTTAATCATAATATCAAGACCACAGCTTTCAGCTTTTTAGAACCTCACACAGAACAATTCGGGAAAAAAGGGAGAACATGCATGACATGTTCTAGACTTCCTTAGAAATCTTCCTAAAAGTCTGGGTAGAGAAATTGGAGACAAATTTTAAGAGGTGCCTTCATTGGTGACTCCACAAAATTATTGCTGTCACTGAATATACAGCAACAATGGCACAGTGGGTAGAGCACTGGGCCTGGAGTCAGGAGTAGCTGAGTTCAAATCTGGCCTCAGACAGATACTAGCTGGAGAATCCTGGGCAAGTAGCCACTTAATCTCTGTTTGCCTCAGTTTCCTCCTCTATAAAATGGGAATATGAATAGTACCTACCTCCCAGGGCTGTGATAAATATCAAATAAGACAAGCACTTAGCACAACGCCCTTTTCTCTTCCCTTTCTCATAATTATTGCCCCCCATCACAGTATCACTGGACAATGCTTCCTGGAGCAGCAACTGCCTGGTATTCTTTTATCACACCTTCATGCCTCCAAGTCTACTGGTTTTTTTTTTTCTTTCTCTCTTTTTTTTATCCTTAGAGAATCCACTGAAAAATCTGCTGGCAAGTCTCTGCTGCTCAGCTCTGCTAATGCCTTGGATGTGCTTTCCTAGTAGTATGAAGTAGTTCCTTCCTAAGAGGCTTTTGTGCTACTCTGTAGCAATCAACTGAGAAAAGGTTTTCTATCACTCAAAGCTCACATCTTCTAGAAATATCAGATAGATAACCACTGCAGTTTTAATGACAACAGATATGGCAATGGTCCTTGTGGGAAAATATGATAGCTGACTGTATTGAATATTGATCCTGCACAGAGGATCAGAACAATTTTCATCTTGCACCTGCAACTGTTTATTGGGATGACTGCCATTACTATGGTATCCCAAAGCTTCTTGTGATTGTTTTCTCTGTATATATTATAACTCTGAGACTTTATTGTCATGTGAATAATTAAGATCAGTTGATATCAGACAACATGGGGCTGCTGTAACAGTTTCTGGGCTTCATTTTGATGGCTATGGGATGATATATTCTCACAAGATGATCCTTTTTGCATAATCTTTTTGACAGTCTTATACCAGTGACCAGAACAGTGATGTAACTGTAAGTTTGTATGTCTAGTTTCATCTACTCATGTTGTAAATTGTGCATTTCCTGAGGCCTGCTGAACCTATTGGCAAGACTCCGAGTATTATGGACAGTTTTGTTGGCCTATAGGTCATTGCCAGGTCTATTCTCAAAGTCTTTTTAGCAGATGGGACTAGCTGGAGTCTGTACTCCATTACCACCACTTCCAAGAACTCAGGATTGCCTGCACAGAGCTGTAGACCCATTTTACCCAAGGCACTGGAATGCAGCTGGGATGAAGTCCTAGAGGATGAAAAAGTAATCTTCAGTTTATTCTGACCCAAGGATGGAAGGCTATACTGTTTCTAAAGAGACAGTCTTCTACTCCCCTTCTAAGAGAAGGGGCAAGCCAAAATCTCATTTAAAGTGAGAGATAAGCAAATATGCAGAGCAGACATGAAAGAACATCAAAAAGAGAATGGCATGACTAGAGAGAGAATGAGAAAGGATGGAAGAGGGACTTAGCATTGTCACTTCCCTCAACCAGGTATAAAGTTCTAGAAAAAGACCATAACTGAACAAAGTGTGATCATCCAAATCCAATGTGGAATGGTGGCGAGACTGTCACTGATACCAAGAATAAAGCTGGTGAAATTCCTTTCTCCCCATCTCTTACCTCTGTCTAACTCTTGCACTGAACATATAACCAATTCTTAGTTTTTTAAGAGTGTATTTGTCTTCCAAATTTATGTTTTCTCCAAAGAAATTGGTTTCTCTAAGCTATACTTTTCTGTATGTTTATGTGTATACATGTGTGTATATGTACCTTTAGGGGCATTAAAAGGAGGGGAGCAGTACCCTATAGTCACCCAAGAACACAGAGACAGAAAAAAAGATTATTTTTCTAGTAATTTTTCTGAATGAAGGTATTGATGAAGGGGAAAGACATGCCCAAAGGCAAAAGCTGGGAAAAGTGACTGTGCTCACATAAAGGTGGGGGCCAGAGAGAGGGAGTAGCTCTTTAGCCAAACATCTCTTCAATCTTAAAACCTTCTTATTTCCAACAACTGTTGCATCATGTTGAGTCACTAGAGAAAGATCTAGTGGAAGTAACACAGTAGTTTTAATTTATGCCTAACAGAACATAAGCTCTGTTAGGCTCTCTGAAACTAGGTTATTATCAATGTAAAATTGTCTCAGTCCAGAAGCAACACCTGCCCAACATGTGGCAACAATGTCATCTAAGAAGTCTCTGAAACTTCAAAATTGAGTCAGTGAAACTGTTATGTAAGCAGCAGTGCCCTCAGCTGGCTATTGATTTCACTACATTTTAAGTTCCTAAAAAACTAGTGGTGAAAAATGAACTTTAACTTTGAGGATTTTTTCCCCATTTTTATGATTTTGGGGAGTTGCTGTTTCTTTCTATTATCTTTCACGTAGCTAACCTTGAAATCTTACCTTGCTTGTAAACTTTTGTTTATTTTTTTGTTTGCAATTTAAGAATAAAATTCTGATATTTTCAAAATTCTTGTTATTTTTATTGTTTGGATGTTTCTTTGGTATGTATGGGTTTCGTTTTTGTTTTTAGATATCTATGATGGTAAAGGTGCCTGGAGAACCAGACAGATACAAGTCAACACTTATCTGCTTGGTGGATGAACTGGGGTTTCCAGTTAGTACTTTGGTCACCTCTTTGTCATTTTGCCATTCCTTCTTAGGAACCACAGCAAGAAGATAGTATGGGCTATTGGCTCCAAAGTGGTTCTGGATGTCTTTTGCTGCTTCAGTAGCTGAGACAGAATGTGATCAAAGTCCTTCTTCGATATCCTAGGCAATATGT
The DNA here is from genome assembly GCA_028658325.1 of Potorous gilbertii. NCBI lineage: Eukaryota > Metazoa > Chordata > Mammalia > Diprotodontia > Potoroidae > Potorous > Potorous gilbertii. Next base: position 186,042,131 of record CM053772.1, on the reverse strand, counting down.
AGGATTCCAGGGAACTGATACCTGAATTGAGCTCTTTCTGAAACTCCATCCTTCATCTCCCTCCATCTCATTAGTACATGCTGTTGGCATGGGGGAGAATGTGTGAGCGATGGTTGATGGTCTATTTCACATAAGACAGGAAATGCCCCAGCCTACGATGAGCCTCAGTAAACTACCATCAGCAGTAGGAGAATAGAATCCTTTACTGCTACCACTCCCTTCTTCCTCCTCATTTCCCCTCCCCCTGGCCCCACAGTAATTACAAGTAGGTCCATCCCTTAGCTAGGTCATGTTTTGTATAATGCCCAGTCTATAGTATAGCAGCTATTTTCTACTGGACCTCTAACTGGGCTAGTCACATTAATTCCTTTTACAGGCTTCTTTAATTCAACACCCCTCATGTGGATATTTTCAAGGATTATTTGTTTTGATGGCTGTCCTATGTACAAGCACATCATTCTTCTCTATCATTTTGACAAATGAAACTATATGTAGAACCATCTGACAGTGCCAAGGACTTCGGTGGTGAGAGCTTTCATTTCAGTAACTGTGATTGTGTAATAATTCAATAAACATTAAGTGTTTGCTATGTGCAAGGCACTGTACTATGCCTAGTCCAACTCCTACTTTTACTCCTACTCCCTTTATTACTAAGAGGTGTACATGTCAAAAACAGACAGTCCTTGGTCTCAAGAAATCTACATTATCCTGATTCAATGCAACAGATAGATGATAGATAGACAGACAGATAGATGGATAGATAGATAGATAGATGGATAGATGGATGGATGGATAGATGGGTGGATAGAGACAAAATAAAAGTAATTTCAGAAGGGTAAAAATATTAATAAACTGGAGGCAGGATATAGGGGAGGATTAGGAAGGTATAGAGTAGGAAGTGAGGATCCAAGTTAGCTATCTGACCAACATCAAACTTTCCACTAGACTGTAAGCCCACCATTCAAAGCACCAGACTGTCTGGGACCTGGTGAAAGCTATAGTCATCAATTTGCTGGTATTTTGAGCAGGGAGTTATGTCATTTGTGGCTGGGGTGTGCTGGAGCTGACTAATTGAGGTCACAAGAGCTGATTATTAAATGTTCAGGGTTGAGTATTTATTTATACTTTGGAAAACAGTAAACACTACAAATCAGGGCTTGGTTTATTGACCATTTTTAACTGCATCCCAACCTCATCACCAAAAAAGGTTATGTGTTAGTTACTAGTATCAGGTAAAGGCAGGATAAACAAGACGTAATTTTATTATTCTATATAAATTGCCTGGAAATCACCACAAACATCAACTTGCTGAAAAATCCAAAGGGTATAAAAGATCCCTGCGTTGCATCTGGTAGCACGCATATGCATAGCAGAGAAGATGGATGGTAAGTGCTCTGATAGAAAAATCTGATGTTCAAGTAACAGAGACATAAATATCATTACAGAAATGTCAGGAGTAATCTGTTATCATATTTCCTCTCTTTCATACTGTTAATCATGAGTCAGAGTCAGCCATTCTCAGCTGGATCATCATGGTGACTGCCAGATGCCCTTTATGGTTTCTACACATCCCTAAGTTCATCATTACTTACTTCCTCAATAGCTTATTTCTCCCCCTAGCATAATATTTCCAAGGCAACCCTTTTCTTTGGAAGCATTAAAATTTGAAAATACTATCTATGAACTGAACACTTAAAATATTCATGTGCAATAATTATATAAGTTGTAACTCCGGGATGATTTTTCAAAAGCCTTGTGAGCAATGTGAAAGAATGCACATACCAAATATTCTACTTCTAGATTTTTAATTTTAGACTTTCAGAACTTTTCATGTATACTTTTGTGAGGAGGAACATGAGGATCCAGACTCCATCATCTTACAGTAATAGATCTGATTGAGACATTGGGAAGGTAAGCTAAGATCTTCCTGACTTCCTGTAGGCCCTCCATCTACTCTATTACATTGCTTCTCTTTTAATAGACATGTGAGGACTTTATTCAATTTGATGGGAACTTCTTTTTTACTTGAAAATTTTGTTCTTGTCAACTATGGATTCAACTATTCCTATATGAAGACTGGAGAAGCTATTGTCTCTTTTGTTAGGAACAGAAAAACAGTTATAATTTTTTACAGTTGAAGATGAACATGTATCCATAAAAATGTGTACGTATGATATACATAATTTATATTTATTTATTTTATAGATAATGTAAATTGTAAATAATGACATCTTTGAAGCATGGAGCATGAGGCCACTAGAGGATAGCAGATGAAGTCAGGACTACCTAGATTTGAGTACCGTCATTGATACATACAGAAGCTCCTGCTATCAGTGAAATCACAGGTCTGATTTTCAAAAGAAGTCAGAGGCTAGGCTGAAAGAATACTGGACTGAATTAAGCACTTAGGTTTGAATCATAGTTCTGACAGCTAAAAATCTGTGTGGCTTTCTTGTTGGTGGACTTATTTTCAATTTATACTGTTTTGCTAGGAAAGTGTTGATTTTATAATAAATACTAATGTTGATCTTCATTAAATTAAATTGGATTTTAATGCATTTTGTTTATATCCAATTTCAAAAGATCAAATTTTTCTAATTGCAATACTCATCTTACTGAGTTGTAAGGAAAGTTCTCTATAAACCTTAAAGAGTCATAGAAATGTGAATTATGTTTATAACACATTCCCTGTTCAAGAACCAACATTATTTGACCTTTTTCAAGTGAAAATTCCCTCCATTCTATCAATTTTTACTATAAAATTCATGAATTGTGACTAAATATGGGATATAATGGCCCTTGAATTTACAAACAAGTGAAAAATTTCTGCATTTTTCATTTGCATATGTTCTTTATTCTATCTGAAATTATCTCTAATTAGATCTTTCATTGCTTTTTCAGGTGAAAAGAGTTAGTCTTGATGATCTAGAGTGAGTTCAAAGCATACACTGAGGAAAATAACTGATTCTTCTGATCAAGATTATATTCTGTCTTTATAATGTCCTTCATCTTTGCCATATGAAAAATTATCTATTTTTTGTTAAACTGTATTCGACATCTGCAACCTCTTTCATAGGAAACAAACCACCAAAACCCAAATGGAAAAGCTTTGTGTGTTACTTACTCTTGATAGATTACAATTTGGCAAAGTTGGAGTTGAACTTCATTTGGCAAATGCTGAAATGATCTATTCTTCTTTAGATGTTCTTGAATCTTAAAAAAAAAAAAAATATATATATATATACATAAAATTTAAACAAAGACCATTAGCAGTCAGCTTCAATCTCTGCACTACTGCTTTGGCATAAGTACCTCTAAAATCTAAATCCAACACTTGTCGAGCCCCGCTGTCCTTTGGTAGATGTTTTAAAAAGTTCATCCTGATATCTATATAGATAATATAGCTGACATTATTACATAGTGTTTTACAGTTAATACACAGAACAATGAGCATTCACATAATGCTTTATTTGATATTAGCAACCGTTTTATGAGGTACATAGTGCAAGTATTTTGACTCCATTTTAACAGATAAGGAAGAAGAAGAAAATCTTACCTCATAGTTCATTGAGAAAAAAAAATGAGGCTAATTTCTGAAAGTTTCCTCTTCTCTCCCTCATCATTTCACTTCACTAAGATGTCTTCTGCCACTTTCTTTTTCTTCACTCCTGTTTCATGTGAAAAGATAGCCCTTCCCCTTGCCAAGGCTAATTCCCTCCCCATGCACGATATCCCATTCCATCCTGTCTCCTTCAGCAGATTACACCCTCTATCTACATACTTTGTCACTTATCTTCAGTCTTTTCCTGTCTATTAACTGCTTCCCTGCTACCTAGATGTCTCCCCCATCCTCAAAAACTTTCACCTGATTTATTTATCTCTGCTAGCTATCATTCTGTATCTCATCCTTTTTCTGGTTAAATTTCTAGCAAAGGCTGTCTACAATTGATTAGCCCTCATTTCTTTCCCCTTAATTCCTTCTTAACTCTGCATTCTGACTGCCACCTTTACCACTTAACTGAAACTGCTTTCTCCAAAGTTACCAATAATTCTAGTGGCCTTTTCTCAATCCTCAATGATCTCTATGCAATTTTTGACACTGTCAACTACTCATTTCTCCTTGATATTCTTTCCTTCCTGGGTTTTTGTGAAATTGTTCTCTTCTGATTCTCCATCTATCTGACCACTCCTCAGTGTCTTTTACTGGATCATCATCTAGTTCGTGCCCATGAACTGTGGTTGTTACCCAAGGCTCTATCCTGGACCCTTTACTCATCTCCCTCTACATTAGCTAATTGGCGATATCATCCACTTTCACGAGTTCAACTACCATTTCTGTGCAAATGATCCTCAGAGTTATTTGTTCAACTCTAACCTCCCTAACAACATCCAGTCTCACATCTCTGTCTATTAGATACCTCAAACCAAATATTCTTGTAAACATTTTAAATTCAACATAGCCAAAACCAAACTTAATATCTTTCCTCCCAAACCCTATCCTCTTCCAAACTTCTCTTTTTCTATAGAGTACACCACCATCCTCACAGTCACCTGGGCTAATCTAGGTGTCATCCTTGATTTCTCAGTTTTTCTCTCACCCACACCCCCAATACATGAGTTGTCAAGTCCTATCTTTACTACCTTTGCAACATTTCTCATATATGCCTCCTTCTGTCCTCTAACACTACCACCACCCTGGTCCAGGGCTTCATCATCTCACAGCAATAGTCTACTGCTTGGTTTCCCTGCCTCAGTTCTCTCCCCACTCCACTCCATCTTCCACTCAACTGTCAAACTGTTCTTCCTAAAACACATCCCCTTATTTAGTCAAATTCATTGGCTCCCTGTAGGTTCCAGGATCAAATATAAAATCCCCTGTCTTTTAAAGCCTCCCATAACCTGGCCCCTTCCAACTTTCACAGTCTTCTTATTCCTTACATCTTCCCTCCCAAACACATGTATATTCTGAGATCTAGTGACACTAGCATCCTTGCTGTCCCTTGCGCTAGACACTATCTCCTGACTCTTGCTTTTTCTCATGTTTGAAACTCTCTTCTTCATCTCTGCCTTGTCACTTCCCTGAAATCCTTTAAATTCCAGCATTTCCTTGATGTTAGTGCCTTCCCCTCTGTTGATTTTCCTCAACACACATTATATAAATCTTATTTGTATATAGTTGTTTATATGCTATCTCCATTAGACTGTAAAATCCTTGAGAACAGGGGCTTTTACCTTCTTTGCATCCTCAGTATATCCTTTGTGTCCTTCTTTGTATTGCTTAGCACAATGCCTGACATATACAAAGGTTCTTAATAAATGCTTGTTAATTCAGAGAAATAAAACAACAGAGCTAATAGGAGGAAGAAATAAGATAGGAACTTAGTTAACTTAAAGCCCAGGGATTTTTCTTCCCACTATATCATAATTACCCATAAGATATGAAAATATGTAAAATTCAGAAGGAAGTCTCAAAAGCTTTCCTCTGAGTGATGGAAAAAAATATGAAATGAAATCAGAAAAATGTTCTATTTTTATTTATTCAACTAATAAAATCTATTTACTTTTCCTCCTGTGTACCCTCTATCAAAAAAAAAGAAAAAAAATCACCTTGTATTAGATATGCATAGTCAAACTGAGTAAACACATGTTGACTATATCCCAAAAATATATGCCTCATTCTTCATAAGGAATCTATCACCTCTCTGTCAGGACATGGGGAACATGTTTTGTCAGTGGTCCTCTGGGATTATGATTAACCACTACATAGATCAGAATTCTTAAGTCTTTTGAAGCAGTCTGACTTTTACAATATGTTTGTAATTTATCAATTGCTCTTCATTCTACTCATTTCCCTTTGCATCAGTTCATAGAAATCTTTCCAGATTCCTCTGAAATGGTTCCTTTTATAATTTTTAGAGCATAATTTCATTATATTTATATAATCATGATTCAGTCATTTCCCATGTGGTAGGCATCTACTAAATTTATAATTCTCTGTCATTACAAAAGAATTGCTATAAATATTTGTATACATAAAGGTCCTTTTTCCTTTTTCTTTGATCACTTTGTGGTAAGGCCTTTTAATAATTTAGCTGGTTCAAGCTGTATGTCCAGTTTTAAGGAAACATTCTAATTGTAAGCTGAATCAATGGAGCTCTTTAGTACATTTACAATGATTGGGTGATAATGTCTCTTTCCTACTCCCATCTAGTTAACTGTTTACAATATATCAACCCAAGCACTTGCTGCTTTATCAAGCATTTAAAAGTTAAATATCATGCCACAGTTTCTTATCAAAGGATTTTTAAAAGTACAGAGTTTTAAAATATTTTAAAATATGAGTTAAAAAAGAAAAACATATCATTCAAAATTAATTCTTTTTCTGATAAGTTAAATAATTTAAATCTGTATCTAGCAACTTTATGAAACTCTACTCTTCAGTCTGCTCAGAGAAGGAACTGTTCTGGCTAATTAAATTTTCTCATTAATAGTTAACATGCATCATACATAGATAATGCATTTTTAAAAGAAATAAAAGATGGAAAATACTAAAACTATACTTAGCATAATTTTTTCTTTGATAATTCAGAATCTCTTCAGAACTCTATGATGTCCCAAGATGATTTATTTTCATATCTTGATGGATACAGGATTTCATTACTGAGATTGCAGTTTGATCCCTCCTTTGGTGCAGATAGCAATTCCAAGCACAAGTACTCTACAGAGGATTCAATAAGCTCTTGAGGGTATTTTAATATCTCAGAGGTACCAATGCAGCCTTGCAATAGTCTATTTTTATTTTCCATTTGACACTGATCACAACAACATCATGGAGAAGTTTAACCAATATAAAACAATTGCCACAAACAAAAGACCAAAAGCATCTAAAAACTGCCCTAGTTGAAAAATACAATTTATTTACCAACTTGAGAGATGTGGCAATAGAGTGTATAAGCCAGAGAACCTAAATTCATTTTTAAAATCTTATAGAAAAGGCTGGTGGAAGATTATAAGCAGCATAGCCTCACAAGCAAGAAGCACTAAGGGGGGAAAAGCTTAATGAAAGCTTTGTGAGAGCCCTAATTAAATAAAGCCATCCTGAGAGCATTTAAGAATGAAACTAGAAGAGCCACAAAAAAGAAGAGGAAAAAGATCAGAAAAGATTTTTTTTACCACAAACTCCTTTCATCATCAAGGACTATGGAACCACCACGTTTGGACTCAAACACCATAGCTTCAGATACGCCTATAGAAGAAGTACAAATGGCATCAAAGAAAACCAAGACAGGACTAACAGCTGAACCCAACCAAGGACATAAAGAGGAAGTCCTTTGTGCAACAATTTTAAGCTTATTGAAAGATGAATTCTAAATGAATGCTGAGGAGAGGAAATTTTTCTTTTAAATCTTGAACCTTAAAATTTCTAAAAATTCTAAACGATTTCTAGAATTTTTAAAAAATTCTAAAAATTTCTAAAAAAAGAAACCATCAGTAACTACAGATCCATATACCTACTTTCCCATTTGCAAAAAAAAAAAAAAATATGAGAATAATCTCATGCATCAAGGGTATCCTTTATGAGAGTATATTAAGGAAACTAGCAGACTTTGATGAACAATATTTCACAATAGACTGCATCTTTGCCATCATAAAATTAACTAAAATACTATTTGTAGTCTCACATCATTGTCCTTTAACACGTTTTGTAAATGAGTTTGTGTCCTAAATCAATGATGATCTTTCCATCTAAAAGAGATTAAATATTTGTTGGCAGAGAAAGTGCTTAGGCTATCATCTCTTTATTGTGACAAGTGTTTTGCATCTAAATAATGGTGATAGCCAGTTTCTTTCTAATTTCCCCCTTTCAAGTTAATAGTTTATTTCAACAAATGTGATTGTATCTGCTATAATCATATGCAGAATCACATTCTCATCTTTATCCTTATTTTAAATTTGATATTTACTTTGTCCTTTTCTCTGACCAGTTGATAGTCTGTCTTACATGAACAGAGATTCTAAAATCACTGCTATTCAATTCAATAACCATCAATTGTCTACCTGTATACAAGGCACTGTGCTAGATCCTAGGAATACAAAGACAAATTACTAGTCTCTAATTTTCCTTCAGAGGAGGTGGATATCTATAACAAGTATCTTCCTTGTTGACTGAGATATAGTCAATTTCAATAAACTCTGAGTTACCATTGTTCTTTGTTTTCTAACTTTTCTTATAAAAGCTGTCTATAATGTATAAGCAAGAACTTTCGGAGAAAGCTACCAGCCTTTGGCCTCACTCATTTCTTGATCCTAAATGATTATTTTCCAAGATCGTTTTCACTCATTTTCAGATCAGTCACCAAGTATCAAAGTACATATTAGCTTGGTTTAGAGAATCTTATCAAAGTCTTCATAGATTTTATCTTCTTTCTTCAGTCTCTGAAAAGAATGTTAGATGATGAATTGCAATTGTTTTCTTGTTGGTATCTTTCCTTATGCTCATTCTAATAATTCCAATGTGAGATTGCCTAATTCTTGTGAAATGATTTTTATTAATGCCTTTGGGTTCACAATATTGAATAGAAAAGAGTAGTCAATTAGAGAACAATAGAGGTATTGCCTTGCTGCAATAAGGTCAAGATTAAATAATACAATTTTATAGTGGCCATAGTCAAAGTAATTGTGGCTTCTTTCAGTACCATTCAATAGGTTGTAAGTAAGAAAAGGCAAATTCTGGAAGTAATATAGGTTTAAGCCTTGGCAAAGTAACAGGACTGGACTGGCAACAGGACAAAGGAAGAGAGAATTTAAGTACAAAGGACAAGTTAACCATACTGTCAAGATTGGAGAGGGGTGAGTGGCATTGAAGTCAGAGCAAAGGTGACGATCTGGGAAAGCATTAATAGATTGAGGGACTGGTGGTCATAGTAAAGATGAGAAATAATTTTCATCGGAGATATGAGATCGCAGATTCAGAGGTGGGAAGGATTTTAGAGACCAGCTATTTTACAGATGAGGAAACTGAAGTTCAGGGAAGGGGGAAGAATAAGGAATAAGCATCTATATATTACCGACTATGTGCCAGGCATGGTGCTTAGAGCTTTACAAATATTATCTCATTTGGTCCTCACAAAGCCCTGGGAGATAGTGCTATTTTCATCCCTCTTACACAGTTGAGGAAATTGAGGCAAACAGAGGCTAAGTGTCTTGTCCAGGGTCACATAGATAGTAAGTATCTGAGACTAGATGAGCTCACATCTTTCTGACTCTAGGTTCTATCCACTGGACTACCTAGCTGCCTCCCAAGGAAGCTAAGTGACTTCCTTAATGTCATATCGGTACTAAATTGAGATAGAATTTGAACCCAGTGCTACATAGAAAATTATGGCCAGAAAGAAGGTCTTTAGTATTCTTGATCATGGAAATGGAAATTTTATAGGTGGTGGTGAGATCATGGATATGAACATCCCTTGTGTACAGAATATAGGGCCATGGGAATTGAGAACTGTAAGTCTAAACAAAGTGTTGAAAAGGATAACATGTATATTTAAGTTGAGAGGAAAACTACAAGTCTGGTCGTAAACCCCTTGAAAAAAAGGAGAAAGACCTAGGAGCTGGTAGATAACTGCCACCAGGATCTGAATGGAGTATTCCTCAGAAGATGAAGAGTTGCTGAGTGATAGTGGCAGAGGAAAGGTCTAGAAGCATCAGCTGGGGGAAAGGAATATGTCTTCTCCTTCTCCTGGTTCAGTATGACCACAGGCATGAAAGAAGATGCATCTAACAATGGCGCAGATAGTCAGATATCAATGCCTTCTGAGGGAATGCAGGTCTCTATGAGTGCCAGAAGATGGAAGAGGAGCAGAATGAAATAAGGAAGGAAGAAATTCAGGAGGAAAAGGACAAAGGAAAATTTGTTAATGATGGAACAGGAGTTTCAGAGAAGGAATGCTGGATGAGTGTGGAAGAGGAAAGTAAAGTTAGCAGGGACTTGGGAGGGGAAGGTTTGAAGTGGATAGGAAAGAGAGAAAAGCTCTCTTACACTATCAGGGAAAGGAGCTGACTTTTGCTTAGGCAAGCAGTATGAAGTGGATAGGAAAGAGAGAAAAGCTCTCTTACACTATCAGGGAAAGGAGCTGACTTTTGCTTAGGCAAGTAGCACTAAGTATGGGAGAGAAAAAGGTGGAAGTATGCTGGTCAAATAAGTAAGTATCTCTTAAGTTCTTACTACCTGCCAGAGACTGTGCCAAGTGCTGGGATTAAAATGACAACCAGAAAAGGTCTTTCCCCTTAAGGTGCTTACATTCTAATAGGATCAGACTTTACATAAAAGGAAACTGAAAAGTAGGATCAGGAAAAAAAACAAATCCAGAAATAAAGCATGATAGAGAGAGAGAGAGCATATGGGGTTAGGAGTACAACCTGAAGAAGAATGAAGGTTGGCCTGGGCATCCTTGTTAAAACCAAGGTTCTGGGAAGAACCAGACAATCAAGAGGTAGAGGTTACAGATACAGAGGGTACTTTCAATATGTCAAGCCCAAGAGTGTAGAGGGGTTTCTATGGCATGGTAGAGAAAGTCTGAAGAGTCAGACATGTAGCCTGGGGAGGAATGAAGGAATGTTGGTGAGAGAATGGAATGGCATCCCATTTGACCAGGGCCTCTGCTCTCAAGAGTCTTTTGAATGGAGCAGGGATAGGCAGGAGAGTAGCTACAGTGCTTTATCAAGTATTAGGGAAGAAAGAAGATTGGGACCAATACCATCAGCTCTATTTGTAGAAGAGAGACTGGCAGCAAGGAGTTTGATAAATGAGTTTCTGATTGTAGTAGTCTGGGACTAATTAAAACTAAATCTCTTGTAGTCTAAGTCTGATGTTAGAACACAATGAGACTTGCATGACATTGAACAGCTAACAAAAGGAGATTTGCTTAGCAATAGTATTGAAAGGATGCTCAGACAACACTCAGTTTGGGTGGATATAGTCTCCCTCACATCTGTGCAGAAAATGTGTCTGATCAGCAGACATGACTGTGGTTACTTCAAGCCTTGGGGCATCACCTGAAGGATTTAGGCATTTTTATGCTTTGGCGTAACCAGGAAGCCAAGTCAAGAGGACTTGAAGCCACCAAACCCAACAAGTCTTAGCCCTCTGGACCAACCAAGGCTTGAAGACAAATTCTTTGACTTTTAGAATTAGTCTAGCCTACAGAGCGAAGCCCAGAGGATGTTGATCCTATCGCATTAGTCTATGGCAGGATCCTCGAAGTCTACTTCCTATGACTATGAGGCTATGATGCTGATGCTTGAAGCTCAGGTCCTTGACTGATTCCTGTAGGTGTCTGAGGCTCTGGTCTTGGGCTTGGTTGGTCCAATCCAACAACAAAATTTTTCTCAGATCCGAGCTCTGAGCTGAGCCTTGTTGTAGTGAGAAGAGACAGTCTCCAAACTGTCCTTGCGTGTAAATCCAGTCATTCTTCTGCTCAAAATCTTCAAGGACTTCCTACTTTCATCAAACTCAAATTCCTTTGCCCCTATGGTAAACTCAAAGCCCTTTATAATCTGGTCCTGTTGCTCCTTTACTAGTTTTTCTCATCTATCCTCCAAGCAATCTCTGATCCAGTCAGCCTGTACTATTTTCTGTCCTGTGCTTTCTATCTTGAGTGCCCTCTTCCTCTTCATCCATCATTCTTATAATATCACTATACATATAGTTAAACATACCTCCTATAAGAAAACTATAGCTGAACCTCAAACTCACTTAGAAAGAGACCCAGATTTGTTTGTTAGTTTTTTGAGAATATATAAAAGTTTTGCATAAAATTTATTCCTTAGAAAAATGTATACTTCTAATTTTAACATATCTTTGGAAAACCAGTTTCAACTTCTATCATTTTTAACTACAGAGACTTTTCAAGGAGTATAATTATTATAAATTTGATAATTGTGTCTGTACAGAAAGAATTCAGTCTGGCACTTACAGCAGGATTTTAGTTAACCATAAGTTTTAGAAGCATAATGTTCAATTCCTCAAGCTGAAAGTGGAGTCCAAGATGGACACAAGACAAAGCCATAAACAGTTATGTGCTAAAGGCATTGGCTTTCAAAACTGTCTGGTGCCCCAAAATGATGACTTAGTCTATTCTAAAATGTTTTTTTACTTTAAAATGCCTAAAAATCAATGTTCTTTTTTTACTTAATAGCTCATTATAAAATAAAATAAATTATAGCTTTTATGAGATTAAAACACAAAAGAAATATAAAGCCAATTTACCTAAGCATATTAAAGTTTAAATAAGGATAGAAAAGAAATACTTAACTTCTTGGGGAAGAAAAAAATTCCATATAATAGGACTTTGATATTATTTCAATAAGTGATCTAAATTTTCTGAAAAATTTTCATAGGCTTAATTAATTTGATTTTCATTCAAGTATCTCTTTAAAAAAGACAAGCAAAATAAATATTACATACTGTATGTATCATAGATACATATAGTGTTAGGTTATGTTTGTTTTAGAAAAATAGAAGTATGACTTGATAATATTGTAATCATATTTTTTCCAAAAAGAATTTTTCTCACCTGTCTGAGATCTTCTGTACTTCTTTGATGTGGGCAAATAGATAACAGACTCTTAAGTATTTCAGAATCTTTGGTCTGAAATATTTAAAAAATGAATGTAAATTATTTGTTTCCAAGAAACATGCCTAATTTGTCCTCATGAACACTGGCTTTGTTCTAAAGCAGAAACAAATTATAGCTATCAGTAAAGTAAATTCTCTGATTATATATTACTACTTTAATTTTACTTTACAAGCTTTTTTTAAAAACACTTTAAGATACCTATTTTTCCCTAGATGAAACCTGGTTGTCTTGATAAATACTGGGAATTTGCTAGATCATATTGAAGTAAATGAATCTACATCCAAATTGGTTTAAAGTGATTTTTGATGATATTATTCAGGCATTCTCCACATGTTCTAGAGAAGCATTCACTTCCGCCCAACTCAGTTCTGTGATCACAACAGAGATATCAAACACACAGCCCAGGAGACTGAATGGTGGAGAGAAGATACAATGCTCTGTCAAATATTAGGGAAGAAGAAAGATTGGGACATATATCAGCAGCCCTATTTGTAGATGAGTAATGCCACCTGTAACATTCTCGAGGGCAAACCAGATAAATGAGAAGTTAACAGAGTAAGTAATAATATTAATTTGTGGTCTCCTAAGTCAATATGCAGCCCTTAAGAATCTTTACATACAGTTTAGTTTGAGTTTGATACCACTGATCTACTCTATGGATCAGTAAGACTCAGAAACTGGGGCCAGAAACAAACTGTGGTAATGAACATAAATTGAAAATTAAATTGCAGCACATCAAAAATACAGCAATGTGAGATTTCATCTGATGTCAACACATTCACTAAAAAAAAAAATACAAAAATTAAAAGAACCTTCATTCCATTTAATATTATGCAGATTCAATTGTAATTGCTTGAATTATGTTTTATTCTGTTACATATTGATGTAATGATGTTAAAATGATCCACAATATAAGTAACTTATATCCAAATATTTCCAACAAAATTAACTATACTAAACTATTCTGTGATTTTAAAAAATCTTTCCACCAAAAAACGTTAAAGACTTTGCTATTCCTAAAATCAGATAAGCATTAATTATAATGCAAGCATAAAAAAATACAAACCAGGTCTATTTTAGCTTCAGTGAAGATGTTCAATAACATTCTATTTCTAATTCTATTTTGCATCTTCAGATGGAAGACCACCCACTCTACTGCTGGGCTGTTTCCAATATATCTGAAGAAGAAAAGTAAAATAAGTAAAAAAAAAATGTAGCAATGAATACTAAAATGACATAATTTTTATACCATCTACAAATATTGATTATGCTTTTAAATTTTTATTGACACTTTTTGTTTTTATATGATCTAATTCTCTCAATATATTTCCCCCCACATCATGCAAAATTTTTATACAACTGACTTGATATAGTATTTAAAGAATTTCACTCTACTCATTACTGTAAATGAAGCCAGAAGGCATAAAGAAGTTGCAACTAAATGTAAGGTTGGCTCATGGTTTCTCCTCAGAGAGGTGAATAAAGAAATTGATATCATTATGCAATAAAAAGCATTTCTTCCTATGGGAAAACACTCATCTCACTTTCCACCACTCATAACAACTATAAAGAAACAATTTATATACCAATATCCATTGAAAAGATGAAGCGAAAAAATTATATGAAGAATTGACAGTGTCTGCCATAAGTTAACATAAAACTCGGTATTTGCTTCAAACCCTGGAATGTGACAAAGTTTCCTAAATGAGAACTATGATGACTCAAAAGCATCCAGACTTACTCACACAGGAAAAACCAAATGAATAAAGAATGTCTGTGATCCAACCAATAATGTGTATTGCATGGATGACTTATAGAGGTTGATGGTTCATTGGTAGGTAGGTAGATAGACAGAGAGAGAGAGAGAGAGAGAGAGAGAGAGACATAGATACATAGAAAGGTATAGAGAAGGTTAACTAGCTAACTATTTTGAATAATGAATATCACAAACTCTTAAGGAAGAAAAATTTTCCAAGGAGAAATAGAGAGATTCATGGTGGATATGAGAAGGCTACATACAGCACATTACAAACTATACAAAATAAATGTCTTAAAAGTTATCAAAGAGATGACCAGAAAAGGAGGCAGGGTTATATAGTAACATCAAGGGATAACAATTCTATATTGGTATGCAGTTTAATTCAAATAAATATGCATTCACTGCACACTCAAGATATACAAGGCTCTGTGTGAGGTGCTGAAGGCTAAGACCAAGACAAAAATTAAATGTTCCTGCCCTAAGAGCCAGAAGACCTACCTATAAGGACCCTAACATATGGTGTGAACCAATGTATACAATTTTCAGATGATGAGTGACTATCAGCTTGAGCCTTATCAGTTTCTTTTTTTTTCCACTTTTTTTTATTTTAAATAAATTTATTTAACTTTTTACATTCATTTTCACAAGATTTTGGGTTCCAAAATTTTCTCCCCATTTGTG